>OX465034.1:9597663-9600465 GCA_949841015.1 Aplysina aerophoba
ACTTCTCTTCACTACCATTTCGTCTATAGCTAGTTGCTTGTCGTGCGTACTGCGATCGCGTGTGCACTACGTTCACAAATACCTTTAATTTTGCAGAAAACAAGCCAATATTTCGTGAACTGAATGCTGACGAGGTGAATGCTGGAAGCATCGAAGCCACAGAGGTGGAGAGCCTATGTATGGAGTGCGGAAAGAATGTGAGTGCACAAGTGTGTACCATATGACATGTGTTACTGCTTCATGACTGTTGCCGAAATATTTCACTTCATAACACGAATGTAAAGTTGTGCCAAAGTAAGTGCTGTAAGTATTGTTTGTGCAGCATGTGTCAGCTGCTCAGACCTCCACTACATCTGACAAATTGCAGTGCTTCGAGGCGTCTCACATTAGTACATAACAATATCAGTTTTAGTTGCAGTCATAATTCTACATGTTTTGTAAATAAGGTGCTGGCAATGCTGTCACAATGGGTAAATGGCTACTGCTTTGAAGTGGTACAAGACACTGTTCATGCAGAGTTTGAGAATGTACCAATGCTGTGTCTGTGCATGCGGTTGTGTTAACAAGGCTGTACTCGACCTCATCCACCACAGTCTACAGTCGTTGCAGTCTAACGAATGTACAAGTCCAAGAGCTGTATGTAAATGTCCTCACTTTCTGCAGTTTCATCCATACATACCCGAAATTCAATGTCATCACTTGTCACATTCATTTGCCTGTGGAACCAAGGGAGAAGTGGGGAATCACAGCAGAGGCTGTCCGATGGGCAACCTGTACCGTCAAACAGCAGCTTCTCGTAAAATATATTTCCCCATGTGGTTTCCAAGTTGCCGGAATCGCAGTGGTAGTTGTCGCCGACGTACTCTGGTCTTTGGTGGAGGACTGATTCCACTCGACACGGGCAGGTGCTGTGGCCAGGGTTCCGGGTACTAGAGATTGCTACCGCTAGTGACCAGATGTGTTGCCGTGGAGACCCATGCGTGAAACTGAAGCCATCCAAATATACTTCATCGAGTCCTCGTGAATGCACCTTCCAGCCTTTGAATGCATCCAGGGCACCAAACTGGTAGCCTTGCACACGCCCACACACCTCACTGTATGATATGTTATATGTGTTGAAAGTGGTTGAATCACAACCAGTTGCTGAGGTGCGTTTGCAGAAGTTGCCCGGGTTGCTGATCTTTGTTAGAGGATAGGGACAACGATAGTTTCCCTTTGAGGTATTGAGACTGGCCACTTGAGTCCATCCTCCCCCACTCCCACACAGACTCTCCTCCATCTCGCAGTACATCATGTGTGCCCCGCTCTCCCCCTCCCCCTGCAACCAGTAGTACCCTGAGCGACAAGTACTGTCGTTGCTGTAAATCTCCTTGCATGAGGATGCTGCACTGAGCGTGCCCAAGTGTGTGTTCTGACACTTAATGATATTCTGCGCTGCTAGTTCAGTGCGAATGAGTGTGCTGATGTGCCCCTCAATCTCAGCCTTTAGCTCTCCAATGTCCACTTCTCCCGGCTCACCAGGGTCTCCCTTCTCTCCTGCAATGCCCTGAATTTTGAAATGGAGTGTGCCCCCGTTTGCAGTGAGAAGAGGGTTGTAGCACTCTCCCTTCTCAAGCACAGCCTTGCTTTGTGTCTGACAGCAACAAACTGTCAACAGCAACAACAATGCTACTGCTCTCATCCTGCTGTTCATGGAGGGCCGTGACCAGGGCTGGAAGAGGAAATTCCTGACAATCTAAGCCTAAAACTGTAACTTTGAGCTTTTCTTCGTTTCTTGTTTGGGAAAACACAGTTTAGATCACCTTGGTAACTTCTTTTTCACTGCTGACCAATCAAATTGAAGCTCCTAACATTTCAAAATCTTTCCCTGCAGCTGTCAGGGTGTGATAGTTTACACAAGAGTCACAGAACACAAAACACACAAGGGAGATCACAGAAAGAAGGGGTGGACTTATAGATTGGTTGTGGGTAGTTCAAGTTAAGAAATACGTAGCTATTGTAACTCTCTTGTAGTGAACAGGTGTACCATGAGAATGAGATACCTTTGTGTGTGGCAGTTTGCAGAGATGCAAGGCACTGTTTTGCTATAATCGTAAGACCAGAGATGTCCATTGCTTAGGTGACATTTGGTTGAATTACACATGCATATATGTGTACAGTGAATAGCGGATGGGTCAGATATGAGTGACATGCATTTGGTAATGCATTTGCTAGAGAACATGTAATATTGTGAAAGAACAAAGGTTGTTACGCAATACGTACTTGTACCTACACTTCTGTATTTGGGTGCTTTGCTATCCAACAGCTGTTTGGTGTGTGTACCAAGCAGTTCTCCACCATGCAGTGGTAGCCACGTGTCTGTCTACTGCCAACTGGGAAGTGGCCCGTGTATTGTGCAATGGCTGCTGTGTATACACACGTATGTACATACAGTGCGTAGGTGCCTGTTCTGTGTACATTGTAGCGTGGAGTCTGGGACTATGTACATATGGAGGACATACGACAGTACAGTACATTGTGCAGTGTTACATACATACAGTATATGTATTTACTTTATGCAATAGTACATGTGCATTGTGTAATAGTAGGTGTACGTTATGCAACAGCACACAGGCATTGTGTAATAGTGGGCAGATATTGCTTCAAAAAGGTCCATAGGTTCATTGTATGTACGTATATATATATACGTATGGCTTCCCGTTACATGTACATGGTGTAATGCTTCTTCACTTGTTCCATTGATGTACGTACTTATGATGATGTTCGTATATAAGGGCATTCACGATGTCATGTAAAAAACTC
>OX465034.1:9600665-9805146 GCA_949841015.1 Aplysina aerophoba
AATAACACATATTTAATTGTGGCTGTTTTGTCATCCCGGCCTCCAAGTGAGTTTCACCTCTGGTTATTGGAGTTTTATGTTCCCTTGTTTGCACTTTGCATGGGCTCCTGGTGACTCCAACAATCATTGCACAATCTTTGTACTGTGACTTGTAACAATACATGTCTGCCTCAGACACACAACACTAGGTTAAATTGAACACTTCCATACAAATGTTTAAGCAAGGGTTGTCATGTCCATGTAGTGCTATCAACACTGTACCAGGAGAAGATGCTCACAGAACAAGAAGCGGAAGAGCTAAAACAGGCTAAAAAGCTGAAGCCACCTGTGTGGCCTTGGGGCCGCTTAGTTCAGATTCAGTGTACAAAGCATCCTGATGTAGTGAAAAGAGCAACTGAACTGCTATCTGAGGTAGGACGTGATGAGGAAGGAAAGCAATTGAAAGGTCAGTGAGTGTGTAGTGTCTGTTGTTGTTTATCTGTTGTTTTGTGCTATCTGCAATGAACAATTAGAATTAATAGAATTTTTATTCTCTAGCTAGTACTCTCTAGACTCTACCGAACTGACCGTGAAGCTGTTGTTGTACCTAAGTCATTGTAAGTGTGCATTCATTGCAGGGCTGGCCAAAGCATTTTGACAATGTGGGTTAGTTGTATGGGGGACAGTGTTAAGAGGGCGTGTGGGGGCATGCCCTCAGAAAGACTTTACAGAGGTGTTGTTGCAGAGATTTGAAGCTCTCTTACTAATTCCTGGTTCCTTGCCTTGTAGAATGTGTACAAGACTGACAGTTAGCAAACTGTTTGCTGTCATTGATCAACCATTGTGAGGCCATCATCTGGCTATGACAGTTCTCTACAGGTTGTTTATGAAGGGAGCCAGTCTCTTCCCTTTTTATAGGTAGGAAGAAAAGCTGACTGTTCTCTAAATTGTCTGTATCTTCTCCTTGCATGCAGTCCTGTCTGTGTTGTACCAGAAGAAGGTGCTAGATCACCAAGAGGTGGTGGAGATACATCATGAGAGTAAGTTTCAACAATCTTCACAGTCCGCATTTCCTCTGACCACCTCTTTTGTTCCTAAGTCCAATGTGTATGGTATCTCATGTGGTCATTGCTACTGCCATTGGCTTTGTAAGCTGCCTATAACTTGTCTGAAGGCTTGCTAACACACCATTTGATTGGAGCAGGCATTGTGGTGATGGACTGTGCAATTGATCTCACATAGCCTGTTTCAGGGAAAGCGAAGTCAATTAATGTGAATTTACTGTGTTCGTTGTTTTGCTAGGCATTTTGGTTTTGATTGCATGCCTTCCAGCCATGTCATGTGATTCAAGCGCATGTGATGTCACATGCTCACCTTACCAAGCTAACTCGAGTGTTCAAATCAATTTACTGCATCACCCTAAGGTGGACTGGTATAAGACACACTCCATACTTGCACATTCACTTCTAACGCACTTGACATGTGTGAAGTTGTTTAAGGATTTCCAGTCCCTTTCACGCATTGCACACTGTTATTGGAACAGTGGAGTCTCACATGCCATTTGCCATTGGAGTTCACATGAAGCTCTGCCGTTCCATCCTGTAATCACATGTGTGATTGCAGTATGCAACGTGGGGCTAGAAACCCTGAAACAGCTGTACCACACACTCCAAGTACTGTCTGCAATGTGTACTCATAACGCCCTTTGTACAAGCAGTCTGAATAGCCAGGTATACAGTATGCATATCTGTATCAACTATACATTCAACCCATGCAGTGTTGGGGCGTGTTCAGACATGGCTCTCACTTCACCAAGTGTTGTGTTGAGATGGTCTAGCAGGCTAGACCTGGTGTTGATGTGTGTGTGTATAATCCTTGTTCTAGTTAAACTTTAATTAAAACAGCTCATTAATTTTAATTAATTTATTTTGCAGACTGTGTTGAATTTCTGTTCTATCAGTGTTATCAGCAATTGGTCTAGTGAATGCATCTGATACCAGTTCTTTGTCTCTATAGCACAGTCAAGCTTGGGGCTCATGGTGGAGCCTGGGGAGGAGGACCTTAGAGTGAAGGAAGCGTTGTGGCAGGGATTGGTCAATGTCCAGTGCAGCAAACCTCCAGAAATGGTGACCACCACAGCTGAAGTGCTAGATGAGCTTGGACTGAAGGAGAAAGCAACACAATTGAGAGGTTGGTTAGTCTGCCAGTCTTCATCAGGTAAGTGACTGCTTTGATAGTGTCATTGTAGCTTATCCCATTACTTCATTTCTGACAGTTATGTCTGAGCTGTACCAGAAGAAGGTTATAGCAGAACACGATCTCCAGAAATGGAAGAGAAGTGCATCGGACGTGCATCTTGACCTCATCTTTGATCTGTGTACAAGGCCTTCAGAAGACATAGCCACTACGGCTGATGTGCTGGACATGGTTGGATGGAAGAATGAAGCAGAGATGTTGAGAGGTAAGTTGGGCTTGTGTTGACGACTAATATGTGTGTATTACTGCAGTACATGTTGGTGTGTAGTGACATGGCAGCCGTTGTAGAATGTGTACAAGACTGACAGGTATCAAACTGTTGTTAAACTGTTTGCTGTCATTGATCAGCCATTGTGAGGCCATCATCTGGCTATGACAGTTCTCTATAGGTTGTTTATGAAGGGAGCCAGTCCCTTCCCTTCTTACAGGTAGGAAGAAAAGCTGACTGTTCTCTATATTGTCTATATCTATCTTCTCCTTGCATCATGTGTATAGCATTATGAAGTGTGGGCCATCATCTGTCCTCATGCTGAACATGTCCACCTCTTCATTTTGTAGTGCTTGCTGCCTTGTACCAGAAGAAGGTTATAGCAGAACATTATCTCCAGAAATTGAAGAGAAGTGAACGGAACATGCTTCTTGGCATCATCTTTGATCTGTGTACAAGGCCTTCAGAAGACGTAGCCACTACGGCTGATGTGCTGGATATGGTTGGATGGAAGAATGAAGCAGTGATGTTGAGAGGTAAGTTGGGCTTGTGTTGACAACTAAGATGTGTGTATTACTGCAGTACATCTTGGTGTGTAGTGACATGGCAGCCGTTGTAGAATGTGTACAAGACTGACAGGTATCAAACTGTTGTTAAACTGTTTGCTGTCATTGATCAACCATTGTGAGGCCATCATCTGGCTATGACAGTTCTCTATAGGTTGTTTATGAAGGGAGCCAGTCCCTTCCCTTCTTACAGGTAGGAAGAAAAGCTGACTGTTCTCTATATTGTCTATATCTATCTTCTCCTTGCATGCAGTCCTGTCTGTGTTGTACCAGATGAAGGTGCTAGATCACCATGAGGTGGTGGAGATACATCATGAGAGTAAGTTTCAACAATCTTCACAGTCCGCATTTCCTCTGACCACCTCTTTTGCTCCTAGGTCCAATGTGTATGGTATCTCATGTGGTCATTGCTACTGCAATTGGCTTTGTAAGCTGCCTGTAACTTGTCTGAAGGCTTGCTCACACACCATTTGATTGGACCAGGCATTGTGGTGATGGACTGTGCAATTGATCTCACATAGCCTGTTTCAGGGAAAGCGAAGTCAATTAATGTGAATTTGCTTTGTTCATTGTTTTGCTAGCAATTTTGGTTTTGATTGCATGCCTTCCAGCCATGTCATGTGATTCAAGCGCATGTGATGTCACATGCTCGCCTTACCAAGCTAACTCGAGTGTTCATTATCAATTTACTGCATCACCCTAAGGTGGACTGGTATAAGACACACTCCATACTTGCACATTCACTTCTAATGCACTTCACATGTGTGAAGGTGTTTAAGGACTTCCAGTCCCTTTCACGCATTGCACACTGTTATTGGAACAGTGGAATCTCACATGCCATATGCCAGTGGAGTTCACATGAAGCTCTGCCGTTCCATCCTGTTTCAGGGAAAGCATTTTGGTTTTGATTGCATGCCTACCATCCATGTCATGTGATTCATGTGCATGTGATGTCACATGCTCACCTTACCAAGCTAACTCGAGTGGTCAAAACAATTTACTGCAACACCCTAAGGTGGACTGGCATAAGACACACTTTATAATGTGTGTGGTACTGTATCTCATGTGGTCACTGCTACTCCCAACCTTGGCTTTGTAAGCTGCCTGTAACTTGTCTGAAGGCTTGTTCACACACCTTTTGATTAGACCAGGCATTGTGGTGATCGACTGTGCAATTGATGATCCCTTAGTACAAAGCCTAGCCATGTCATGTGATTTCACATGATGCATTCTGGCAGGGACTGATCAATGTTCAGTGCAGGAAACCTCCAGAAGTGGTGTCCGCCACAGCTGAAGTGCTAGATGAGCTTGGACTAAAGGAGGAAGCAACACAGTTGAGAGGTTGGTTAGTCTGCCAGTCTTATCAGGGAAGTGAGTGAGTGCTTTGATAGTGTCATTGAAACTTATCCCATTACATCATTTCTGACAGTTCTGTCTGAGCTGTACCAGAAGAGGTTGATTTCAGAAGACGACCTACGCTGTTTGCCCAGCTACATGATGCGATACAGCTCCAGACACTGGTTGGACTCCCTTGTACACATCCAGTCTTTCAAATCAGATGATGTGTGTGCAAGGACATTTGACACATTAAGGAGGTTCTCACTGACTGAAGTTGTTGAAGAGAGACAGACCATGGCCGAACGTAGCAGACGTATAGGTATGACCATATACTATTTCCACTTGTATGCATGCACAAACTGTGTCATTTGTAATTTTGTAGGTGCACAGCTATTTTTTATACAGATAGTGCCTGTGCCTGTTTTGATTTGGTATAACACGGTGTTTGTTGTATCACCTGGCCTTGCTTACATAGTCAAAAGTCCACACGGCCGCCAAACTGTAATCACTGTTGGAGATAGATTCATCCGTAAGATGTGTGGGGAAGCTAGTTCCAAATTATTGTACTTGGAATGCCAAATAGATTCAATTACTCTCCTGTTGATACAGATGTTACTGCCAAGTACAAGTCTTCAAAACGAATGTATGCGTCAGCTTTGGGGACTTCTGAGAAGTGGTCATCTTCATCTACAAAGAGGATTCTTGAGGAGTGGGGAAGGCTGTCAAAGCGTCTACTTAGCAAAGGTGTGTGTCACATGCCTTGTTCATGTGCCTCATTCTGTTACTACCTATTGCTGCCTGTGAGGGTAATGGTGCTGGTGGCTCAAGGGTGTGAGCCTAGTGCACTGAGGTGGGTGTGGTGACCACTGACCAGCTAATGCACAGTTTGGATGATGATGCGTTTGCTAATGCCCAATTGCTGAAAAGTGAAAACAAACTTCCTTTGAAGGAACCAAATGAACTTTTTCTTCACCTAGGGCATTACTGGTGACTTTGAATTATTGTCATGAGAATCCACTGGTACTACCCACAGCTCTCTAGGAAGGTGATTGCATGAGGCTGCCAGATGGAATGAGGATGAGCATCAATTGCGAATATGTTCTGGGTGACAAATCTTAAACGTAGCTATGCTATACCATATAGCCGGAAAATTTGACGGCATTTATATTTGACGGTTTGGCTTCAAACTGGGTTTATTAATGGTGGCGGAACTTAAATTTGATGATGTTGCAGCTCAAAGTTGTGACGTCATCAAGTCAACAATGGCCGTGTACGCTGCCATTCGGTCTGGTTATGATAGCCAACCATATAACTTTGTTCAGTGCGACCATATCAGAGTGTTAGTCAGGCCATAGGTGTAGACAACCTTCCCCAGGCTTCGCACGCGGTAATGAGGAAGGTCATATCCAATATGTGGTAGAAATGTGTGGCAGCTCTTGTGGGCCCATTCTCTGCCGCGTATCTGCCGATCTCTGCTTGCTGTTCCGGGGTGTAGTCGTTGTACTTCATCCACGTTTCCTTCGGCGTCACTAACGTCGCCGAGTCTTTGCGTAGGCACTGCTCCACTGCTTGGTTAGCTAGCTTGAGGTCCTTTCCCGTCAGCGATGTAGAGCTACAGGCTGCTCGTCTCTGCGTAATGCGCCTCTCTTTCTCTCCAGATACTTCACCAAGGCCACACTCGCTCATTGAAAGTGCGGTATTCACAGTATTATGCGATAAGTTTTATGCGGTTAGTATGCGTAGCATGTTATATAAAATAAGCGTATAAAATTGGCGGATTTAAACTTGGCGGTTATCCGCGAGACCGCCAGACCATCAAATTTAAATCCCCGTCAAATTTTCCGGCTATACGGTATATTGTAAGCTACATGTACAAGTACCAGAAGGGATGGGACAACAACATGAAATGGTCTGTTGGGAAAAGAGCAGATAAGAAAGCAGTGTCCAAAACTACGTATATTGGCACATACAATTATTTGTCTTAACTCCTCATTTGCTCTCCTTTATTCAGCTTCTTACTAATTATGCCATATGGCTACTTACATATGTATATACTTACATACGGTATGTGCTTTGGTGTGTGTGGGGGGGGAGGGGTGCAAGATTTTATTTTATTTGTGTGTTTGGCAATTTATACAGTTATATGACTCCTTACATCTAGATTCTACCACGTCTGCCCCTGTGGCATCATTTCTGCCCTCACATTCCCAGCGATCAGCGACCTTGCCATCTCATTATCCAACAAAGATGCTTGAAGGGCCACAAACTCTGTCAGAGCCTCCACCGGTCAAAGGTAAGTGTACATGTCTTGTTCATGTGATTCATGTTGTTAGCACCTTAAATCTGTCTGTGGACATTTTTGGTTTCTAGTGACTCACGAATGTGGGCTGATTATCTTGGTTCACAAGGACTCGTGTTCATACATGAGTGGAGTGCATTCATTAGTGTGTAAATGTTCTTTTATTTAATCATTTGTAGTTAACCTCTTCATGTCACCTTTTGTCTGAATCATTCAGAATTTCGATTCGTGACATCCACACCAAGAGAACTCAGTGTTTTGCCTACCAAGACCAAGGTCAGGGCACAAGATGAGCTGCAGCTGTTGTTGTTGGAGTGTATAACAATTATTGTCTCTTCAACTCTCCTCAGGTCTCCAGTCTGCAGGCTAGGGGATGGTCTGATCCATCAGAGAGAGAAGATGCATCAAACCTTGTCAGTGAGTGATGTGACTGTATGTGTGTTTCTCAGTAGATGTACAAGGAGGCTGCAGTGTTCAAATGTATGAGTGTCCTTCCCTTACAGCTGATGAAGCTGCTCTGAAAAGCCTCTGCTGGATCCCATTTGGTATCAAGACTGTATCAATTGAAGCCAAAGGAGGCATCTTGTGCTTGGAACCCACGAGTGATGACATACAGGTGACAAAGGAGGGCACCATCTTTGTGGAGGTACCTCCAGATGCTGTTAGCACTTTTGCTGATGTGAAGATGCGCTACGCCATCATTCCCAGTGGTCCCTTCACACTGCCGGAGGGCTACCAGTTTGGTAGCCCAGTGGTGTACATCTACTATGATGGCCAACGTGTCACCAAGCCCCTGGCACTCCACCTTCCCCACTGGTATGGTGGGGAGGACCATGCCAGGGATGGCCTCTCCTTTGCTGTTGCCTCCCACTCCCTCAAAAGAGGGACAACAGCGTACCAGTTTCAGCTGATTGGAGGGGGCACCTTTTCCAAGCACCAGCAGTATGGGATCCTTCACATTGATGGTCACAGCACCTTGTTTGCAGAAGTGTTCAAGGAGAAGGCTACATCTGTGTACCTTGCCACACAGTGGGAGCAGCAGCTTGCTAGGGAGACTAATACCAGGATTGTGATAACATACAACATTACAGTGTGGTTGAAGGTAGGTGCTAAGTTTAACCAACTTGTCATTTATTGGGGGGCACCGGGGAATTTTGTGCTGGTGGGTAGCAATTGTTAGCAGAGATTGTGGATGTTGCTCTGTGTGTGTGCAAACTCCTGCCTTCGTGCATGTGGTGAATTTAGCCACGTTTGTGCATATGTGGTAACTTTGTTGCCACAATTGCAGATTCTGGAGCAGTACTGGGTAAACTGGAAAAGAGACACAGGTGCTACTGTAGATTTCCACTTTGAAAGGCGATGGTTCTCAAAAAGTAGTGCTTGTGGCAAGTTGTCCAATGTTAAAGGTCAGGAGTGGAAGGCAACATTGATAGATTCAGAAGTAAGTTGAATTCAGCTTAGTTATGCACTAGTGTGTGTCAACAATGCTATGGGCACTGTGGTTTAATATGTGTATTGAGCAACCTGTGTGAATTGTATATATTCCTTAAACCTCTTCTGCAGGTGCACAAGAAAAGTGTGCGCTACCACGGCCGGTACACTGAGATCCAGCTGGAAGGCTTAGTTGAGGAGGGGGTGTACCCGCCATCTATGAAGTGTGCTGTGTTGTACAACTCACCTCGTGACTTTGGGAGGCCCAGTCTGGAAACCTTTGACATGACAATTGCAGGCATTACTAAACACCATGTTTCATTTCCAATCAAAGTGTACAGTGCAATTGGTGAGAGCAAGTGTAGGTCCATGCGACATCTGTGCAGACAAGACAGTTTGATTTGTGCTGGCATGCTGTTTCCTGTAGTTTGTCATGCACAACAACGAAAGCATCCCTTATTGCATTATGTTCCTCCTCACTGCAGCTGCTACTCCCACTCCATTCACTACACAAACTGAGGCCACCTCTAAGCCCCAGCCCAGCTTGTCCTTGTGGGAAGCAGCACGTAAGTGGGCCATGTAGTGTGTGTGTGCACGTGCATGTGTGTGTTGTGTCAGGCCGTTAAAGTTCCCCCCGAAATAGTCCCCCGGGCCTAAAACGGCAGCGGCGCCTGCCGAATCGGTTCCGCTATGCCGAATTAGGCCCCCCGTACCAGCCATTGAAAATGGCGGGAACGGTAGACGGGTGCGACGACTATATAGGGCGTAATCGTCGTTTCTTCGAACGAAATCGATTGCGAAGCTGAGATGAGCAAGGAAAACAATGTAGACAGCGTTCTAGAGGATGAAATCCCAGAAGAAGCCATAAAGTACGTTGTTGCAGGCAGTAAAGGCAGCCAGTACCAGTACCCTGAAGGATGGGACAAGAACATGAAACGATCCGTTAGGAAGAGAGCGGACAGAGTGATAATGAGGGGAGTGGAAGTGATGTACAGGAAGAAGAGCAAGGAAGAAGTTAGAATAGTACAGAGTAGAGAGGAACAGTTGCGGATCTTGGAGATGTGTCATTCAGACCCTACGTCTGCACAATTTGGAGTCAAGAAGACTTTCAACCGAGTGAAAGTGCATTTGCAGTGGCCCTGGTCCATGGCCAAGACCCTGCAACCCTTAGTTTCGATCAAGGAGGATGAGGAAGCACCTGAGACTTTACCTCCTAAGACATAATCGTATACAGTAGAGACGTTCCACAATGAACGCAGACATTAACTGGGTAAGTACAAATCCGCGGACAGTGAAGTATCATTCCACAGAAATGGGACACACGCCCCGCAAACGTAGTACTGCACTTCTGCGGTTAGCTGCACGGAAGCTGCACGGAATCCACACAGAATTCCACAGAATTCGTCGGAAATTGTAAAGTTTCTTGTGGCATGTACCGTATGTTACAACACATATAAAAGTGCACAAAGTACAACACACATGCTTGCCTTACGTAGATCATCACCCTGGACTGGGGTTGAAACATTTGGTTATTGACAAATTCCAACTGCTTATGTCGGCTGGCTAGTGTGTTACAAGACCTAACCCATTCACAATATATACCTGTTCTGCAATCTGTGATAAGCATATGCTACATGGCTACCTCATTGTATTAGACACGGAGAAGGCGACAAGCCTTCTCCGTGATAGATAGTAGATAGGTGTTATAGATGTGTATTGTGTATTATGTGCACAGTCACTTTCCCTTCACCGCAGTTGCGTCTCCCACTCACTCACATCAACACTGTCTGTACTGACTGAGACAGCATGTCAGTATGTGTGTGTATCTGTGTGTATGTGCATACGTATGCATATCCACTGAACATGTGCAAGTGTATACTGTACCTGTACTGAGGTACGTACACACATTTTGTATGTCAGTCCAACCTGCCTTGGTGTTCACCTCACTGGTTGCAGAATGTAATCGTACTTTAAAATAAATACAGTGTGCAGTCAGTGTATAATGTATAGTTCTAATGTGTTGCCCTAGCTACTGCTAATCTATGCTGCAGCTGCTCCTCCATGTGTGTGTGCGTGTGTGCAGGCACATGCGTGCGTGTGTCTACAAACGAGTCAATGTCCTTTCTGGCCTCTTTCCAGAGGGTACAGTGCCCTTTGGAGCCCCCATGAGTCCTTTGGCAGTACTGGACATCCCTTAATGTGCCCTATACGGCCCCTTTCTATTCTATATTACTCTCTGTGCTTGTCACACTGTCGGAATCAATGTAATGTGCATGGTGTTATCACCCAGGCTCATGCAGCCTAATTCGCTGGCACACTTCTGGCACAGCAGGTATGATAGCTCAATTGGTAACAACACTGGTACACAGATAATACAGTACTTATATACACAGGCACATGACATCAGTTGCAGTCCACAACACTTACAACAATGACACGTTTACACATGCATGTTCATAGATACAGTCCGCAATCACGTTCATACATGGACACAGTACACATTAATAGTAGTCAACTCCAGTCACTACACATGGGTACTGCGGTGGAAGCAATTATTGCACATTTGTTGTAGGCGGGATTGAAGGTTAGTGTGAATTGTGCAGGCTTCCAAGGTCCTCTTGTGCTAAACTTTCTGGAGAAAGCACTGAAATATGTGTTTGTCCATGTGAGTGGCTGCATTTACATGTGTGTGCAAGTTGCTCCAGCCTGTTCACTGTTATTGTTGTAGTCATTGTCACATAGCTAGCTACGTACGTTATCTACATAGTAGCTAGCTAGCTGGCTGGCTACCAATGCACAAATGCCATGGAAAGTATACAGTATGTACAGCTATAGGATTAGCAAGTACTGCTAGTGTAAACATCTTTGCTACTGTGGCTAGATGTCAAAGCCCTTGTTGCACCCTTCTTGGGGTTGTTGGCTAGTGTAGCTATGTGTGGTTTGTGTGTAGCTATGATTAATCTAGTTCTAATCTAGACTAATCAGTTGATTCAAGGAGGTGGTACACATCAAGCACAAGAGCAATGATTGCAATCACATGCATGTACACAATGTGTGTAGTATTTTGGCAAATGGGTGTCTGTTGTGGTCACCCTACATAAACTTGTGGTCCCTGTAATTACTGGTGGGGGCGTTACCACGCATTGCTGAGTGCACCACGTGGTACGATTAGAGAAGAATGAGTGAGTCATTTTGCATCCACTCAATCATTGCTCAGAAACTATTTAACTTCAACTCTGTCTCTTTAGTCACTTAAATTATCTTTACTCTTCAAGTCAGCCATGCCAAGGTTTGCATGTAGGTACCTTGTTCTGTGGAAATAAGCTTGTTACTTGTGGTAGCTATAGCTACTGGGCCCTTTTACGTCTGGTAGCTAATGAGATGGAGGAAGGTCCACCTTACCCCAGCAATGCACCAGTTGTGATGTCTGTGCCTGAATGGCTGTGCCTATGATGTGCCTAGTCCCAGAAGTGTCCTCATTGTGTGAATTGTTACCGTCACATACTGAGACTACAACCAAATGCATGTCTGCCAAGCTACATGTGCCCAAAATTCATAGTGGTCACAATAATTATGGTAAGATATACATGGTGGCCAGTGACATGGTGGTTCTGTTTTTTCTAGAAAATGCTGTCTGTCACACTGTTATATTCACAGCTACGAAGAGAAGCTTCTCATTGCTTTAGCCCTGACTGGCATTAGGTATTGGAAGGAGTCACCTTCATTCTGTAGCTCCTTATTTGTCAGGGCTGTGGTCATGTTGTGTAACTTCTAGTTTGAAAGAGGCACTGTAGCCTAAAACTGTAGCCAAACTATCTTCATCATCAGTTTGCCATCTTGTGACATAGCTAGAGTATTCGTGCTACACCATCTAAGGTCAGCTATGTACTGCATTTGGTGTAATGTGTGTCTGTGTAGAGTACTCTGTGTTGTTGTGTCCATGAGTGGTGTGAGCATGTGTGTGTGCACGTGTAAATCTTTGTCTGTGTCTTACGTTGATTGGGTACATACCTCTATTTGTTGAATGTGTTTGTTAATAGTGAAGGATCATGAGCAGAATCATAGTGATTCTCCAATTAAAGACAGTCTGGCACAGGGAAAGCAAAGAGGTGGTGCTACCAGAAATGGACATTAACAGCCAAACTTGTGTCTAATCAGACACAATATCTATCAGTTTTCAGAATGTGTGTGTGAGTGAGTGAGTGTGTGAGTGTCACTTCAGCCTGTCCATGTGTTCAGTGGCTGCAGCAAGCAAGCAATGTGCATTAAAGTCCTACCATTGCTCTTCACTGCAGCTACTCCTCCAGCTCAGCCTGAGGGAGCCGCACAAACTGAGACCAGTCCTACAGCAGGTACCGACCATGTGTATGTGTACATGCGTGCGTGCATGCATGTGTGCCTGCGTGCGTGCGTGCATGCATGTGTGCGTGCGTGTGTGTGTGTGCGTGAGCACACAGCATACGTGTTTGTGTGGGTTTCAGCATCTAACTGTGTTTTGTGTGTAAAACCGTCTCCGTGTAAACGCGACCTAGTCTTCAGTTCATTCAAGGAGGTGATCGCACACTAAGCAGAAGAGCCTACTATGAGAGAGTTCTGTACTTCAGGCTCCTCCTTCTATGACTGATCTTCACTATCATTACACATAGTCAGTATTAATGCAGCACAATCACTCAGACCAGAATTGTACAAGAGAGCGAAAGACATCCGGTAGCTAATAGCAGAGATGGAGGAATTAATGTCCACTTTATCCCAGCAGTGCCTACGATGTGCCTAGTCTCAGAAGTGTCCTTGTTATGTGAATTGCCACAGTCACTGCTGTACTGAGACTAGCTACAGCCAAATGCTGTGAGCCGAGCTGTGTGTGCCCAAATGTATAGTGGTCACAATATTATGATGAAATTTACACAGGCTGTGGCAGTGACAACATTTTTGACGAAATACTGCATGTCACACTGTTATATGCACAACTACGAAGAGAAACTTCACATTGCTGTAGCCCTGACTGGTATTAGGTATTGGAAGGAGTCACCTTCACATCCTCCACTTCATCATTGTGTTACCATTGGTGTCACTTATTTGTGATAGTCCCGTGCAAAGTGGGATCTAATTGCCATGTTTGTAGGACCATCCCACGCATCCCTCCTCCTCTTTTCCGCTGACATTTGTTATGGACAGTCTATAGCTACCAACTTTCTACAGTATGTGTTGTATACGTATATGAAGTAGTGGAAAAGCTAGTGAGGAAAAAGGTTGTACGATTCCTTCGATTTAAGATTGCACATAGAATTAACTGTAACCCCAACATCAATTTGATCACATGCCATCCACATGATGAAATTTAATGAGAATTGCACTGTTTCTGTTTTGATCTTAATAGCACAGTTTCATACAGTTTCACACACACACACACACATACACACGCACGCATGCACACACTCGCATGCACGCGCGTGCACGTGCACACACACACACACACACACACACACACACACACACACACATACACACGCATGCATGCACACACTCGCACGCACGCGCGTGTGCACACACACACACGCTCATGCACTGACATCTCTACTGCACTATCTATTTGCAGGCTCTAGCATGTTCGCCATCTTTACTGCCAACCCAACAGAGGAGAATGCAGTGAGACATTTCCTTCAGCTGGGAGGAGGCAGTGGTGACATTTGGGAGGGCGCCAGTGAATGCATCTGGAAGAATGACCCATACCTCCAAAGCTATAATATAACAGTCACAGATACAGGTGTTGTAAGAGATTGCGGATATGAGGTATTCACCCTCACAAGGGAGGGTGGGAGCGAGAAAGTGGTTGGTGTCCACATCAAGTGCCTACAGCAGGCCGCCCACACTGAAGAAGGTGCTCAGGATACAGCCGCCGCGTTGCTGCAGTGTGCTAAAGAATGCAAGTGGCCACTAAAAGATCTCTTTTCAGTTGGTTGTTGCGGCTGTGCAGTTAAAGACAAGAGCGAGAAGAATCTAATGGGTTTTGTCCTCCTTGCTAATCAATTTGAAGCCTACCTCAACCGAGGCAAAATGGTTGAAATCCTGCAATACCACCCTGAGGTCTATCGAGCTGATCGAAAATGGATTTCTGACTTACAATCTATCCGCATTACCAACCCAATGACACAATCAGGCACTGATAGTGAGAAACTCAAAAACATTCCCATTGAAGAAGTTGCCAGGATTGAGTCAGGACCCATTGTCGTGAAATCAGAGGAGTGTGCACAACACCTTCTCGGACCATCAAGCAGAGCAGGGATAGAAATGGAGGCCGTAGGCTTCATAAGGGCACTGCGTTTGTATGAAAAGCAAGGAAACCAAAACATTCCCAAATTTGTATCGGTAAAAGGTGTTTCTGATTTTGGAAGCGGCAAGAGTGGCAAGGCCGAAACCACTTTCTTTGGGCAGAAAACAGCAGCATTGTCTGATGGTGAGCGTCAACAGGTTGCCACTCTGCACTCAATAGCGTTGGTAATCAGAGGTGTGGTAGAGAGGTATCTTGTACCTCGCCCGGTTGTAGACCCTAGACAACTTTTCTGAACTTGAAAGGCTACATTTCAAGTTCCTGTCAAGCCTAATACAATAGCTGTCCCACACAAAATCAAGACTGCATCATTTTTTATCTTTTGTTAGAAGCATCTATCCCAGGACTGCATGACCCACAAATAACCCCTTTTTATGTAAAATGATTGGTGCATGCTTCTTTTCTCAGGAAGTGTCTTGTCCACTCAGACAAAGAGCACACAAACGCTATATATTTTATGCAATACTTTATCACATGTTTCGTTCGCTTGACAGCAGTTTTGTAAGCCATAATAATAGTATCGTGAATAAGTAGTGTTGTACATCACATTCTCTACACAGTGGTTGGAATTGCATGGTATAATGTACTGTCACTTAAAGGTGCATTGCTATTTATTATATGTATATAATACGTTTTTGTTAATGCATCAGTTTAATTAAATGCAGACACTTATACATGCCATATCAATGCATATTATGTACAATCAAACGATCCATGGCCATGCACTGACAACTGACAATAATATAATTAGCTATTAATAATTTATATATAAATTATATATAGTTTAGTTTCCAGCGCTATTATAGCCCGGCCACTTTGATCAAAAAGGCCGGCCCAGGGCCTGCTGCCACATTGATCAAAAAGGCCGGCCCAGGGCCTGCTGCCACATTGTGCCACATTTCCTGGCCTGAGCAGCTCAACAGCCATTAACTCGAGCTGACGGCTGCGGAGAGGGCAGATCTAGATCTAGAACTGGCAGCATTGATCATATCAGTGCATGCATGCAGGGCACACACCTACTTAGCCACCACTCTGTACACAACTTAATATATATATAAATTATATATAATTTATATGAAGTGTTGCTCTCCACTCCGTCCAGTAAAGAAATCCCTGGCGGACAGGGACCATGAGGAGTCGCCATCCTCCTTCAGTTCGGCTGTCCACGGTGTCCCACCAAGCATCCTCGCCGCGTAGGCACCCATGCACTATGCACTCAAACTTATCTTAGTAGGAGGTCACTGCTGCTTCTTTTCTATTCCATAGTTTGGCAGTCCAGAGCCTCTTCTTTCCCCAGTGATCTATTCCAACCATGTCCATCAGGTCTCTCTGTCACTGTCAGTGGACAATGCTGCATTCAGCTATAGCTAGCTATATATACCTGCTTTTGATTAATTAATCAAGGACAGCTACACATCAACTTCAACGTCTGATCCTTCACATACACAGGTTGGGGAGTGACACACAGCAGCCATGCACTCACTGATCACTATCATGGAGAAACATCTGTGTTTGCCAATCCTTCCCATGCTGACACCCACCTGTCCGGCCAAAGAGAAGCATAACGGCATTTTTGTTCACAATCTGTTCACTTTTTCGTTTATTGTAGGCATAAATGGTGTATGCTTTACCACACCACATTGTTTCCACTTGTGAGGATCAGAGAATCCACACTCATGTGTGAGGTACTATTGCACAGGTATATATATATATATACGTATGTTCAATGTTGCACTTCACCCCAATTAACTGCTGGAACACGCCCATACACTGTCCTGTTGCACCGTCTTTTGTGTCACCAGCTACAGTACAGTTTTCATGCTCTATTAGCACACACACACACACACACACACACACACACACACACACACACACACACACACACACACACACACACACACACACACACACACACACACACACACACACACACACGCACGCACGCACACACGCACACACACACACACACACACACACACACACACACACACACACAATACATGGCCCACTTACTAATGGCTTCACACAAACCCTCACCCTTCGAGGTCCAACGACAACTCGCGAGTTGCCCTGCTAGTTTGTGATGAGCGCTTGTTGGCCTTCCTTTACTACCTTGAAGGGCATGGTGCGCTGGAGCCCACAGCAGATCGACCCAGGAAGAAAGAGGTACACGGAATATGCAGCTGAAGTGCGGATGAATCCAGGAGTGAGTCAGCACATTGTATGGGAAGGGGGCGCCTTGTACCGGAAATGGAGGCATAGGATGATGATGCAATAGTCTTTCTCATCACAAAATGGCTGCCGCCACGTCCGAAACAGAAGGTACGTCCGAGGGGTCCGACACGGTTCACTCAAGCGTACGAGATTTCGAAATCCACCGGATTTCAAGTGGATTTCTGGATTTCACTTGGATTTCATATGGATTTCTGGATTTCACGTGGATTTCTGGATTTCACTTGGATTTCAAGTGGATTTCTGGATTTCACGTGGATTTCTTGATTTCAAGTGGATTTCACCGGATTTCACTTGGATTTCTACAGTCTGAGCTATTCTACGCTGAGTTATAGGCCAATCTTAGCAGCAAAGCGTCTGTGATAGCTTGCACGCTGCACCTTAAACTGCCTATTACCCACCGGAAATACGCGTACGTAGCCCAGACTTCTGCCATTTCTTCTCTCGCTTCGCAGCCGCCAGGTTTCAGTACGCCTCGGGTGATGTGGCGACCATCGACCGAGCCATCGACATCCACAGCCGCAGGTCCGAGATGCTGTCTGTCAGGCACAGAGGCAGAGCTGAGACGAGAGCTAAGACAAGTGGTTTGCGGTGTTGGTGGATGTGGGTGAATGTGAAGGTAGATAGCTAGCTAGTTACAGTGACTCAGGTAGTAATCGTTTACACTAGTTAGGTGTTTCTTAATATATAGCTAGCTACCTTTGCCTGCTTGTGGCAGTACATTGCCCACTTTAGGGGTCAACCATGGATAGCTGCACATGCTGCTCCACACACTAGCAGTATAAATGGAACTCATGCTTTACACAGATTACATAGGTAACATGATAGCCCATAGCTAATCACAATATAAAATGTAATTTCGTGGCTACTAGCTAAACTCATTTCAGTACAGTCAAATACTTCGAAAACTAGCAAATCAAGCTACTACAAGTGATCCATGCATAGTACACAAGACAGCAATTTTCATGATACTCTGAACTACTTCACACAATTGTCGCAGAGCCAGGTGGAGGTGTCTAATGGCTTGGTCTTGAGGCAGTTGTAGTGAAACCATTCCTGGCACATGTCACAGCATATCATTGTGTCCCCGTCATCAGGCAACCTACAATAACAATAAAGTAAGCAGGTCTCCACCCTGTTCACTTTAGTGGCTGGTCTGCGTTTCTTCACGACAGGGACATGTCCAGTTTCAAGAGTACTAACAAAGTGTGGCCTCAGTTGTTGCTAGTCGAACACCACTGCCAGTGGGTCAATGCCCAAAGCCAGGCAAGTCACATTAGCTAGTGCGAACAATGCACAGTCACTACTGCCAGCCTGCTTGGCGACATTCATGACATTAATAGCGATAGCTGTGTCCTTACACCGGACAAGTTGAGCTATTACTTCAAAAGCATCCTTGCTTATGGTGTTGTATGCTGAGTCATATAGCGATACTGTGTTTCCGGTTACCTGAAGTGCTGCCCAGTGTGAATTGCGTACATGCTGCTTCTTCCTCCTTACTGTCAGGCTCCATGCTGCATACATGCATTGTGAATAATGAATTCATTTTTATTGCTACTGTATATTGCATATACTGTATGCAAATTATATTCACTATTGCTAACTGTAGCTATTTTTTGCAACTTGCACATGTACCAGTACAACAGAGCTGTAACTATTATTATACTGTACTAGTAGTCTTATGAATGATAAAATTGCATGAATCTCGTATATGCGTTATAGCTATGTAACTATAGCTAGGTATATTGCACGTGTAGCAATAAATCTCACCTTGAAATGTAAGCTGCAGCTGGTACGAACTGTATGTCAAAGTACTCGTCAACGTATGAATAGAATGCAGCAGACACTGTCTGATCTTGCAGCTGGGACTCGGCTGGAACACGCGGTCGCGACGGAGACCGAACACGAGATTGCGCACGAGATCGCACCGCTATTCATTGGCACTAGTCGAGGTGCTAGTCAATAACAGACACAATGTCGCGCTGGTTCCTACACCTTATAAATTCCGCTGGGTAAGGGGGCAGAGGGGCTAGCGCACCATGCAGCCACTCGACCCGGCAGACCGCCATTTTCTCCAACGGCAGAAAATGGCGCATGTGTAGTAGCGAGTCACGATTTCTGGATTTCAGTTTGGATTTCAGTTGGATTTCTGGATTTCAAATGGATTTCGTGGATTTCAAATGGATTTCGTGGATTTCAAATGGATTTCGTGGATTTCAAATGGATTTCGTGGATTTCAAATGGATTTCGTGGATTTCAAATGGATTTCGTGGATTTCAAATGGATTTCAGGATTTCCCGTGGATTTCTCGAGATTTCTGGATTTCAGGCTGGATTTCTGTGACGTTGTACGAGATTTCGCGCGTGTCGGACCCCTCGGGTACGTCTGCATATGCACTCCACCTCTGAAGGGTGTCCCGAGCAAGTAGCTACATCAGGAAGCTAGATAGAAACTGTAGATTTAACACTAGATTGCTGGCTTTGTTGCGCTACAGATCATATCGCTTCCATATTATGTGATTGTGTAGTGGCACGTGTTAGGAATTTGTGGTCTTGCAAGAGTGTCCTCTCACTGCTATTATCAGGACTCAGATCCCTTCTTGTTCCATTAACAACTCGCTTTAGGCTGTAAAGTAGACACCTTAACTTCCCTTCACTACCATTTCGTCTATAGCTAGTTGCTTGTCCTGCGTACTGCGATCGCGTGTACACTACGTTCACAAGCACCTTTAATTTTGCAGAAAACAAGCCAATATTTCGTGAACTGAATGCTGACGAAGTGAACGCTGGAAGCATCGAAGCCACAGAGGTGGAGAGCCTATGTATGGAGTGCGGAAAGAATGTGAGTGCACAAGTGTGTAGCTACCATATGACATGTGTTACTGCTTCATGACTGTTGCCGAAATATTTCACTTCACAACACGAATGTAAAGTTGTGCCAAAGTAAGTGCTGTAAGTATTGTTTGTGCAGAATGTGTCAGCTGCTCAGACCTCCACTACATCTGACAAATTGCAGTGCTTAGAGGCGTCTCACATTAGTACATAATGATATCAGTTTTAGTTGCAGTCATAATTCTACATGTTTTGTAAATAAGGTGCTGGCAATGCTGTCACAATGGGTAAATGGCTACTGCTTTGAAGTGGTACAAGACACTGTTAATGCAGAGTTTGAGAATGTACCAGTGCTGTGTCTGTGCATGTGGTTGTGTTAACAAGGCTGTACTCGACCTCATCCACCACAGTCTGCAGTCGTTGCAGTCTAACGAATGTACAAGTCCAAGAGCTGTATGTAAATGTCCTCACTTTCTGCAGTTTCATCCAAACATACCCGAAATTCAATGTCATCACTTGTCACATTCATTTGCCTGTGGAACCAAGGGAGAAGTGGGGAATCACAGCAGAGGCTGTTCGATGGGCAACCTGTACCGTCAAACAGCAGCTTCTCGTAAAATATATTTTCCCATGTGGTTTCCAAGTTGCCGGAATCGCAGTGGTAGTTGTCGCCGACATACTCTGGTCTTTGGTGGAGGACTGATTCCACTCGACACGGGCAGGTGCTGTGGCCAGGGTTCCGGGTACTAGAGATTGCTACCGCTAGTGACCAGATGTGTTGCCGTGGAGACCCATGCGTGAAACTGAAGCCATCCAAGTATACTTCATCGAGTCCTCGTGAATGCACCTTCCAGCCTTTGAATGCATCCAGGGCACCAAACTGGTAGCCTTGCACACGCCCACACACCTCACTGTATGATATGTTATATGTGTTGAAAGTGGTTGAATCACAACCAGTTGCTGAGGTGCGTTTGCAGAAGTTGCCCGGGTTGCTGATCTTCGTTAGAGGATAGGGACAACGATAGTTTCCCTTTGAGGTATTGAGACTGGCCACTTGGGTCCATCCTCCCACACTCCCACACAGACTCTCCTCCATCTCGCAGTACATCATGTGTGCCCCGCTCTCCCCCTCCCCCTGCAACCAGTAGTACCCTGAGCGACAAGTACTGTCGTTGCTGTAAATCTCCTTGCATGAGGATGCTGCACTGAGCGTGCCCAAGTGTGTGTTCTGACACTTAATGATATTCTGCGCTGCTAGTTCAGTGCGAATGAGTGTGCTGATGTGCCCCTCAATCTCAGCCTTTAGCTCTCCAATGTCCACTTCTCCCGGCTCACCAGGGTCTCCCTTCTCTCCTGCAATGCCCTGAACTTTGAAATGGAGTGTGCCCCCGTTTGCAGTGAGAAGAGGGTTGTAACACTCTCCCTTCTCAAGCACAGCCTTGCTTTGTGTCTGACAGCAACAAACTGTCAACAGCAACAACACTGCTACTGCTCACATCCTGCTGTCCATGGAGGGCCGTGACCAGGGCTGGAAGAGGAAATTCCTGACAATCTAAGCCTAAAACTGTAACTCTGAGCTTTTCTTTGTTTCTTGTTTGGGAAAACACAGTTTAGATCACCTTGGTAACTTCTTTTTCACTGCTGACCAATCAAATTGAAGCTCCTAACATTTCGAAATCTTTCCTGCAGCTGTCAGGTTGTGCTAGTTTACACAAGAGCCACAGAACACAAAACACACAAGGGAGATCATGGAAAGAAGGAGTGGACTTATAGATTGGTTGTGGGTAGTTCAAGTTGAGAAATAGCTATTGTAACTCTCTTGTAGTGAACAGGTGTACCATGAGAATGAGATACCTTTGTGTGTGGCAGTTTGCAGAGATGCAAGGCACTGTTTTGCTATAATCGTAAGACCAGAGATGTCCATTGCTTAGGTGACATTTGGTTGAATTACACATGCATATATATATGTGTACAGTGAATAGCGGATGGGTCAGATATGAGTGACATGCATTTGGTAATGGATTTGCTGGAGAGCATGTAATATTGTGAAAGAACAAAGGTGTTGTTACGCAATGCGTACTTGTACCTACACTTCTGTATTTGGGTGCTTTGCTATCCAACAGCTGTTTGGTGTGTGTACCAAGCAGTTCTCCACCATGCAGTGGTAGCCACGTGTCTGTCTACTGCCAACTGGGAAGTGGCCCGTGTATTGTGCAATGGCTGCTGTGTATACACACGTATGTACATACAGTGCGTAGGTGCCTGCTCTGTGTACATTGTAGTGTGGAGTCTGGGACTATGTACATATGGAGGATATACGACAGCACAGTACATTGTGCAGTGTTACATACATACAGTATATGTATTTACTTTATGCAATAGTACATGTGCATTGTGTAATAGTAGGTGTACGTTATGCAACAGCACACAGGCATTGTTTAATAGTGGGCAGATATTGCTTCAAAAAGGTCCATAGGTTCATTATATGTACGTATATATATATTCGTATGGCTTCCTGTTGTACATGGTGTAATGCTTCTTCACTTGTTCCATTGATGTACGTACATATGATGATGTTCGTATATAAGGGCATTCACGATGTCATGTAAAAAACTCAAAACATCACTGAGGGATATGTGCCATTTTTACTTTTTCATCTGTACATTACCCTTGCATACCTTCTCTTCCCTCCCCTCCCCTCTCTTTCCCTCCTCCTCTCCCCTCCCCTCCCCTCCCCTCCCCTCTCCTTCCTTCCTCCACTCCCCTCTCCTCCCCTCCTCTCCCCTCCTTCCCTTCCCCCTCCCCTCCCTCTCCCCTCCCCCCTCCTCCCACCCCTCCCCTCCCCTCCTTCCCTTCCCCCTCCCCTCCTCCCTCTCCTCCCCCTCCTCCCACCCCTCCCCTCCCCTCCCCTCCTCTCCCCTCCCCTCCCCTCCCCTCCCTCCCCACCCCTACCCCCTCCCCTCCCCTCCCCTCCCCTCCCTCCCCTCCCCTCCCCTCCTCTCCCCTTCCCTTCCCCTCCCCTCCCTCTCCCCTCCCCCCTCCTCCCACCCCTCCCCCACCCCTCCCCCTGCTGCTAACCAAAATTCCAATGTTCAGAGAGGTCATTGTTTCATCATTTGCCTGCCCTCACTGTAACCATAGCAACACATCAACTCAGTTAGCTACTGACGTACAAGACAAGGGAGTGAGGTTCTCTCTACATGTGCAGAATCCCAAGGTGTGCACACTTTAGTGCAGTGAAGTGGGCAGCGATGGTGTGTGTGTGTGTGTGTGTGTGTGTGTGTGTGTGTGTGTGTGTGTGTGTGTGTGTGTGTGTGTGTGTGTGTGTGTGTGTGTGTGTGTGTGTGTGTGTGTGTGTGTGTGTGTGTGTGTGTGTGTGTGTGTGTGTGTGTGTGTGTGTGTGTTGAGAAAGACATTGTTCGCTTATGTACATGACTCGTGGTGACTGCCATGTTAGCCCTCTCCTCCTCCCAAGGACCTCAACCGCCAGGTGGTCCGAGCAGACTCTGCCTCCCTCACCATACCTGAGCTTGACTTTGAAGTGCCTGCCCACACCCAAGAGGGCGGTCTTACCACTGTGGAGGGCATACTAATGCGAGCGGTGGAAGGGCTGGAACAGGACCAGCCTCTCAGGAGGGTGGGTGGGGCAGGTGGGCGGGTCAATGTACGCAGAGGACGGATGTTTCTTAAAAGGGATGTGGAAGCATACTCTACAGATAATGCCATAGTGTGGTCTACACATGTTCATTTAGCAATTCGGTAGTATCTGGACTATTGCAAGTGTGACTCTCTCACCACTGACCTCACCAGAGGGGCCATTGAATCTTGTCCTTGCATGACAATTTGCCTCCTACAGTACATCCCACTGGACTGTACAGGTCTCCCATGCCATGCACGTCGGACATATGATAAGGCCGCATGCCCTGTTACGCCCTGTGGTGTGTGTGCTGTCTGGAAGCCCACTAGGAACTCTGACCCATTCCTTGTCCTGACAGGTGTATGACCCAGAGCTGGCCGAGAAGATTGACGCCTTTGTGGCTCAACTCAGAAGCTTGCTCATTGTTGAGAAATCCTTTACTTTGGTGAGGAGCAGGTACTGTAACATGTGTCGGTAGTGATGTCGAGCATTTCACATACGTAGCACAGTAGATTGCAATAGTACAGAGTTTTGACCACAAAGGTCTTCCTCAGGTTCAAAACATGGCCACCAACAGAGAATGTGACGGGAGGCATGCATTTCTGTGCTGTTGGCAGCATGTGTTGTGTTGTCAGCTTCTGTGTGTCTAAGGTCATCTGTGACGTCTCTCCTCCAACTTCAGGTCATTGACGACCCGTGTGGGAACAGCTTTGTGGAGAGCACTGAGGCCCCATCAGTGGATCCTCAGTTGACAGTGGAGCACTACACAAGGACACAGGAGCAGGACCTCCAGTTGGGAATACAACCAGTGTGTGTGTGTGTGTGTGCGTGCGTGCGGGCATGTGTGCGTGCATGCTGTGTGTGTGTGTATGCGCTTGTGGATGCATGTATGCATGTGTGTGTATGCGGGCATGTGTATGTGTGTGTACATACGTATGTGTGTGAGCGGGTACAAACGTATGTTCCAGGTTCAGGCTAGTTTTCATCTCCTTCCTTTGCCAGTCTCTCACCTTCTCTAACTTCTCCCTTCCCTCTTCCCACTCCTCGTTTACAGACAGCCACTGTCAGTGAGTCCAGCCAGAATGAGCCAACAGGGAACAGCAATGAACTCACTGATGAGGTGTGGAGAACTCTGTGTGGGTCTTCAGACTCGTGTATGTGTTCCATGTGTGTGTATACGTATATCGTATAATATATAGTAGGTATATAGTATATATATAGTACACACATACACCATACACTATATATAGTAATATATAGTAAGTAAATGCGTACTTTTGCAAGTGTGTGGGTACCACGTGCATGTGCTGTATAGGTATTTGTACGTATATGTGTGTGTATTGTTGGTTGTGTATTGTTGGTTGTGTGTTGTCGGTTGTGTTGTTGTGTGTTATCAGTTGTGTTGTGTGTTGTGTATAACATTACTAAGCTAACCTGCCCCCTCGCTGTCTCAGGTGATGGTGTTCCCCATGAACTGCCCACAGTGTCAGTCTTCGTGTGAGACAAGGATGAAGAGTGTTGGTATCTGCTGACTGTGTGTGGGGTGTCTCAATGCACGTGTGTGTATGTACTTACATACGTTCGTCTGTACATACATATGTGTATATCGAATTTTTTGTGTGAGCACTTGTGTGTATATGTAAAATGGGTATCTAGTATGTGCGTGCATGTACATGTATGTGTATAAATGCACATTGTGTGTGTCTGTATGTCTGTACGTACATATGTACTGTCTGAGAGACCCCTTGACAGTCCCTCCAGCCATCCCTCACTTCAAGGAGGTGATTGTAATGGCGCTGACATGTGACACTTGTGGCTACCGCTCCAACGAGGTCAAGTCAGGGGCAGGGGTCAGTGAAAAGGGGACACGGATCACACTCCACCTCACTGACCCCAGTGACCTCTCAAGGGACATACTGAAGGTGAGGAGAGTACACACTGTTACCTGTTTAGTCAGACCACTCACCTGTGAGACCTGTCTAATCAGACCACTCACCTGTGAGACCTGTCTAATCAGACCACTCACCTGTGAGACCGGTCTAATCAGACCACTCACCTGTGAGACCTGTCTAATCAGACCAATCACCTGTAACAGTTGTATCTTAGGCTGTAGTGAAGGGGGAGTGATTGCATTACATAATGCATACATTATTGTTCAATTTCTTAAACAAAAATTATTCATGCATATTAAGTGAACTGTTTGGTATTCCCTGGTAGGCTGAAACAGCCACCCTCCTCATTCCCGAATTGGAATTTGAAGTGGGTTTTGGTTCCCTTGGAGGTCGCTTCACAACAGTAGAGGGACTGCTTGAGGAGGTGTCTGTGCAGGTGTGTGGGTCTGGGCGTGTCTGTGTGTGCAGGTATGTGGGTGTGTCTGTGTGTGCAGGTGTGTGGGTGTGTCTGTGTGTGCAGGTGTGTGGGTGTGTCTGTGTGTGCAGGTGTGTGGGTTTGTGGGTATGTCTGTGTGTGCAGGTGTGGGCATGTCTGTGTGTGCAAGTGTGTGGGTGTGGGCGAGTCTGTGTGCAAGTGTGTGGGTGTGGGCAAGTCTGTGTGTGCAAGTGTGTGTGTGTGTGTGTCTGTGCAGGTGTGTGGATGTGGGCATGTCTGTGTGTGCAGGTGTACAGGTGTTTGAGTGTGGACGAGTCTGTTTGTGCAAGTGTGTTGGTGTGTGGGTATGGGTGTGTGGGCGTGTCTGCAGGTGTGTGGGTGTGGGCGTGTCTGTGTGCAGGTGTGTGGGTGTGTCTGTGCAGGTGTATGGGGGTGTTTGCATATGTGCAGTGTGTGGGGCGATTCGAACCATATATCATTATATATAGCTCTAACTTTCTTCTATTCTCCTTTCACTCTTCCTCCCTTCCTCATACCACCTCCTCATTTCATGTCTACTGCAGCTCAAGTCTCTTCATCCATTTGCGTTTGGTGATAGTGCATCTGACCACTCAAAGATGCAGGGATTTGTCCGTCAGCTCCAAGAGGTGGACACTCACTGCACTGAATATGTTAAGAGTGTTACATACATCCCATCACATACACGCATGTACTGGGTGAGATACCTAGTAACATGTCACCGTCGTGATCACCCTGGTACTTCTTGGGAGAGGTGCACTCCAATGAATACACTTAATGGTACGTAGCTATTGGTTCTTCCTCTCAACAGTCACACTCCACCCAACACCCTTACATCTCACATGCACTGGAGTCTTCACTTCCCCACTTGTGGCACACCCTTCTTCACTCACCACATGCAGCAGGGCCGGAGGAACCGGTCCGGCTGCTCCGGTTTTGGCCGGACCAATATTTTAAGCTCCAACAATATTTTTTCAAAAAAACTAAAAAGAACACTTACAGAAACGTTGACCTCTATCGTATCGTTCTTCGCGCGCAGAGGCGGTAAAACGCCATTTCTTAATTAATGCTTATAAAATCGCTAAGGTACTGGTTATTACGTAACCTGTAAAATGGTGGAACGGAGATCCGAGCAGGAGTTTAGTCTTGCACGCTGTACGCGCGCCACGTAGAAGCGCATGGTTCTGGTTACAAGACTACCCTTCCTGTTCAACAGGAAGGGTAGTCTTGTAACTAGAACCATTACTACTCTTCCTGTTGATCTTTTGGATTGAGACAATGGCGCTTTCAAAGTCGTTGGCTACGAGCTCGAGCTTGCCGGATCTCCCTCCTCAACTATGGCATCCTCCTTCAAAGTTCGTCTTCCCCAAACGTGAGTTTGGAAAAAAGCAGATAGTGAAGAGGTCGTGCCAGGCGTCCTGGTTTTCCGCGTGGCCCTGGTTGCATTACCAGACACACAACCCAGATGACGTTGTATTTTGCCATGTGTGTGTGTCTGCACTGAAGTCCAAAAGGATGGAACGAAGCAGAGACGATCTTGCTTTTACAAGTAATGGCTTTAAAAATTGGAAGGATGCCACCATCAGCTTCAAAACCATGAAGCATCTGCAAGCCATAAAGAAGCCTTGCAAGTGGTCATGGTGATACCAGCTACATGCTCAGATGTGGGTGAGATGCTTTCTAGGGAACATGCCCAAGAGGAAAGCGAGAATCGTCAGTGCCTAATTCGGATACTGTCAAACATTCACTTTCTATCTAGACAAGGCCTTGCTTTACGAGGTGATGGTGACGTGACTTTTCATTTGGTTTATATTATTGTTCTGTAAATGTGCATGGGCCATGCATCTTTGCAGTACTTTACTTACCTGCTCGCCTACACCCAGCACTCACAAAAGTGGTCTGGTTAATGTAGAGGTGCTAAAAAAATTAGCGAGCGGAGCGAGCAAAAAAATTTTCATGGCCTGACCAATCCTAAAATGCTTCCTCCGGCCCTGTGCAGTCTCGCTGTCTCTGTTCCACGGTCTCCTCAGATCAGGGACGGCAGTCTTCTCAGTGTCCACATCATTCTGGACGACCCAGCTGGAAACAGCTACATTCAGGTAGCAGCCAAGTGGGGTGGAGTCCCTCACCACCACTCCCTCTCCACACCTCACTTAGCACTTATGTACTAGCCTCTCGCTAGCTAGCTACTTTGGTGGGCCCTCACCCACAGCCCTCATCCAACTCACCTCAACCCTGCACGTCCCTCTCACCACCTCACACTGCCCCCCCCCCCCCCCCCCCCAACAGAACGTGTATGCCCCCGAGGAGGACCCTGAGCTGAAGGTGGAGCTCTACACTCGCTCACCTGAACAGAATGAGCTGCTTGGACTGGACCAGATGAACGTGGACTGACTTCTGCACTAGCAGTGAACCTCAACTAGAATAATGCAGCTGACAAATGCTTTTATAGTTGTGTGTTCTTCATTCAATTGTTAAGGTTTGAAGTAACTGTATATTTTGGTTAGCTACATAAATAATATAAATTATAATTGCGCTATAGCTAGCTTCCATTATATCTAACTACATTATATTACTACATAAATACCCCCTTTCCTGTATTAGCCAGCTATGATAAAACAAGTGATGGTAGGCAATAACAACGATTAGTGGTAGTTAGCAGCAATTATAAGCAGTAGCAGTACCACATGCGCCGCGTGTAAATAATTGTTGCTGTATTGTCATCCCTGCCTCCAAGTGACAGTTTGAGTCTCTCTGAGTTATTGAGCTTCATGCTCCCTTCTTTACACTCTCGACATTTATATGCAAGCGGTTGAACTGAAACTGGAACGGGACTGGATTAAAATGGCTGACAAGGCACGCCCTTGTCCATGTACTAATCCCGAGCTTCCTCGGTTCAAATGGGTGTCAACGGGGGTTCCCATTGCAGGTAGAGGTAAGAGACTACTCTGCAACTTTGTTCTATTTTTGCTGTGACGTTAACTCTCCACCTCTTTCTCATGACTCAGTGTTAAAAGCCCTCCACACAGACGAGGCCATTTTGACGAGTGAAGAGTGCTCAGCGTGTGCCAATAGTGGGCCGAACTGGTTCACTCTCACTGCCGTCGTCATAGCGACCAAAAGTACAGATGATGTCCAGCGAGCGCTAGATGTTGTACGGCAGCAGTTTACTGGAGGGTTTCCTGGAGGAGGATATAGCTATAGAGTATTCTTTGAAAGAGTTTGCAAGTCTCCTCCAAGGTAAGCCGACGTTACAGCTGTCGCTACGTAACAAGGAATACACAGATACCAAAGTGTTTGGTGTTTGTAGTGACACGGTCTCTTGTCAAGGTCGCACACTCTAACCCAGCATCACATCACCTAACCTGGCCTGCTCTGGTTGGGAGAACGGTTGATCCCATATTCTCCTCCCATTTTTAACGTAACAAATCAATCTCAACTGCGGGTCCATGTGAAAGGGGTATAATATGGTCTATGTATTGTATCATATCAGTACATCAGTGCAAATTTAGTCCATTGTGAGTAATCATGAATGGATGAACAACTACTTGTCTACTGATTTCACTGTGTTGAGGTCTCTCATACTGTTCTTTTGTGGTGTTGTCTCCTACTTCTTACAAACCTCGCTTCTTCCCAACTGCCATATTTTATTATCACTGCTGTACATCTTCCTGTTGTCGGCTCATACAGTTGCATAACTGCTTTGTCCATATTCATCTATGCCATGACTTGTGCATGATCACTTTTGTATTCCCACAAGCGCCAATTGTGTATATATAATTGTTGCTGTTTTGTCATCCCTGCCTCCAAGTGACAGTGTGAGTCTCACCTTTGGTTATTGGAGTTTCATGTTCCCTTGTCTACAGTATGCAATTTGACTTTGGTCAGGCGAAGCTTAGAGTGGTGTATGTGGGTTATTTGTCCAGGGGACAGTGTTAAGGGAGGTGTGGGGCATGCCCACTGAAAGATGTTACAAAGAGGTATTGTTGCAGGGATTTGAGGCTCTCTTCCAGGTTCCTTCCAGTGTCTCATTGTTGTTTATCTGTGCTATATACAATGAGCAGAAAACCATGTTATGATTATACTGTGGCACTCTCAATCAGGCTGTTACTTTACCTAAGCCATCACAAGTGTGCATATATGACAATTCACGGTCCTCCCATTCTAGGTGTAGCGGTCTTGCAGGATGGCTTGTGTTGTGTGCAGTCACCTTGTCTCCTTGTACTAGTGTAGAACTCATCTCTGCCTCTTCAACTAGTGATCACTTGTAGCATGAGATAATATGACATTCTACAGAGCGCAGTGTCCATTCTGGCCTCTTTTCAGAGGGCACAGAGACCTTTGGAACCCTCATGTGCCCTTTGGTATACTGAACATCCCTTCATGTGCACTACGGCCACTTTCTGTTATTTATTACACTCCATTCTCATCACACCATCAGTAACAATGAATTATGCATTAGCTAGATAGCTATAGGCTACACACTGATGGACATTATGGAAGCAGTTATTGCAAATGTTTATGCGTATATTGTTATGGGTGAGTTTGAAGGTTGGCTTGTACACATGTCCAGCTCTCCAGGGTGTACCCTTTGGGTGAAATATCTCAGAGAGAACACGGATGGAGTGTGTGACAATTACAGTGTTGGCGCTATAGTCAGTGGTAGTTATTTCTGGTAGATGGTGCCGTATTGCCTGGCCCTCCAACTGTGTGACACCCCATCGTTGCAGAACTCTTTTACTCACGGGCACATTAGTCCAAGCCAGTCCTAAACTTGTCCAATTTATCTAATGGTATTGATTTCCTTCCGTTGCACAAACCGTTTATTTTAAATGAACATTCTCAATAACCCCATGCCCTTTTGCAATACTGAATTTCTCACACACATGTAAAGGCTACACACACATGGGACTGCAATGGAAGCATTTATTGCAGTTGCTCAGTAATGAGTGGGTTTAAAGGTCACTTGTCCAAGCGTCCCAGGGAGTTCGTTTGCACTAGACATCCCAGGAAAGAATACTGACAGCGTGGATGGTAATCGAACAGTTTTGGCACTATAGTCAGTCGTACGTAGCTATTTCTGCCCCCCCGAGATGTTGCATAATTGCCTGGTGCCCCAACCGTGTGGCATCCAATCTTTGTAGAACTTCTTTGCTCACGGGCAAGCCAGCCCTAAATTTGTCCAAATTATCTAATATCACTGATTTCCTTCTTTTCCACGGACCGTTAAACAGAAGCTGATACTGTAAAGGTTCATTGCTGTGTATATATTAGAGTTGATGAGCAGGCAGATACTGGAGCAGATCACAGCAGAGGAATTACTCAGTACAGGACGTTTCGATCCGAAGATCTTCATCAGTTGTACAAAACATAAGGAGTCGCGACTTATATAGGGCAACTATAGGCGGGAAAGTGGGGACAGGGTGACACATGAAGATGAGGGTGACGTAATGGAGATAGACTAATGTAAAATGTAATATTCAAGGTGAATTAAAGTAAATGGGGAAGGGGGAGGGGTGGTCATGTGAGGAGGGGAACGAGATACTGTCTAAGTTCAGGCCACAGTACAGGTTTGTCATGTTCGGTGTCTGGTAGATGTGGAGAGCTTCTGCGATCCTTCTATGGGAGAGGCTTGGTACAACTTCCTTCACTTTGGCACACTCCCACTCCACTTGGTGTCTAGAGTTCCAAGCGTGCACAGCAATGCCATTCTTGTTGTTGCACTTCTTCACTGCCGCTTTGTGTTCGGTGAGTCGCTTTCCCGCCTATAGTTGCCCTATATAAGTCGCGACTCCTTATGTTTTGTACAACTGATGAAGATCTTCGGATCGAAATGTCTTGTATCGAATGAATGATTCCTCTGCTGTGATCTGTGATTGCATGCTCAAGAATTACGGATGAGCTCCTGAGAAGTACCCCAGCACTGAGTTCACTCAATCGTGCTATTCTTTTGTATACTACACAGTCATGTCTAACGCGTATAATTGCATTAATGTTTTGTCCATTTTCGTTTTCGTTTTGCTCGACAACTTGCATATATAATGACATCACGATTTAGACATAACTTGCACTGTGACCTGTAACAATATATGTCTGCCTCAGACACACAACACTAGGTTGTGTTGAGCACTTCCATACAAATGTTGCAGCAAGGTTTGTCATGTCCATGTAGTGCTATCAACACTGTACCAGGAGAAGATGTTCACAGAACAAGAAGTGGAAGAGCTGAAACAGGTTAAGTGGGTTTGGTACCGCTTAGTTATGATTCAGTGTACAAAGTCCCCTGATGTAGTGAAAAGAACGGCTGAACTGCTAGCTGAGGTGCGACGTAATGAGGAAGGAAAGCAATTGAAAGGTCAGTGAGTGTGTAGTGTTTGTTGTTATTTATCTGTTGTTATGTGCTATCTGCAATGAACAATTGGAATTAATATAATTTCTATTCCCTAGCTATAATGCTATAGCACTCTCTAGAGTCTACCTAACTGACCATGAAGCTGTTGTTGCACCTAAGCCATTGCAAGTGTGTATTCATTGCAGGGCTGGCCGAAGCAATTTGACATTGCTCAGGCGAAGCGGAGAGTGGTGTATGTGGGTTATTTGTTCGGGGGACAGTGTTAAGGGGTGTGTGGGGGCATGCCCACAGAAAGACTTTACAGAGGTGCTGTTGCAAAGATTTAAAGCTCTCTTCCAGGCTCCTTCCAGTGTCTCATTGTTGTTTATCTGTTATGTGCTATATACAATGAGCAGAAAAACATGGCATGATTATACTGTGGCACTCTCAATCAGGCTGTTACTTTACCTAAACCATCACAAGTATGTATATATGACAAATCACGGTCTTCCCATTCTAGGTGTAGCGGTTGTGCAGGATGACTTGTGTTGTGTGCAGTCACCTTGTCTCCCTGTACTAGTGTAGAACTCATCTCTCTGTCTCTTCAACTGATGATCACTTGCAGCATGAGACAATATGACATTCTACAGAGCGCAGTGTCCACTCTGGCCTCTTTTCAGAGGGCACAGAGCCCTTTGGAACCCCCATGTGCCCTTTGGTATACTGAACATCCCTTCATGTGCGCTACGGCCACTTTCTGTTATTTATCACACTCCATTCTCACCACACCATCAGTATCAATGAATTATGCATTAGCTAGATAGCTATAGGCCACACACACATGGACATTACGGAAGCAATTATTGCAAATGTTTATATGTGTATGGGTGAGTTCAAAGGTCAGCTTGTACACTTGTCCAGCCCTCCAGGGTGTACCCTTTGGATGAAATATCTCGGAGAGAACACGGATGGAGTGTGTGACAATTACAGTGTTGGCACTATAGTCAGTGGTAGTTATTTCTGGTAGATGGTGCCATATTGCCTGGTGCTTCAACCGTGTGACACCCCATCGTTGCAGAACTCTTTTACTCACGGGCACATTAGTCCAAGCCAGTCCTAAACTTGTCCAATTTATCTAATGGTATTGATTTCCTTCCGTTGCACAAACCGTTCACTTTAAATGAACATTCTCAATAACCCCATGCCCTTTGGCAATACTGAATTTCTCACACACATGTAAAGGCTATACACACATGGGACTGCAATGGAAGCATTTATTGCAGATGCTCAGTAATGAGTGGGTTTAAAGGTCACTTGTCCAAGCGTCCCAGGGAGTTCGTTTGCACTAGACATCCCAGGAAAGAATACTGACAGCGTGGATGGTAATCGAACAGTTTTGGCACTATAGTCAGTCGTACGTAGCTATTTCTGCCCCCGAGATGTTGCATAATTGCCTGGTGCCCCAACCGTGTGGCATCCAATCTTTGTAGAACTTCTTTGCTCACGGGCAAGCCAGCCCTAAATTTGTCCAAATTATCTAATATCACTGATTTCCTTCTTTTCCACGGACCGTTAAACAGAAGCTGATACTGTAAAGGTTCATTGCTGTGTATATATTAGAGTTGATGAGCAGGCAGATACTGGAACAGATCACAGCAGAGGAATTACTCAATACAGGACGTTTCGATCTGAAGATCTTCATCAGTTGTACAAAACATAAGGAGTCGCGACTTATATAGGGCAACTATAGGCGGGAAAGTGGGGACAGGGTGACACATTAAGATGAGGGTGACGTAATGGAGATAGACTAATGTAATATTCAGGGTGAATTAAAGTAAATGGGGAAGGGGGAGGGGTGGTCATGTGGGGAGGGGGAACCAGATACTGTCTAAGTTCAGGCCACAGTCCAGGTTTGTCATGTTCGGTGTCTGGTAGATGTGGAGAGCTTCTGCGATCCTTCTATGGGAGAGGCTTGGTACAACTTCCTTCACTTTGGCACACTCCCACTCCACTTGGTGTCCAGAGTTCCAAGCATGCACAGCAGTGCCATTCTTGTTGTTTCACTTCTTCACTGCCACTTTGTGTTCGGTGAGTCGCTTTCCCGCCTATAGTTGCCCTATATAAGTCGCGACTCCTTATGTTTTGTACAACTGATGAAGATCTTCGGATCGAAATGTCTTGTATCGAATGAATGATTCCTCTGCTGTGATCTGTGATTGCATGCTCAAGAATTACGGATGAGCTCCTGAGAAGTACCCCAGCACTGAGTTCACTCGATCATCCTATTCTTTTGTATACTACACAGTCATGTCTATCGCGTATAATTGCATTAATGTTTTGTCCATTTTGTCCAAGGTGTTGTTACAGAGTTCTAAAGCTTTCTTACTATAGCCTTGCCTTTAAACCCTTCAAGCTCCAACTTGTTTACACTTACACCTAACAAGGAATACACAGATACCAAAGTGTTTGATGTTTGTAGTGACACGGTCTCTTGTCAAGGTCGCACACTCTAACCCAGCATCACATCACCTAACCTGGTCTGCTCTGGTTGGGAGAGCAATTGATTCCAAATTCTCCTCCCATTTTTAACCTATAACAAATCAAATCTCAGTAGCAGAGACCACTTCAACTGTGGGTCCATGTGAAAGGGGTATAATGTGGTCTATGTATTATGTATCATATCAGTACATCAGTGCAAATTTGGTCCATTGTGAGTAATCATGAATGGATGAACAACTACTTGTCTACTGATTTCACTGTGTTGAGGTCTCTCGTACTGTTCTTTTGTGGTGCTGTCTACTACTTCTTACGAACCTCGCTTCTGACCAACTGCCATGTTTTATTATCACTGCTATACATCTTCCTGTTGTCGGCTCATACAACTGTTTTGTCCATATTCACCTATGCCGTGACTTGTGCATGATCACTTTTGTATTCCCACATGCAACAAATGCGTATATATAATTGTTGCTGTTTGTCATCCCTGCCTCCAAGTGACAGTTTGAGTCTCACCTCTGGTTATTGGAGTTTCATGTTCCCTTGTTTACACTATGCATGGGCTCCTGGTGACTCCAACAATCATTGCCCAATCTTTGCACTGTGACCTGTAACATTACATGTCTGCCTCAGACACACAACACTAAGTTATGTTGAGCACTTCTATACGAATGTTGAAGCAAGGTTTGTCCATGTCCATGTAGTGCTATCAGCACTGTACCAGGAGAAGATGCTCACTGAGCAAGAAATAGAAGAGCTGAAACCACTACGGTACCCTTGGGACCGCTTAGTTGCGATTCAGTGTACAAAGCCCCCTGATGTAGTGAAAAGAACGGCTGAACTGCTGGCTGAGGTGGGACGTGATGGGGAAGGAAAGGAATTGAAAGGTCAGTGAGTGTGTAGTGTCTGTTGTTGTTTATCTGTTGTTATGTGCTATCTGCAATCAGGGGTGGGCGGTATTGATAAATATAGTACTTGAAAAAATATTGCAGTATAACTACATACCTACTATTGGAGTAGCTGATTTGCAAGCTCCTCTCAATAACATGCTGCAAAGTTCATAAGACCCTTTTAATGATAAACATAACAGTTTCTCAACTGTACGTACGCACATATAGAAAGAGAGCCTTTAACAATGAAATAAGTTACTGTGTCTGAGCTTCTTCCATTTGTGCCGTTTCGTTCGTACGCTACACGCTACGCGACCGATTCGTTCGTTTAGTGCCGGTAACGATATTTTACGACCGGTGCAGACGCAATCTACAAAACAAAATGGCCGCCCCGGAAGCTTCTGTCATCGGTTAAAAATCGTCTTAGGTACCATTTCGCCGTCTGCCCAACGAGCGAAACTTGTTCACAGAGATGTTAAAGAAGGATAATGTTGCTTAGGAGTCTAATTAAGATCTTGCTTGCGAGTTACAGCTCCAAATGTTACTGAGGCTAAATAGTTAGTCACGGTATAATCGGTATCCGGTTTCCGGTATGACAGACGTACAAATATATACCGGAACGGTATCAATTCAATACCGCGATACCACTACATACCGGTATACCGCCCACCCCTGTCTGCAATGAACAATTGGAAGTAATAGAATTCTTATTCTCTTGCTAGCACTCTCTAGACTCTACCTAGCTGACCATGAAGCTGTTGTTGTACCTAAGCCATTGCAAGCGCATGTGCATTCATTGCACGGCTGGCTGAAGCAAATTTGACATTGCTCAGACGAAGCTGAGAGTAGTGTATGTGGGTTATTTGTGGTTTGGGTTGTTTGGGGAACAGCCTCCGACACACAACACTAAGTTATGTTGAGCACTTCCATACAAATGTTGAAGCAAGGTTTGTCATGTCCATGTAGTGCTGTCAACACTGTACCAGGAGAAGATGCTCACTGAGCAAGAAATAGAAGAGCTGAAACCACTACGGTACCCTTGGGACCGCTTAGTTGCGATTCAGTGTACAAAGCCCCGTGATGTAGTGAAAAGAACGGCTGAACTGCTGGCTGAGGTGGGACGTGATGGGGAAGGAAAGGAATTGAAAGGTCAGTGAGTGTATAGTGTCTGTTTTTGTTTATCTGTTGTTATGTGCTATCTGCAATGAACAATTGGAATTTAGAATGTTTATTCTCTAGCTTGAACTCTCTAGACTGTACCTAACATACCATAAAGCAGTTGTTGTACCTAAGCCATTGCAAGTGTGTATTCATTGCAAGGCTGGCTGAAGCAAATTTGACTTTGATCAGGCGAAGCTGAGAGTAGTGTATGTGGGTTATTTGTTCGGGGGACAGTGTTAAGGGGTGTGTAGGGGCATGCCCACAGAAAGACTTTACAGAGGTATTGTTGCAGAGATTTGAAGCTCTCTTCCAGGTTCCTTCCAGTGTCTCATTGTTGTTTATCTGTTATGTGCTATATACAATGAGCAGAAAAACATGGTATGATTATACTGTGGCACTCTCAATCAGGCTGTTACTTTACCTAAACCATCACAAGTATGTATATATGACAAATCATGGTCTTCCCACTGTTGTAGTTCTGCAGGATGGCTTGTGTTGTGTGCAGTCACCTTGTCTCCCTGTACTAGTGTAGAACTCATCTCTCTGTCTCTTCAACTGATGATCACTTGTAGCATGAGACAGTATAACATTCTACAGAGCGCAGTGTCCTCTCTGGCCTCTTTTCAGAGGGCACAGAGACCTTTGGAGCCCCCATGTGCTCTTTGGTATACTGAACATCCCTTCATGTGCGCTACAGCCACTTTCTGTTATTTATCACACTCCATTCTCACCACACCATCAGTATCAATGAATTATGCATTAGCTAGATAGCTATAGGCTACACACACATGGACATTACGGAAGCAATTATTGCAAATGTTTATGCGTATATTGTTATGGGTGAGTTCAAAGGTCGGCTTGTACACTTGTCCAGCCCTCCAGGGTGTACCCTTTGGATGAAATATCTCGGAGGGAACACGGATGGAGTGTGTGACAATTACAGTGTTGGCACTATAGTCAGTGGTAGTTATTTCTGGTAGATGGTGCCGTACTGCCTGGTCCTCCAACCGTGTGACACCCCATCGTTGCAGACCTCCTTTACTCACGGGCACATTAGTCCAAGCCAGTCCTAAACTTGTCCAATTTATCCAATGGCATTTATTTCCTTCCGTTGCACGGACCATTCATCCCTTTTGGCAATACTTAATTTCTCACACACATGTAAAGGCTACACACATGGAACTGCAATGGAAGCATTTATTGCACGTGCTCAGTAATGAGTGGGTTCAAAGGTCACTTGTCCTACCCTCCAGGGAGTACCTTTGCACTAGACATCCCAGGAAAGAATACTGACAGCGTGGATGATAATTGATCGAACTGTATAGGCACTATAGTCAGTCGTACGTAGCTATTTCTGCCCCCCCGAGATGTTGCATACTTGTCTGGTGCCCCAACCGTTTGGCATCCAATCTTTGTAGAACTTCTTTGCTCACGGGCAAGCCAGCCCTAAATCTGTCCAAAGTATCTAAATGATTGATTTCCTTTCCACGGACTGTTCAGTGGAAGCTGTTGCTCCATTTTGCATTTGTTTCATTTTAAATGAACATTGGTCGACTCGGCTCAACAATTACAGTGTTGGCACTATAGTCAGTGGTAGTTATTCCTGGTAGATGGTGCCGTATTGCCTGGTCCTCCAACCGTGTGGCACCCCATCGTTGCAAAACTCCTTTACTCATGGGCAAGCCAGTCCTAAACTTGTCCAATTTATCTGATGGCATTGATTTCCTTCCGTTGCACAGACCGTTCGTTATGCAAAACTGAATTTCTCACACACATGTAAAGGCTATACACACATGGGACTGCAATGGAAGCAATTATTGCACATGCTCAGTAATGAGTGGGTTCAAAGGTCACTTGTCCAACCCTCCAGGGAATACCTTTGCACCAGACGTCCCAGGAAAGAATACTGACAGCGTGGATGATAATTGATCGAACAGTATTGGCGCTATAGTCAGTCGTACATAGCTATTTCCCCCCCGAGATGCTGTGTAATTGCCTGGTGCACCAACCGTGTGGCATCCAATCTTTGTAGAACTTCTTTGCTCACGGGCAAGCTAGCCCTAAATTTGTCCAAATTATCTAATTATCTCTAATATATCATTGATTTCTTTTCTTTCCACGGACCGTTCAATGGAAGCTGTTGCTCCATTTTGCATTTGTTAAATGAACATTGTCACGAACTGCTGTATAGTTTGTACCACCATCAGTATCTGAATAGCTTCCATGTACTTCATGTCAGAATGTAGTAGGTATTCCTGCCAAGAACATGTTTGGGCACATTGTGGAGGCGACTCATTCTGTCCACTTGAATGACTTTTTTGAGGTTTCTATTATGTAGAGGCTCACGAGTGGTGGCCAATTTGACTAATTGACATAGTTACATGCCTCAATTGAGTATAAAAGTGTTTGACACTACTGTGACCTGTAACAATACATGTCTGCCTCAGACACACAACACTAGGTTATGTCGAACACTTTCATACATATGTTGAAGCAAGGTTTGTCATGTCCATGTAGTGCTATCAACACTGTACCAGGAGAAGATGCTCACTGAGCAAGAAATGGAAGAGCTGAAACCACTTGATTGGGACCGCTTAGTTGTGATTCAGTGTACAAAGTCCCCTGATGTAGTGAAAAGAACGGCTGAACTGCTGACTGAGGTGGGACGTGATGAGAGAGGAAAGCAATTGAAAGGTCAGTGAGTGTGTAGTGTTTGTTTTTTGTTTATCTGTTGTTATGTGCTATCTGCAATGAACAAATGGAATTAATAGAATTTTTATTCTCTAGCTATAACACTCTCTAGAGTCTACCGAACTGTCGTACCACGAAGCTGTTGTTCTACCTGAACCATTGCAGGTGTGCATTCATTGCAGGGTTGACCAAAGCAGTTTGACTTTGGTCAGGCAAAGCTGAGAGTAGTGTATGTGGGTTATTTGTCCAGGGGACAGTGTTAAGGGGTGTGTGGTGACATGCCCACAGAAAGACTTTACAGAGGTGTTGTTGCAAAGATTTAAAGCTCTCTTCCAGGTTCCTTCCAGTGTCTCATTGTTGTTTATCTGTTATGTGCTAGCTGGTCCAAGTTCATAGTCTTCGAAAATGCCCTCGAAGTCCACCCAATCACTGTCAGCTGCCAACTCTTCAAATTCTCCAAAATGACCAAAGTGACTGGTTGGTGTAGAGGAGCTCTGGTTGTGCTGGGGGTAAGCAGGTGGTAGGTGGTGTGTCTGTGGTGTATGATTACAAAGATAAGATGCCTGTGGAATGGGAGGGTAAGGGGTTGTTGGCCAGCAATTAGACAGTGGCAGGGGAGGGTAAGGGGTTGTTGGCCAGTAATTAGACAGTGGCAGGGGAGGGTAAGGGGTTGTTGGCCAGTAATTAGACAGTGGCAGGGGAGGGTAAGGAATTGTTGGCCAGTAATTAGACAGTGGCAGGGGAGGGTAAGGGATTGTTGGCCAGTGTAGGTATGTCCAATGAGGAGGTGGAGGGTAACTGAATGGAGTGGGCGAAGGGAATGCGGTCTGAGTGAGGGGAGGGAAGGAAGGTTGAGTGGGGGGAGGGTATGCGGGCTGAGTGGGGGGAGGGTATGTGGTCTGAGTGTGGGGAGGGGGTGTGGTCTGAGTAGGGGGAGGGGGTGTGGTCTAAGATGAGGAGGAGAGCTAGGTGAGGTGCATGAGGGATTGAATTGATGCAGAGTTGGGACTCCAGTCTTCTTGTTTGTGATGTCCTGCAACTGTTCCTCGGGCTCACTGTCAGTGACTTCCAGTATTCTCTGCACTTGAGGGTGACTTACAGGATGTAGGGAGTCTTCATGTATGTTTTCCTGCTCTGCTGGTGGGTCGCCATTATCCAACCAGAGCGAAGTGTTATCCTAGAAGTCAGGATATTATTAGAAAGCGAAGTTATTGCGATGTTACTAGTATGTAGCTATTTGTAAACAAAATTTTTATACAAATATCGATTGCAAATACCTACAATTACTACGCAGTCGACGTACCTTTGTTGATAGCTTTTCCGTGGGCGCTTTCTTCTTCACTCTCTTCTGTCTCTGTTTGGGGACCCAGTTGAGCAGGTCGACCACCGTCACCCGATAGCATCGCGAGCTAAGCTTGACGACTACCTCGCCTCCGACCGCGACCTCCTGGAGCTTCCCAATGATGTGCTTGACGTTCACTCTGTTTCTTTTGCCAGCATCCTTGGACTCCAACCATTCAACCACAATTTCGTTCACTTTCCGAGGCATTTTGAACTTCGCACTACACTATTTCGCACCCTTTGTCGTACGCCGCCATATATGATTAGGTGTTAAATACATGCGTGTAATTTCTTACACGCATGTGTACAATTTTACTCGCGTGCTACCTGCGTGCCAGACGCATTTATCTGGCTCAGTACTCTTAATCATCACTGTACAATGAGCAGTAAAACATGTTATGATTATACTGTGGCACTCTCAATCAGGCTGTTACTTTACCTAAGCCATCACATGTGTGTATATATGACAATTCACAGTCTTCCCACTCTAGGTGTTGTGGTTGTGCAGGATGGCTTGTGTTGTGTGCAGTCACCTTGTCTCCCTGTACTAGTGTAGAACTCATCTCTCTGTATCACTTGTAGCATGAGACAATATAACATTCTACAGAGCGCAGTGTCCTCTCTGGCCTATTTTCAGAGGGCACAGAGCCCTTAGGAGCCCCATTTGCCCTTTGGTATGCTGAACATCCCTTCATGTGCGCTACGGCCACTTTCTGTTATTTACACTCCATTCTCATCACACCATCAGTATCAATGAATTATGTATTAGCTAGATAGCTATAGGCTACACACACATGGATATTATGGAAGCAATTATCGCAAATGTTTATGCGTATATTGTTATGGGCGAGTTCAAAAGCTGGCTTTTACACTTGTCCAGCCCTCCAGGGTGTACCCTTTGGATGTGAATATCTCGGAGAGAACACGGATGGAGTGTGTGACAATTACGATGTTGGCACTATAGTCAGTGGTAGTTATTTCTGGTAGATGGTGCCGTATTCCCTGGTCCTCCAACCGTGTGACACCCCATCGTTGCAAAACTCCTTTACTCACAGGCACATTAGTCCAAGCCATTCTTTGCAAACTCCTTTACTTGAGCAAACTTGTCCAATTTAACCAATGGCATTGATTTCCTTCCGTTGCACGGACCGTTCATTTTAAATGAACATTTTCACTAACCCCGTATCCTTTTGCAATACTGAATTTCTCACACACATGTAAAGGCTACACACATGGGACTGCAATGGAAGCATTTATTGCACGTGCTCAGTAATGAGTGCGTTCAAAGGTCACTTGTCCACCGTCCCAGGGAGGAGTACCTTTGCACTAGACGTCCCAGGAAAGAATACTGACAGCGTGGATGATAACTGATTGAACAGTATTGGCACCGTAGTCAGTCGTACATAGCTATTTCTGCCCCCCCCCAAGATGTTGCATAATTGCCTGGTGCCCCAACCATGTGGCATTCAATCTTCGTAGAACTTCCTTGCTCACAGGCAAGCCAGCCCTAAATTTGTCCAAATTATTTTAATATCGTTGATTTCTTTCCTTTCCACGGACCGTTCAATTGAAGCTGTTCTTCCATTTTGCATGTGTTTCATTTTAAATGAACATTGTCATGAACTGCTATTTTGTTCTCACCACCATCAGGATCTGAATAGCTTTCATGTGCTTTCATGTCAGTATGTAAGTAGGTACTCCTGCCAAGAACACATTTGGGCACATTGTGGAGGCAACTCACTCTGGCCATTTGAATGACTTTGTTTTTGAGGTTTCTATTATGTAGAAGCTCACGAGTGGTGGCCAATTTGACTAATTGACATAGTTGCATGCCTTAATTGAGTATAAACATGTTTCTGACAGTTTCTTGATAAAATGCACTATCTGTGACTGGTATACCCTTGTTCGATAGTAAACGTTCACTTTCGAACATTCTGTATACCTCAGTACAGCCAGAGCTACATGCTTATACATTTGCTTACTTCTTGAAATTCTAAAGTAATAAACAATAACTATATACAGTACATGCTCAAGCTTTTCTAACTACACAGCTTGAAAGTGACAACTGGAGAAAAAGAACCACGACCTGGCGCCTGAACTCGCAGCCTACACCCTAACGCGGAGTTTCAGCTACGCAAGCCACCAGTGTGGCCGCGATTCTCTGACTCCAAATTGCCATATATATACAGTCGCAGGTGGGTCGCAATACTACGGCCACTTAAGACCTACGCTTGAAGGATCTGTGCGATGGTACGCTCAGCGGGCATCTAGCATGTGCATGTGCATGAGCCCACGAGCCAGGTGGAAGATGCAGCTTGTACAAGTTACACCAGCTTGCATAACACTTACTGAGTACATGCTCAAGAATTATGGATGAGCTCCTGTGAAGTACCCCAGCACTGAGCTCACTCGATCGTGCTATTCTTTTGTATACTACACAGTCATGTCTATCGCGTATAATTGCAATGCCAATAATGGCATTAATGTTTTGTCCATTTCGTTTATGCCGTTTTTGTACATGCTTGACCACTAGTATAATGATGTCACGACTTTGACACTACTGTGACCTGTAACAATACATGTCTGCCTCAAACACACAACACTAGGTTACATTGAGCACTTCCATGCAAAATTAATGTTGAAGCAAAGTTTGTCATGTCCGTGTAGTGCTATCACCACTGTACCAGGAGAAGATGCTCACTGAGCAAGAAATGGAAAAGCTAAAACGACTTGATTGGGACCGCTTAGTTCAGATTCAGTGTACAAAGCCCCCTGATGTAGTGAAAAGAACGACTGAACTGCTGGCTGAGGTGGGACGTGATGAGGATGGAGACCAATTGAAAGGTCAGTGAGTGTTGACTTTCTGTTGTTATCTGCAATGAACAATTAGAATTAATAGAAAGAAGTTTTATTCTCTAGCTATAACACTCTCTAGAGTCTACCGAACTGACCATGAAGCTGTTGTTGTACCTAAGCCATTGCAAGTATGCTTCATTGCAACATTTTGCAAAGGTGTTTTTGCAGATATTTAAAGCTCTCTTACTAATTCCAGGTTCTTTGCCTTTAAACTATTCAAGCTCCCAACTTCCTGTCCCTCCATTCAGCTTGATAGTAACTTGATCGTTCTATTTTTTTGTATACCACACAGTCATGTCTATGGCGTGTAATTGCATTAATGATACTGTAAAGGCTCATTGCTGCATAGGGGTATTGGTCATGGAAGTTCTTGAGCAAAATTCGCAGCTGCTGGATTGACAATCAATAATTCTATGTCCAGGACGTTTCGATCCGAAGATCTTTCTCAACTGGTACAGCAAACTAAACTGACATGACTGAGAAAAACCGTTCCTAAATATGGGCAGTGTGACAGGGGATGATGAGTGAGGTGTTTATGGTGTAATGCAGGTTCTCAAAATAATAATTAATAAATTAATAAAATAAATGAATAAATTAATGCTGTGCTAGCAGGGGGCGGGGGGGGGGGGGTTGGTTATGGTGGGCTGAGGAGAGGCTGCCATACTGGGCTTAGGGAGCGGCCACAGTCCAGGTTGGAGGTGACTTTCTGCTTCTTGATGTGGATTGCTTCAATGACCTTCCGCCGTGTGTGGTTCATTTCAACCTGCTTGACTGTGGCAGCTTCTCAGTCCACCCTGTGCTGTGTCTTCCATGCGTGTACTGCAATGCCATTCTTCAGGTCATTTCTCTTCACTGCTCCTCTATGCTCACTCAGTCTCTTTTCCAGTGTCCTTCCAGTTTCTCCGATGTACACGCTGTCGCAGTCCGCACAGGGTACCTGGTACACGACGCCTTTCTTCTTCAGTGCTGACTGCGGCTGCTTTGTGTGGACCAGGGCTTCACGGAGAGTTCCCTGAGACTTAAAGGTGGTTTTGATCTCTAGATGTCTGCACACTCGCTCGATTCTTTCACTCACTCCTTTGACATAGGGGAGGTGGAGGTGGGCTGGTCCCGTGCTTCGGGGGGAGGGGATTTGGGGTGTTTCCTGAGGGAGCGGACAATCACCTGTGTGGGATAGCCATTGGCCTGGAAGACAGCTTTCAGGTGCTGGCGCTCTTGGGGCAATCTGGTGGGGTGACAGATCTTCTCTGCTCTGGTTACTAGACACTGGATAACTCCTGATTTGGTCCTATTATGGTGGTGTGAGTTGTAGTTAATGTATTGGTTAGTGTGTGTTTTCTTCCAGAATACTGAAGTGGTGGCACTGTCTCCTTCCCTTTCTACCTGCACATCAAGGAATGCAATCTTCTGGTCTTCCTCCTTCTCCATTGTAAATTGGATGGCTGGGTGTTGTGAGTTCAGGTGGTTCAGGAACTCATCCAGGTCTTGGTCACCATGTGGCCAGATGGCAAAAACATCATCCACATACCTAATCCAGAGATTGGGTTTCTGTGCGGATGTGTCCAAGACCCGAATGCCTCCATGTAGAGGTTGTCAACAATAGGGGACAGGGGGGAACCCATTGCTGCCCCTTCAACTTGTTCGTAGAAGGTGTCGCCGAATCTAAAATAGGTCGATTTCAGACACAGTTCAATGAGGTGACATAGGTCTGGGGCTGGGATGGTGGTTCGCTCTGGGAGTGTCTCGTTTGTAGGAGGAGTTCAGAGATGACATCCAAGGCTTCGTCTACTGGGACTCTTGTGAAGAGGCTCACCACGTCAAAGCTCACTAGAACATCACTGTTCAGGATGGTGGTCTGGCTGATGCATTCCACAAAGGCAGATGAGTCCTTCACATACGAGTCTGTAGTTCCACTCAGGGCTTCAGGATCCTGACAAGCTCCCTGGCCAGTTGGTGTGTAGAAGAGCCATTGGCAGACACGATTGGTCGCAGGGGGGTCCCTTCCTTGTGCACTTTTGGGAGACCATAGATCTGTGGTGCACAGGTGAAGGAAGGGGCAAGGAAGAGGCGTTGTTTGGTGGATAAGTGGCCCTTTTGTTCAAGTTCCTTCAAGACCAAGGCAATTCTGGTCTCCACTTTGGTGGAGACTCACTCTCCTGTACGCAGAGTCCTCCAGGAGCGCTTCCATCTTCGCTGTGTAGTCAGATTGATTCATGACTACAGTCACGTTGCCTTTGTCTGCTGGGAGGACAACAATTTCCTTGTCTCTGCGTAGGTCCCGGATCGCCTTGTGTTAATTGTCTCCTGGTCAAGTTGTCCTTTAGGGGTTTGGCTGAAATGATGATGGAGCCTACTTCTAATCTGAGCTGCTTTGCAGATGCATCATCAAGGCGGGCGGCATTGCATTCTGTGGCTGCAATGATGTCTAGGGTGGGTATCTGTTTGGGGGCGATGGCAAAGTTTAATCCTAAGGCAAGGACTTCCTTCTCTTCTTCCATAAGGGCTCTGTTGCTGAGGTTTCTCACTACTTTCTCTCTGTTGGTGTGTTGACGCCGGGGACGTGTAAGGCGCTCAAACTTCCGGATCTGCTTGGCCTGGTGTCGTTGTAGACCTTCTCAGCGGCAGTACAGCACCAGGTGTCCAGCTTCTTCCAGTTATCTGGGTCTAGGGTTCCTCTGAGGTTGCTATTGTGAATCTCTACTTCCTTTTCGATCCTTCTCTTCTTGTCTCGGGTCTCACAGATCAGCTCACGGAGAAGTGCAAGGCTAGCGCGTCTGACAATTAATTGGGCTCGTGGTGTGATTACTGGGGCGGTGATTCTAAGGCCTACAGGGATGACTTGGTTCTCTCGACAGCGTATCAGGAATGTGAGGTGATTCTTCAGTCTTGCCAGCTTTTTCTGGGCGTGTTTCAGCCGGTAGGAAAGAGTCGTAGTAGCTTGCTCTGAGCGTTGAATGATACTGTAAAGGCTCATTGCTGCGTAGGGGTATTGGTCATGGAAGTTCTTGAGCAAAATTCGCAGCTGCTGGATTGACAATCAATAAGCACGGGACCAGCCCACCCTCCACCTCCCCTATGTCAAAGGAGTGAGTGAAAGAATCGAGCGAGTGTGCAGACATCTAGGGATCAAAACCACCTTTAAGTCTCGGGGAACTCTCCGTGAAGCCCTGGTCCACACAAAGCAGCCTCAGCCAGCACTGAAGAAGAAAGGCGTCGTGTACCAGGTACCCTGTGCAGACTGCGACAGCGTGTACATCGGAGAAACTGGAAGGACACTGGAAAAGAGACTGAGTGAGCATAGAGGAGCAGTGAAGAGAAATGACCTGAAGAATGGCATTGCAGTACATGCATGGAAGACACAGCACAGGGTGGACTGGGAAGCTGCCACAGTCAAGCAGGTTGAAATGAACCACACACGGCGGAAGGTCATTGAAGCAATCCACATCAAGAAGCAGAAAGTCACCTCCAACCTGGACTGTGGCCGCTCCCTAAGCCCAGTATGGCAGCCTCTCCTCAGCCCACCATAACCAACCCCCCCCCCCCCCCGGGCCTGCTAGCACAGCATTAATAATAAATAATAATAATAATAATACTAAATTAATTCATTCATTTATTTTATTTATTTATTAATTATTATTTTGAGAACCTGCATTATATCATAAACACCTCACTCATCATCTCCTGTCACACTGCGCATATTTAGGAACCGTTTTTCTCAGTCATGTCAGATTAGTTTGCTGTACCAGTTGAGAAAGATCTTCGGATCGAAACGTCCTGGACATAGAATTTTGCTCAAGAACTTCCATGACCAATTGCATTAATGTTAGCTAGCTACATTTATCAGCCATTGATACAATGTGCACCACTCTGTCCTGAAAGATCTTGCTCTGGGATCTTTCCAAACGTTCGTGTAAGAAAGGAGAACAATGCTTGCTTTTGCTTATACATTTGCTTACTTCATGAAATTCTAAAGTAATAAACAATAACTATATACAGTACATGCTCAGAATTGTGGATGAGCTCCTGAGAAGTACCCCAGCACTGAGTTCACTCGATCGTGCTATTCTTTTGTATACTACACAGTCATGTCTATCACGTATAATTGCATTAATGTTTTGTCCGTTTTCGTTTGTGCCGTTGTTGTACATGCTTGACCACTTGTATAATGATGTCACGACTTTGACACAACTTGCACTGTGTCACGACTTTGACACTCAATCTTTGCACTGTGACCTGTAACAATACATGTCTGCCTCAGACACACAACACAAGGTTATGTCGAACACTTCCATACATATGTTGAAGCAAGGTTTGTCATGTCCATGTAGTGCTATCATCACTGTACCAGGAGAAGATGCTCACTGAGCAAGAAATGGAAGAGCTGAAACAAGCTGTGTGGCCTTGGGACCGCTTAGTTGTGATTCTGTGTACTAAGCCCCCTGATGTAGTGAAAAGAACAGCTGAACTGCTGGCTGAGGTGGGACGTGATGAGAAAGGAAAGCATTTGAAAGGTCAGTGAGTTTCTAGTGTCTGTTGTTGTTTATCTGTCCTTATGTGCTATCTGCAGTGAACAAATGGAATTAATGAATTTTTATTCTCTAGCTATAACACTCTCTAGAGTCTACCGAACTGACATACCACGAAGCTGCTGTTCTACCTGAACCATTGCAGGTGTGCATTCATTGCAGGGTTGGCCAAAGCAGTTTGACTTTGGTCAGGCGAAGCTGAGAGTAGTGTATGTGGGTTATTTGTTCGGGGGACAGTGTTAAGGGGTGTGTAGGGGCATGCCCACAGAAAGACTTTACAGAGGTGCTGTTGCAGAGATTTGAAGCTCTCTTCCAGGTTCCTTCCAGTGTCACGTTGTTGTTTATCTGTTATGTGCTAGCTGGTCCAAGTTCATATAGTCTTCGAAAATGCCCTCGAAGTCCACCAAATCACTGTCAGCTGCCAACTCTTCAAATTCTCCAAAATGACCAAAGTGACTGGTTGGTGTAGAGGAGCTCTGGTTGTGCTGGGGGTAAGCAGGTGGTAGGTGGTGTGTCTGTGGTGTATGATTACAAAGATAAGATGCCTGTGGAATGGGAGGGTAAGGGGTTGTTGGCCAGCAATTAGACAGTGGCAGGGGAGGGTAAGGGGTTGTTGGCCAGTGTAGGTATGTCCAATGAGGACGTGGAGGGTAACTGAATGGAGTGGGCGGAGGGAATGCGGTCTGAGTGGGGGAAGGGTATGTGGGCTGAGTGGGGGGACGGTATGCGGTCTGAGTGGGGGGAGGGTATGCAGGCTGAGTGGGAGGAGGGTATGTGGGCTGAGTGGGGGGAGGGGGTGTGGTCTGAGTAGGGGGAGGGTATGTGGGCTGAGTGGGGGAGGGGGTGTGGTCTGAGTAGGGGGAGGGGGTGTAGACCAAGATGAGAGAGGAGAGCTAGGTGAGGTGCATGAGGGATTGAATCGATGCAGAGTTGGGACTCCAGTCTTCTTGTTTGTGATGTCCTGCAACTGTTCCTCGGGCTCACTGTCAGTGACTTCCAGTATTCTCTGCACTTGAGGGTGACTTACAGGATGTAGGGAGTCTTCATGTATGTTTTCCTGCTCTGCTGGTGGGTCGCCATTATCCAACCAGAGCGAAGTGTTATCCTAGAAGTCAGGATATTATTAGAAAGCGAAGTTATTGCGATGTTACAAGTATGTAGCTATTTGTAAACAAAATGTTTATACAAATATCGATTGCAAATACCTACAATTACTACGCAGTCGCCGTACCTTTGTTGATAGCTTTGATAGCTAATCCGTGGGCCCTTTCTTCTTCACTCTCTTCTGTCTCTGTTTGGGGACCCAGTTGAGCAGGTCGACCACCGTCACTCGATAGCATCACGAGCTAAGCTTGACGACTACCTCGCCTCCGACCGCGACCTCCTGGAGCTTCCCAATGATGTGCTTGACGTTCACTCTGTTTCTTTTGCCAGCATCCTTGGACTCCAACCATTCAACCACAATTTCGTTCACTTTCCGAGGCATTTTGAACTTCGCACTACACTATTTCGCACCCTTTGTCGTACGCCGCCATATATGATTAGGTGTTAAATACATGCGTGTAATTTCTTACACGCATGTGTACAATTTTGCTCGCGTGCTACCTGCGTGCGAGACGCGTTTATCTGGCTCAGTACTCTTAATCATCACTGTACAATGAGCAGTAAAACATGTTATGATTATACTGTGGCACTCTCAATCAGGCTGTTACTTTACCTAAGCCATCACATGTGTGTATATATGACAATTCACAGTCTTCCCACTCTAGGTGTTGTGGTTGTGCAGGATGGCTTGTGTTGTGTGCAGTCACCTTGTCTTCCTGTAGTAGTGTAGAACTCATCTCTCTGTCTCTTCAACTGATGATCACTTGTAGCATGAGACAGCATAACATTCTACAGAGTGCAGTGTCCTCTCTGGCCTCTTTTCAGAGGGCACAGAGCCCTTTGGAGCCCCATGTGCCCTTTGGTATGCTGAACATCCCTTCATGTGCGCTACGGCCACTTTCTATTATTTACACTCCATTCTCATCACGCCATCAGTATCAATGAATTATGCATTAGCTAGATAGCTATAGGCTACACACACATGGATATTATGGAAGCAATTATCACAAATGTTTATGCGTATATTGTTATGGGCGAGTTCAAAGGTCGGCTTGTACACATGTCCAGCCCTCCAGGGTGTACCCTTTGGCTTTAGATTAAATATCTCGGAGAGAACACGGATGGAGTGTGTGACAATTACGATGTTGGCACTATAGTCACTGGTAGTTATTTCTGGTAGATGGTGCCATATTGCCTGGTGCTTCAACCGTGTGACACCCCATCGTTGCAAAACTCCTTTACTTGAGCAACCAGTCCTAAACTTGTCCAATTTAACCAATGCATGGCATTGATTTCCTTCCGGACCGTTCACTTTAAATGAACATTCTCACTAACCCCATATCCTTTTGGAATACTGAATTTCTCACACACATGTAAAGGCTATACACACATGGGACTGCAAAGGAGGCATTTATTGCATGTGCTCAGTAATGAGTGCGTTCAAAGGTCACTTGTCCACCGTCCCAGGGAGGAGTACCTTTGCACTAGACATCCCAGGAAAGAATACTGACAGTGTGGATGATAATTGATCGAACAGTATTGGCACTATAGTCAGTCGTACGTAGCTATTTCTACCCCCGAGATGTTGCATAATTGCCTGGTGCCCCAACCATGTGGCATTCAATCTTCGTAGAACTTCCTTGCTCACGGGCAAGCCAGCCCTAAACTTGTCCAAATTATTTTAATATCGTTGATTTCTTTCCTTTCCACGGGCCGTTTAATGGAAGCTGTTGCTCCATTTTGCATTTGTTTCATTTTAAATGAACATAGTCACGAACTGCTGTATAGTTCACACCATCATCAGGATCTGAATAGCTTTCATGTGCTTTCATGTCTGTACGAATGTAAGTAGGTACTCCTGCCAAGAACACGTTTGGGCACATTGTGGAGGCAACTCATTCTGTGGCCCCCTACGACCACTTTCTGTTATTTATCACACTCCATTCTCACCACACCATCAGTATCAATGAATTCTGCATTAGCTAGATAGCTATAGGCTACACACACATGGACATTATGGAAGCAATTATCGCAAATGTTTATATGTGTATTGTTATGGGTGAGTTCGAAGGTGTGTGACAATTACAATGTTGGCACTATAGTCAGTGGTAGTTATTCCTAGTAGATGGTGCCGTATTGCCTGGTGCTCCAACCGTGTGGCACCCCATCCGTGCAAAACTCCTTTACTCATGGGCAAACCAGTCCTAAACTTGTTCAATTTATTCAATGGCGTTGATTTCCTTCCGTTGCATGGTCCGTTCATTTTAAATGAACATTCTCACTAACCCCATACCCTTTGGCAATACTGAATTTCTCACACACATGTAAAGGCTATACACACATGGGACTGCAATGGAAGCATTTATTGCACGTGCTCAGTAATGAGTGGGTTCAAAGGTCACTTGTCCAACCCTCCAGAGAGGAGTACGTTTGCACTAGACATCCCAGGAATGAATACTGACAGCGTGGATGATAATTGATCGAACAGTATTGGCACCGTAGTCAGTCGTACGTAGCTAATTCTGCCCCCCAAGATAAAGTGTAATTGTCTGGTGCCCCAACTTGAGGTATCCAATCTTTGTAGAATTTCTTAATTTTGGTCACGGGCAAGCCAGCCCTAAATTTGTCCAAATTATCTATTATCATTGACTTTCTCACTAACCCCATACCCTTCAATGGAAGCTGTTGTTCCATTTTGCATTTGTTTCCTTTTAAATGGACATTGTCACGAACTGCTGTATAGTTTGCACTACCATCAGGATCTGAACAGCTTTCATGTGCTTTCATGTCTGTACGTACGGTACGTGACACGGAAAACTTACCTTTTTCCGCGACAAACCGCGTCGGTTTTCCGAGGGCTGCCGCGCGGCAATACGCGGACGCCCGTGCGGCAATACGCGGATCGTCAGCGCGGCAATGCACGGACGCTCCGCGGATCTATACAATGCGGAATCCGCGGATGAGCGCGAAAGCTTACGCACTCGATCGAAGACGGGTATTGGCTGCTGAAGCAGTATCCTTGCAGTCACCCTACCACTGAGGGGCTCTCTCCACTGGTCAGCCATTTTGTCATTCGCAAAATCACTGCGTATATATAATTATACGTGCTAGCTTGCGGTTATCTTGATGTTTGTTAAACCCTAAGTCGACGTTTCAGGTCATTTGACGCCGCTTGTGAAGGAAGTGTGTTGCGAGTACATACGTACGTACCTGCTGGGTTTCGCCATTATCCGCACGAATCCGCGCGGAATTCCTGCCTAGATTCTTCTGCGCGGAATCTTGCGGAAAACCACAGCGGAATCGTGCGGAAAATCCAAGCACGTCCGCGTGGATATCCGCGTCCGTCCGCACCGGAAAATCGAGGAATTCCTCGGAAAAATGTAAGTTATCCGTGTCAAGTACCGTATGTAAGTAGGCACTCCTGCCAAGAACACGTTTGGGCACATTGTGGAGGCGACTCACGCTGTCCATTTGAATGACTTCCTTTTTTCATGTTTTCATTACGTAGAAGCTCACGAGTAGTGGCCAATTTGAGTAACTGACATAGTTGCATGCCTTAATTGAGTATAAACATGTTTCTGACAGTTTCTTGATAAAATGCACTATCTGTGTCTGGTATACCATTGTTGGATAGTGAACGTTCACCTTCAAACATTCTGTATACCTCAGTACAGCCAGAGCTACATGCTAATACATTTGCTTACTTCATGAAATTCTAAAGCAATGAACAATAGCTAAGGGAGGTGTGGTGGCATGCCCAGATAAAGATTTTACAGAGGTGTCTTCTGTAGAGATTTAAAACTCATTTCTAGGTTTTTTGCCTTTAAACTATTCAAGCACCCATCTTCCTGTCCCTCCATTGAGCTTGATATTAGCTAGCTACATTTATCAGCCATTGATACAATGTGCACCACTAGTAGTTTTCTTGCTGTAACTTCTCAACGGAGTTCTGTAACAACTTAGCGATTAGCACAACAATGTTCCTAAAGTAGATTCTTAAAGTGGATGGCAAAGTAAGTTGGAAGCATGTATTAGGAGCAGAAATTATTGGTCTGGCAACTGCCTGGTCCGGCGGACCTGCTCCACTAGTTCTGCAAGTGCCTGTTTGATAGATCGGTGAGTGTGTGTTGTCTTTTGTTGTTTATCTGTTGTTGCGTATGTTGTGTCTTCAGTGAGTGAAAGTAAGAAAAAGTAATTTACCCTTAACACTGCCTACAGTCCACCTATAATGTCACCAGCTGTTATTTTGAAGAAACTTATACAGTAGGTTGTGTCACTGATAGATGTTGACACTCACAGCTAGTAATGCATGACCGACAAAGTGGGACCTAATTTATACATGAAAAGTATATACACACTGTATCTTTGTACATTAGTTGTGGGACTTCTTCGTGTAGGTAGGTGTTACTAACACATAAATGAATGTACGTGTATTGTAACATGCAAACATTCATGAAAAAGAGCGAAAAAGTGACTCAGCAACCTGAAGCAATGATAACGAAATATGCACGGCAGACAGTTCCAGTCGAAGATCAGAAATGGTGTGGGAAAGCTGCAAAAGGATGGAGACAGGCATCCTTGACACTGGGACTACACTTTGCAGGAGAGATTTTATAATCCATGAGCATTGGCTTCCAACACTAGGTTATGTTGAGCACTTCCATACAAATGTTGAAGCAAGGTTTGTCATGTCCATGTAGTGCTATCAACACTGTACCAGGAGAAGATGCTCACAGAGCAAGCAGTGGAAGAGCTGAAACAAGCTTTGAGGCCTTGGGACCGCTGCTTAGTTACGATTCAGTGTACAAAGCCCCCTGATGTAGTGAAAAGAACGGCTAAACTGCTGGCTGAGGTGGGACATCGTGAGCAAGGAAAGCAGTTGAAAGGTCAGTGAGTGTATAGTGTCTGTTGTTGTTTATCTGTTGTTATGTCCTATCTGCAACGAACAATTGGAATTAATGGAATTTTCATTCTCTAGCTAGCATTTTCTAGACTCTATCGAACTTACCATGAAGCTGTTGTTCTACCTAAGCCATTGCAAGTGTGCATTCATTGCAAGGCTGGCCGAAGCAATTTGACATTGCTCAGGCGAAGCTGAGAGTGGTGTATGTGGGTTATTTGTCCAGGGGACAGTGTTAAGGGAGGTGTGGGGGCATGCCCACAGAAAGACTTTACAGAGGTGTTGTTGCAGAGATTTGAAGCTCTCTTCCAGGTTCCTTCCAGTGTCTCGTTGTTGTTTATCTGTTATGTGCAATATACAATGAGCAGAAATACATGTTATGTTTATACTGCGTCACTCTCAATCAGACTGTTACTTTACCTAAGCCATCACAAGTGTGTATATATGACAATTCACACTCCTCCCATTCTATAGGTGTAGCGGTCTTGCAGGATGGCTTGTGTTGTGTGCAGTCACCTTCTCTCCCTGTACTAGTGCAGAACTCATCTCTCTGTCTCTTCAACTGATGGTCACTTATACATAGCATGAGACAGTATAACATTCTACAGAGCGCAGTGTCCTTTCTGGCCTCTTTTCAGATGGCACAGAGCCCTTTGGAGCCCTCATGAGTCCTTAGGTATACTGGACATCCCTTCATGTGTGCACTACGGCCTTTTTCTGGTATATATTACACTCCATTCTCATCACACCATCAGTATCAATGAATTCTGCATTAGCTAGATAGCTATGGGCTGCACACACATGGACATTATGGAAGCAATTATCGCAAATGTTTATATGTGTATTATTATGGGTGAGTTCGAAGGTGTGTGACAGTTACAATGTTGGCACTATAGTCAGTGGTAATTATTCCTAGTAGATGGTGCCGTATTGCCTGGTGCTCCAACCGTGTGGCACCCCATCGTTGCAAAACTCCTTTACTCATGGGCAAACCAGTCCTAAACTTGTCCAATTTATTCAATGGCGTTGATTTCCTTCCGTTGCATGGTCCGTTCATTTTAAATGAGCATTCTCACTAACCCCATACCCTTTGGCAATACTGAATTTCTCACACACATGTAAAGGCTATACACACATGGGACTGCAATGGAAGCATTTATTGCACGTGCTCAGTAATGAGTGGGTTCAAAGGTCACTTGTCCAACCCTCCAGAGAGGAGTACGTTTGCACTAGACATCCCAGGAATGAATACTGACAGCGTGGATGATAATTGATCGAACAGTATTGGCACTATAGTCAGTCGTACGTAGCTATTTCTACCCCCGAGATGTTGCATAATTGCCTGGTGCTCCAACCATGTGGCATTCAATCTTTGTAGAACTTCTTAATTTGGTCACGGGCAAGCCAGCCCTAAATTTGTCCAAATTATCTATTATCATTGACTTTCTCACTAACCCCATACCCTTCAATGGAAGCTGTTGTTCCATTTTGCATTTGTTTCATTTTAAACGAACATTGTCACGAACTGCTGTATAGTTTGCACCACCATCAGGATCTGAATAGCTTTCATGTGCTTTCATGTCTGTATGAATGTAAGTAGGCACTCCTGCCTAGAACACGTTTGGGCACATTGTGGAGGCGACTCATTCTGTCCATTTGAATGACTTCCTTTTTTGAGGTTTTATTACGTATGTAGATGCTCATGAGTGGTGGCCAATTTGACTAATTGACATAGTTGCATGCCTCAATTGAGTAAACATGTTTCTGACAGTTTCTTGATAAAATGCACTATCTGTGTCTGGTATACCCTTGTTGGATAGTGAACGTTTACCTTCAAACATTCTGTATACCTCAGTACAGCCAGAGCTACATGCTTATACATTTGCTTACTTCATGAAATTCTAAAGTAATAAACAATAACTATATACAGTACATGCTCAAGAATTATGGATGAGCTCCTGAGAAGCACCCCAGCACTGAGGTCACTCGATCGTGCTATTCTTTTGTATACTACACAGTCATGTCTATCGCGTATAATTGCAATAATGTTTTGTCCATTTTCGTTCGTGCCATTTTTGTACATGCTTGACCACATGTATAATGATGACTTTGACACTACTGTGACCTGTTTTCATTTATGCTGTTTTTGTACATGCTTGACCACTTGCATAATGATGTCACAACTTTGACACAACTTGCACTGTGACCTGTACCAATACATGTCTGCCTCAGACACACAACACTAGGTTATGTTGAGCACTTCCATGCAAATGTTGAAGCAAGGTTTTTCATGACCATGTAGTGCTATCAACACTGTACCAGGAGAAGATGCTCACAAAACAAGAAATGAAAGAGCTGAAACCACTCGTGAGGCCTTGGGGCCGCTTAGTTGTGATTCAGTGTACAAAGCCCCCTGATGTAGTGAAAAGATCAGCTGAACTGCTGGCTGAGGTGAGACGTGATGAGGAAGGAAAGCAATTGAAAGGTCAGTGAGTGTATAGTGTCTGTTGTTGTTTATCTGTTGTTATGTGCTATCTCCAATGAACAATTAGAATTAGAAGAATTTTATTCTCTAGCTAGCACTCTCTAGACTGTACCTCTACCTCTACCTATACTCTCTAGAGTCTACCCTAACTGACCATGAAGCTGTTGTTGTACCTAAGCCATTGCAAGTGTGCATTCATTGCAGGGCTGGCCAAAGCAATTTGACTTTGGTCAGGCGAAACTGAGAGTGGTGTATATGTATTAATTAGCCGTGGGACAATGTTTAGGGAGGGGTATGTCCACAGAATGATTTTACAAAGATGTTTTTGCAGAATTTAAAGTTCTCGTACTAATTCCCAGTTCCTTGCCTTTAAACCCTACAAGCTTCCAGGTTCTTTGCCTTTAAACTATTCAAGCTCCCAACTTCCTGTCCCTTCATTCAGCTTGATATTTAGCTAGCTAGCTACATTTATCAGCCATTGATACAATGTGCACCACTCTGTCCTGAAAGATCTTGCTCTGTGATCTTTCCAAACGTTCGTGTAAAAATGGAGAACGATGTTTGCAGCAGGAATTGCTCTGGAATCTGTGATGAAGCTGTTTTCCAACGGCAAGACTTCACAAAAATTGCACAAGCACACCAATGGCTGTTTTAAGTACATTGGCACCTGTAGACTGCTGTAGACATTAATGCCTCGTTTTGGCCGATTGCACTATGCCGGACGAACGACTGGTAGATGTTGACACTCACAGCTAGTAATGCATGTCCGACAAAGTGGGCCCTATTTGTGACAGCATTTGCAAAAAGGGACCACTTCGGGGCAATGTAAACATACAGGTACGAGACAAAATTCGCGTGAAATCGCCAATTCACGCAATCGCAGATTATTGCATCATTGTAAGATACTGTGTATCCCCTATCTTCTGGCCAAGTTTGAAACTTGTACGGCTTTCCTGCGTCTCAAACGAGGACCGAAGAGTTTCACTGCGTCGGTCGCTTTGGCCGTGTACGGAGTAGACCGGAAATGATAATACGGGGAAGACCCGACTTTAAGTGTATTCATGGCCATTATGCATCATTAGTCGTGTTCAGGAAGAAGTTGCAGACTGCGTCTGAAACTACTCCTGCGCCATTGTATAACCTTCGCAACCACTGAACCATTTCGAAATGGTGGGGGAAAGCTGCAAAAGGATGGAGACAGGCATCCTTGACACTGGGACTACACTTTGTAGGAGAGATTGTATAATCCATGATCAATAGTTAATGTTCATTCAGTACTTTAGGAGTTCACCACCAACTAATGTATTAGGCAGCAAGGTAGTGCTGGCTGTAGTCTATGTAGTGTATTTATGTGTGGTTCAAAGGTAAAGGCTGACCGTGCCTGCAGACGACTGTTTGCATGTTGATTGAAGCTGGTATGGTACCCTAGAGCATCACAATTGTGTATGTATACACCTCAACAATTCACACTCCACTTCCTGTCCCTTCGTTCAGCTTGATATTAGCTAGCTAGCTACATTTATCAGCCATTGATACAATGTGCACCACTGTCCTGAAAGATCTTGCTCTGTGATCTTTCAAAACGTTTGTGTAAGAAAGGAGAATCATTTTTGTGGCAGGAACTGCTCTGGAATCTGTGATGAAGCTGTTTTCAATGGCAAGACTTGCACGAGTGCATCGATGGCCATTTCAACTAACAAAAATTGGCACCTGTAGACTGTAAAACCTATCAACAGTAGATATTGATGCCTCATTTTGGCTGATTGCACTATCCAGGATGGACGACGCTGAGCAATTCACACTAAAAAGTGGGCCCTAATTTATACATGAAAAGTACACACTGTACCTTTATGCATAAGTTGTGGGACTTCTTTGTGTAGGTAGGTGTTACTAACGCATAAACAAATGTACGTGTATTGTAACGTGCAAACATTCATGAGAAAAAGCGAAAAAGCGACTCAGCAACCTGAAGCAATGATAACGAAATATGCACGGCAGACAGTTCCAGTCGAAGATCAGAAATGGTGTGGGAAAGCTGCAAAAGGATGGAGACAGGCATCCTTGACACTGGGACTACACTTTGCAGGAGAGATTTTATAATCCATGAGCATTGGCTTCCAACACTAGGTTATGTTGAGCACTTCCATACAAATGTTGAAGCAAGGTTTGTCATGTCCATGTAGTGCTATCAACACTGTACCAGGAGAAGATGCTCACTGAGCAAGAAATGGAAGAGCTGAAACCACTTGATTGGGACTGGGTCCGCTTAGTTCAGACTCAGTGTACAAAGCCCCCTGATGTAGTGAAAAGAATGGCTGAACTGCTGGCTGAGGTGGGACATCGTGAGCAAGGAAAGCAGTTGAAAGGTCAGTGAGTGTATAGTGTCTGTATAGGTTATGTTGTACATTTCCATACAAATGTTTAAGCAAGGTTTGTCATGTCCATGTAGTGCTATCAACCCTGTACCAGGAGAAGATGGTCACTAAGCAAGAGATGGAAGAACTGAAACCACTTCTGAACCCTTGGAGGCGCTTAGTTGCGATTCAGTGTACAAAGCCCCCTGATGTAGTGAAAAGAACAGCTGAATTGCTGGCTGAGGTGGGACATCGTGAGCAAGGAAAGCAGTTGAAAGGTCAGTGAGTGTATAGTGTCTGTTGTTGTTTATCTGTTGTTTTGTGCTATCTGCAATGAACAATTGGAGTTAATAGACTTTTTATTCTCTAGGTATAACACTCTCTAGACTCCACCTAACTGACCATGAAGCTGTTGTTGTACCTAAACCATTGCAAGTGCTGGTCGCAGCAATGTGACTTTGGTCAGGCAAAACTGATAGTGGTGTAAAGGGGTTATGGAGCCGGGGGACAGTGTTTAGGGAGGGGTATGTCCATAGGATGATTTTACAAAAGTGTTTTTGCAGAATTTTAAAGCTCTCGTACTAATTCCCAGTTCCTTGCCTTTAAACACTTAAAGCTGCCACCTTCCTGTCCCTTCGTTTAGCTTGATATTAGCTAGCTAGCTACATTTATCAGCCATTGATACAATGTGCACCACTCTGACCTGGAAAATCTTACTCTTGTGATTTTTCAAAACGTTTGTGTAAGAAAGGAGAATCATGTTTGCAGCAGGAACTGCTCTGGAATCTGATGAAGCTGTTTTTCAATGGCAAGACTTGCACGAGTGCATCGATGGCCATTTCAACTAACAAAAATTGGCACCTGTAGACTGTGAAACCTAGAGTAAATATTGATGCCTCATTTTGGCTTATTGCACTATGCAGGACAGACGACGCTGAGCGATTTACACTAAAAGTGGGCCCTAATTTATACATGAAAAGTGCACACTGTATCTTTATATGTACATAAGTTGTGGGACTTCTTTGTGTAGGTAGGTGTTGCTAACACAATGAATGATTGTACGTGTAATTGTAACATGCCAACATTCATTCACAAGTATCATGTCATAACAATCATGAGAAAAACCGAAAAATTGACCCAGCAACCTGAAGCAGTCTCAATCTAAGATCAGAAATGGTGGGGGAAAGCTGCAAAAGGATGGAGACAGGCATCCTTGACACTGAGACTACACTTTGTAGGAGAGATTTTATAATCCATGAGCATTGGCTTCCAACACTAGGTTATGTTGAGCACTTCCATACAAGTGTTTAAGCAAGGTTTGTCATGTCCATGTAGTGCTATCAGCACTGTACCAGGAGAAGATGGTCACAGAGCAAGAGGTGGAAGAGCTAAAGCATTGGAACTGGGACAACTTAATTCAGACTCAGTGTACAAAGCCCCCTGATGTAGTGAAAAGAATGGCTGAACTGCTGGCTGAGGTGGGATATCATGAGCAAGGAAAGCAGTTGAAAGGTCAGTGAGTGTATAGTGTCTGTATAGGTTATGTTGTACACTTCCATACAAATGTTTAAGCAAGGTTTGTCATGTCACCTCAACAAGTCACACTCCTCCTATTCTAGGTGTAGCGGTCCTGCAGGGTGGCTTGTGTTGTGTGCAGTCACCTTGTCTCCCTCTACTAGTGTAGAACTCATCTCTCTGTCTCTTCAACTTGTGATCACACACATAACAATCAAAGTCCTCATTTAATAGTGAAATGGTGGACAGCATTTATAGCACCTGATATTGGCATGCCCTTTCACTCACAGAAGTATAGTACGTCTTCTGTTGTTCCTGTTCTTTCTGTACAATTAGGGACATTTGTGGGTGAGGATAGTCTTTGCCCCACCCCATTCTCTGCATGCATGTGCATGTTGTTGTACTCTGTTGTGCGGTTGCACAGTATAGTGACACTGAGAATAGGGGTTGTGTTGAATTGAAATTAGGGTGTGGGTGAGTGACTCTGGGTGCACTTATACCAGCACTGCATGTGTATGGCATTATGAAGTGTGGGCCATCATCTGTCCTCATGCTGAACATGTCCACCTCTTCATTTTGTAGTGCTCGCTGCCTTGTACCAGAAGAAGGTTATAGCAGAGCATGATCTCCAGAAATGGGAGGGAAGTGCATCGTACATGCTTCTTGACCTCATCTTTGATCTGTGTACAAGGCCTTCAAAAGACGTAGCCACTGCGGCTGATGTGCTGGATATGGTTGGATGGAAGAATGAAGCAGTGATGTTAAGAGGTAAGTTGGGCTTGTGTTGACGACTAATATGTGTGTATTACTGCAGTGCATGTTGGTGTGTAGTGACATGGCAGCCGTTGTAGAATGTGTACAAGACTGACAGTTATCAAACTGTTGTTAAACTGTTTGCTGTCATTGATCAGCCATTGTGAGGCCATAATCTGGCTATGACAGATCTCTATAGGTTGTTTATGAAGGGAGCCAGTCTCTTCCCTTCTTATAGGTAGGAAGAAAAGCTGACTGTTCTCTAAATTGTCTGTATCTTCTCCTTGCATGCAGTCCTATCTGTGTTGTACCAGAAGAAGGTGATAGATCACCGTGAGGTGATGAAGATGTATCGTGAGAGTAAGTTTCAACTATCTTTACAGGCTGCATTTCCTCTGACCACCTCTTTTGTTCCTAAGTCCAATGTGTGTGGTATCTCATGTGGTCATTGCTAGTGCCATTAGCTTTGTAAGCTGCCTGTAACTTGTCTGAAGGCTTGCTCACACACCATTTGATTGGAGCAGGCTTTGTGGTGATGGACTGTGCAATTGATCTCACATAGCCTGTTTCAGGGAAAGCGAAGTCAATTAATGTGAATTTACTTTGTTCATTGTTTTGCTAGCCATTTTGGTTTTGATTGCATGCCTTCCAGCCATGTCATGTGATTCATGTACATGCGATGTCACATGCTCACCTTACCAAGCTAATTCGAGTGTTCAAACCAATTTACTGCAACACCCTAAGGTGGACTGGTATAAGACACACTCCATACTTGCACATTCACTTCTAACGCACATGACATGTGTGAAGTGAAGATTTCCAGTCCTTTCACGCATTGCACACTGTAATTGGAACAGTGGAGTCTCGCATGCCATGTGCCATTGGAGTTCACATGAAGCTCTGCCGTTCCATCCTGTAATCACATGTGTGATTGCAGTATGCAACGTGGGGCTAGAAACCCTGAAACAGCTGTACACACTCTATGTACTGTCTGCAATGTGTACTCTTCACGCCCTTTGTACAAGCTGTCTGAATAGCCAGGTATACAGTATGCATATCTGTATCAACTATACATTCAACCCATGCAGTGTTTGGGCGTGTTCAGAAATTGCTCTCACTTTACATACTCAGTCCTGGTCGTTATCCCTAAGCGTGGGACACTTCCCTGACCTTTGACCTACCTGGCTGAGGTCACAAATGAGCTGAGGCACAGCCCACACACCCTAACACACCTCCCTATAATGAAGGTGGAAATTCTAAAAAAAAAAAAAAAAAAGAAGGGTCATCAGGGCTGTGTGCTCAGTAGCCTCCAATGGCTCCTGCGTGTGCAGCAGTCGACATGTGCTAGAGCACTACACATGCACAGTTCCCTGCTTTCATGAAGTTCCCACACACGGGCATTTCAAATGTCTGCCATTAACTACGTTCAACTTTGTTAAACTACATTTCTCTAAAGCAGCTCATAATTATGCTGATAGTTCTGAATTTCTCCTTTATCAGTGTTATCAGCAATTGGTCTATAGTAAGTGCATTTTAGTGACACCAGTTCATTGTCTCTATAGCACAGTCAAGCTTGTGGTACATGGTGAAGCCTGTGGATAAGTATGCCTTGAAAGACTATACATTCAACCCATGCAGTGTTGGGACATGTTCCCAGAACTGATGAAGCGTTGTGGCAGGAATTGGTCATCAATGTTCAGTGCAGGAAACGTCCAGAAGTGGTGACCGCCACAGCTGAAGTGCTAGATGAGCTTGGACTGAAGGAGAAAGCAACAGAGTTGAGAGGTTAGTTAGTCTGCCAGTCTTATCAGGTAAGTGACTGCTTTGATAGTGTCATTGTAACTTATCCCATTACTTCATTTCTGACAGTTATGTCTGAGCTGTACCAGAAGCGGTTGATTTCAGAAGACGACCTACGTCGTTTGCCCCACCACCATTACATGATGGGATACAGCTCCGGACACTGGCTAGACTCCCTTGTAAGCATCCAGTCTTCCAAATCAGCCGATGTGCATGCAAGGACGTTTGACACACTGAAGAGTTTCTCACTAACTGAAGTTGTCCAAGAGAGACAGACCAAACATACAGGTGAGACACTGACCAGCTAATGCACAGTTTAGATGAGGATAGATCGCTGAAGAGTTAAAAGCTTCCAGTGAAGGACTGAATGGGGGGGATTTGCGAGCAGTTAGTGTAGTAGAAGTCTAATAAACATCACATATGTCACATACGTCAGTCCTGCTTCAGCTGTCGTGAAGCACAACAGCTGAGGAAGGCTTACATGGCTGAAAAGTTCTATCTGTTTGACTTCTACTACAAGAATTGCTCACATATCCCCCCAATGCAGTTCAACAGCACGTATTACTGAGCCTTTACTATATCATGTCATGCCTCTGAAGGAACCAGATAAACTGTATCTGCATTGTGGGCATTAATGATGAATTTGAATTATTGTTGTGAGAATCAACTGGTGCTACCCAGCTCTCTAGATTATATAGGCCTTACCGTAGGTGTTTGAATGAGGCTGCCACTTGAATGGGGACAGTGTGTTCTCTGCATCAGTCAGTATTGGAGGATACCCTGTGCATAGACTTGCTAACCCATCTTCTCGACTAGCCATTGAATGTAGGCAAAGCCTGCATGACATGTCCTCTTACTAGTCACTTCACAAGTCACACCAGCAACTGCAAGGCCTGTGTGTGTTGTTTGTTTGGGGGCAAGTTGTTTTGTCCAGTGAGGGTGCTTAGTCAGTACTGTGTGGGCTTTGTTCAAAGGTGAGCCTGGACAGGACCCACCCTTTATCCTTTTGTTAACCCGCACTTTGTGTGCAAGTGTGACAATCTTAGTCACTTTTCATGTCCATGCCCTAACTTGTACACGTAACAGAGTATGGTACATTATATACACAGTGTCTTAGGGAATTTGTAGAGTTCAATTTGGCAATGTGGTATATACGTAGTTCTAAGAAAATCAGCCAAACTAAACAGTCCACCAATTGTTTCCACTCTATGTACACTCATATGGTCTTATTGTTTGGCCAAGTGCAGCAGGACTGAGCCCATCAGCCGTCTATCTGGCATGCTACAGTTTAGGGGACGTGTGAACATTTGAATATGTTACCAGGGCCAGGTGATACAACAAACACTGTGCTATACACTAATCTAAAACAGGCACTTTATCTAGCTGCGCACCTACAAAATTACAAATGACACTGATTGTGCATCCGTACAAGTGGAAATTGTAAACTGTAGTCACCGTGGGAGATATAGATTCATCCGTAAGATGTGTGGGAAACTAGTTCCCAATTTTTGTACTTGGAATGCCAAATAGATTCAATTATTCTTCTGTTGATACAGATGTTACTACCAAGTACGGCCCATTAAAGACATTGCATTCCTCAAGTTTGGAGACTTCTGAGATGTTGCCCTCTTCAGATACAAAGAGGATTCTTGAGAAGTGGGGAAGGCTGCCGAAACACCTACTGAGCAAAGGTGTGCGTCACATGCCTTGTTCATGTGACTCATGTTGTTAGCACCATAATGCTGTCTGTATAGAGGTACATCATGGTGCTGGAGGCTCAAGGGTGTGAGCCTAAGTGCGCTGAGGTGGGTGTGGTGACCACTGACCAGCTAATGCACAGTTTGGATGAGAATGCATTTGCTAATATGAAATAGGCTGAAGAGTGAAAAACTTCTGGTGAGGGACTGAAAGGGGGATATAGGCCTTACCATAATTTATATGTACGTAGGTGATTGAAGGAGGGACTGAAAGGGAGGATTTCCGAGCAACTTTTCGTAGAAGAACTCCATTTTGCCTCCTCCATCCCCTTAAATTCAACAAAACGTAGTGCTGAGCCTCTAACATATCATATCTAATCTGCCAAATTTTAAATCTACCCATTTACTACATGTGGTCGACATTGATCCAACGACTATATGTAATCTGTAATTGTTACTACGTACTTCAGACGAAATTGACTTCAAAGAAAAGATGAATGAGGATAGTATCAACTGCGAAAATGTTCTGGATGACAAATCTTAAGCGATACAGTACATTGTTTCAGGTACTAGACCTTAAATGTACTCAGGACAATATCGAATTAAATGTACAAGTATCCAGAAGGGATGGTATAACAACATGAAATGGTTTGTTAAGAAGAGAGCAGATAAGAAAGCATTGTTCACCACTGAAGCTGTATCGGCATGTACAGTATTTGTCTGAACTTCTCATTTGCTCTCCTCTATTGAACGTCTTCTAATTATGCCATATAGCTACTTACATATATGTATATGCTTACGTACGGTATGTGCTTTGATGTGTGTGTGTGGAGGGGTGGAGGGGAGGGAGTGTGCGTATCTGATATTGTGCAATTGACGATTTATGTAGTCGTACATACGTATGGCTTCTTACGTCTATAGAGTCTACCACATCTGACCCTTTGGAAATATTACAGCCCTCACATGCCATGACGTCGTCATCTCATTATCCAATAAAGACACTTAAGGGGCCGCAAACTTTGTCAGAGCATCCACCAGTCAAAGGTAAGTGTACATGTCTTGTTCATGTGATTCATGTTGTTAGCACCTTAACCCTTTATCGTGGATGAGCCACTATAGTGGCTCACGCGTGACCACAGCGTGTTGTGGAATAGACAGAAATTGCATAATCGTTATGGTGGACAAGCCACTATAGTGGCTTATTTATTTGAGCACATTTACAAACGAATGCACACTTCCCTAGCGTAATTCATACCTTTTCCGTTAGATATACTATTATTGGTTAGCGATTGTCTGCACTGTGCAATTTACGATTGGTGGTGGCTCGCTGAATCGGAAGGTCAATAATTTCACACAAACACCCTCAAAAATCTCGTCATATCTATTCTAGGAAGTGAAAAGGTACTAGAATCAACTGTCGATGGACAGCGTAACTACCTCTTTCAGCGTGGTTCGGCGAGCGTCATTTCACAGCTCTGCTGCCAGGCGTCCTCAACTGCCGTTGCTGCTCTTCAAACGTAAGCAGGAAGCGTACACTGTGCTTCTGCACACAATACAATGCGAGCAAGCCAGTTCCACTCTGTGTAGTTCCTGGCTTACGACTCTATGACACTAAAAGCTGTCGCAGAAGACATTTTTACTTTCGTATACTTAGGATTCTATCGCATACCATTCTATATACGTAACTGGCGCATAACACCGTATACTTTGTCTTGTATGCTGAGTTTATATGGGTTATATCATTGTTGTAACGTATTGTATGACTGTCTTACTGCAGATTCAATGAGTACTCACTATGTGTTACCTCTGTATAGTTTTTTAATAAATTCCGCTATAGTACTCGAATCGTCCACAACCACTGGTCGAGCCACTATAGTGGCTTATCCACGATTATGCAACTATTCGCGCGCAGAAGTTTTCCACGATAAAGGGTTAAATCTGTCTGTGGACATTTTTGGTTTCTAGTGACTCAAGAATGCGAGCTGACTGTCTTGGTTCATGTGTTGTAACAAGGAACCTATGTTCAAACATGAGTGGAGTTGTGTAAATTTATTTTATTTAAACATTGCAGTTAACCTCTTCATGTCACTTGTGGTCTGAATTTATTTAGAATCTCAATTGGTACCCTCACTGGAAGAACTCAGTGTTTCTCCTTCCAAGACCAAGGTCAGGTGCACAAGAGGGGGTGCAGCTGTTGCAGAAGTCATGTAGTGTGTGTAATGTTGTTCATTGCCTCTTCAACTCTCCTCAGGTCTCCAGTCTTCAGGCTGGGGGTGGGTCTGATCCACCAGAGAGAGAAGACGTATCAAACCTTCCCAGTGAGTGATGTGACTGTAGGTGTGTTTCTTCTCTCAGTAGATGTACAAGGAGGCTGCAGTGTACAAATGTGTGAGTGTCCTTCCCTTACAGCTGATGAAGCTGCTCTGAAAAGACTCTGTTGGATCCCATTTGGTATCAAGACTGTATCAATTGAAGCCAAAGGAGGCGTCTTGTGCTTGGAACCTACGAGTGATGACATACAGGTGACAAAGGAGGACACCATCTTTGTGGAGGTACCCCCAGATGCTGTTAGCACTTCTGCTGATGTGAAGATGCGCTATGCCATCATTCCCAGTGGTGCCTTCACACTGCCGGAGGGCTACCAGTTTGGTAGCCCAGTGGTGTACATCTACTATGATGGCCGACGTGTCACCAAACCACTGGCACTCCACCTTCCCCACTGGTATGGTGGGGAGGACCATGCCAGGGATGGCCTCTCCTTCGCTATTGCTCCACACACCCTCAGGAGAGGGACTACAGCATACCAATTTGAGCTGGTTGAGGGAGGTACCTTTTCCAAGCACCAGCAGTATGGGATCTACCAGCTCGATGGCCACAGCTCCTTGTTTGCAGTAGTGTTGGAGGAGAAGGCTACCTCAGTGTTCCGTGCCACACAGTGGGATCATCGTGAAAGTGATTGTGAGACTCATTGCAGGATTGCGATAACATACGACATTCCCATGTGGATTGAGGTAGGTGCTAAGATAAACCAGCTTGTCATTCATAGGGAGCCATATGTACAGAGGAAATAAAGTCCTTGTGGGTAGCAAATTTCAGCAAAGTTACTGGTTTCTGGATGCAGATTGTGGATACATTTTGGTTCTGTGTGCAAATTTGCTTCATGTGCTGAATCCAATCATTCGTCAATCCAGCCCTTTGTGTGTATAACATTGTTGCCACAATTGCAGATTCTGGAGCAGTACTGGGAAGGCTGGAAAAGGTACATGCCTACTTCTGAAAAGTTCAAGTTTCCAGTGTTGTCAAAGCATAAGGTTTGGGGCAAGCTGTCCAATGTTAAGGGCCAGGAGTGGACGGCAACATTGGTGGGATCAGAAGTAAGTTGAATTCAGTGTAATTACGCACTAGTGTGTGTCAACAATGCTATGGGCACTGTGGGTTAATGTGTGTATTGAGCTGTACTGTGTGTATTGTCAAGAGTATATACCCAAGAAATAAGACTATGTAACCATGTATCCCCACATGTATTACAGCATTATCCTAAAATGACTCAGTTACACGTCACACTTGGGCATGGCAATTAACCCTATTAATCTTCCGATGTAATGCATGAATACTATTAGCTTGCTCGACGACCGGGAGCATCTATGATTCAGTGCAACGTACATATTGCACAGCTCTACAGTTTGCTAGTCGCAAGTTATAACGACCCCTAGGGCACCCCTGCAATGTCTGCAACTAAAGAAATGCTTGCAATGATTTGCAAACCTTGATTTCGGCCACTCAAGAGCACTGCTGCCATCCACAGCTCTACAGCAGGTTCCAGGCTCGTACTCTTTGGTAGAAGTCGTCTCGTCAGTGAAATCATAGAAGTTGTTGGTGTAATCGTAGGTGTCACTTCACCACTCTATATGAAGCTGTGCAGCCATCGCCATGGCTCCTGCAACATACTGTATAGGAGAGCGCCAAGTCCTATAATATAAAAAAGTAACACCAATGCAAGCCCTGAAATTGACTAATACACACAGTCCATACTGAAAAAATGAGATTCCATTGTTGGATACCCAGTATACGTAGCATGGCCAATCACCATTACATCAGAATATGTATATTAATGCTTCGCCGTGCCAACGCATGATGTATAACTAACTACATATGTCATTTTAGCTGTTACAGGATGGTATGCACCTTTGCATAATGCATACTCTTATGACACGTCACATGATGAGTGCACAATGATGACATCGTTGTGCACTCATCATGTGACGTGTCATGTGATGTGACTAACCAATGGATGGTGGTGACACGCATTCATCAGCTGCATGGTGTGACCTGTAACCATTGTACACTTGTATACTGTTCAAAGCAGAAAAATTATGTACCCTTGGTGTTGTATATTCCTTAATCCCCATCTGCAGGTTCACAAGGACGAAGTGCGCTACCACAGCCGGGACACTACTGAGAGCAAGCTGGAACGTTTAGTTAAGCAGTATTCGTACCCGCCATCTATCAAGTGTGCTGTGTACTACAGCTCTCCTCGTGACTTTGACAGGCCCAGCTTGGAAACCTTCAACATGACGATTTCAGGCACTACTAAACATCATTTTTCTGTTCCTATCAAAGTGTACAGTGCACTTGGTGAGAGCAAGTGTATGAGCATGAGATGTGTACACAGACAGAAATCACCTGATGCATCTGTGCTAATGTGTAGTTCGCTGTGAACAGTATCATAACAGCACTCATGCACTGCATGTTAGAGCCTCAACGTTCCCCCATCACTGCAGCTACTCCTCCACCTCCCACTCTGACCCCTACACTAACTGAGACCACCTCTCAGCCCAGCTTGTCTGTGTGGCAAGCAGCACGTAAGCAACATAGTAGTAAAGTAGTGTGACTGCACATGAACGTATGTACGTATTGGTCTCAGCTATACATACACTAACTCTGTGCATGTGTATGATTGCATGTACTGTATGTATAAATTATGTATACATAGAACCCAGAGGTTATTCTATAAATGCAGTGTATTGTTACAATTGTTTGTGCTGAATATGCCAACAGATGCTAAAGAGTCTAGGGAAAGCAATTGGTATTACCCAGTTATAACATGTCTCTATGTACAGTACTTACACAATGCGACATTGTAAAACCTCCATGCATATTTTATTGCATGTTGTGTTTCAGTGCTTCTCTTGCAGACGTAGTGTGCTTGCTAGTTGTGCGGAATCACACACACACTTAGCAAGTCACTCTTGTGTAGTACCTAGAACACCAGCTCATACCACCACACTACGTACTGTTCCCCATCACTGCAGTTGCTCCACCGCCTCACACTCCAGGCCCTGCACAGACTGAGGCCACTTCTCAGCCCCAGCCCAGCGTGTCCTTGTGGAAAGCAGCACGTAAGTGGGCCATGTATTGTTCGAGCGTGCATGAGTCCATGTGTGTAACTTTATTCTGTTTGCATGTTCCCACATTTCTCGGATGTACATATGTGTGTGTGCTTGTGTGTGTGTGTGTGTGCGTGCGTGTGTGTGCGCGCGTGTGTGTGTTTGTGTGTGTATGTGTGCATGTGTGTGTGTGTGTGTGTGTGTATGTGTACATGTGTGCGCGTGTGTGTACGTGTGTGCGTGTGTGTGTGTGTGTGTGTGTGTGTGTGTGTGTGTGTGCGTGTGTGTGTGTATGTGTGTACGTGCGTGTGTGTGTGTGCATGTGAGTGTGTGTGTGTGTGTGCATGCTTGCACACCACTCCAGCCTGTCCTTGCATTAACAGTCTACACACAGCAAGCAAGATATGTCTAGTCCTATGTACTTTTGTCTGCTCTTCACTGCAGAGTCTCCTCCACCTCCCACTATGGGCCATCCAGAAGCTGGAGCTACCTCTCAGCCCAGCATGTCCTCAACCCATGCAGCAGGTAGCTAAATACTACATAATGTGTTTAATTATGTGTGCATTGCTATAAAGCCCGAGCATGAAGCAATTTGTGATGTTCTTTACACTTTGTGATTTTTGTGCATGCCTATCAATTGACAGTACTCGTACTAGCTTCTTTAGCTTCTGAAGAAGGCCAGGGTAGCTGGCCGAAACATTGGCAATCACTGTTGTCATTTAAGTTGGAACCACGAGAAAGCTTACCCAACTTGCAAAAGCCAACTGAGAAGCTCCCTCTCCTGCCATGGCTACATTCTGTATTACAGTCGAGTGTGGACCATTCCTCACCACTCTCTCCAGAAATGGCAGCCTGGAGTATAACAGTCATACGTAGTAATCCAATGATGTCCATGGTTAGCAACCACTATAGCTTTAGCCAGCAGAAAGAACAACAATGCCAACCACAACTGAAAACACAAGGACTAGCTTGCATACATACACACACTGGGGCAGCACACACCCTCCCTGTGTGTGTGGTGTGTGTTGCAGTAATTATCAACTCAGCCTGTTGTATATGTACTAAGGGTTGTCCCAAGCTGCCACCACAGAGTTTGAGGCGTGTTGCTCTGTTCCCCTTCACTGCAGCCTTCTCCCCCACTCCCTTGAGCCCTGCACAGTGTTCCCCGACTGGGACTACAGGCAGCCTCTCTGTGTGCTCTCCTACCACCAGAGTTGCCTCATGTGAGTTGTGTGTGGGATAGGGGGTGGTGTGAGATGAGTGTACTTTTGTGTGTACAGTAAGTGTTTAAGTTGGTATATGGCATACCTGCATGTTGTACCCTTTCTACACTGTCTGAATATTTTGGACAATGTGGGTGGTGCGTATTGGCAGTGATCAGATCAAACAGTAGTCCACAACATGCAAGTGGTACAGCCACTGGTATATGTACAGTATAGTAGTAAAGTAGTGTGACTGCACATGAACGTATGTACATATTGGTCTCAGCTATACTAACTCTGTGCATGTGTGTGTTTGTAGGTACTAGAAGGAGTGTTGATATGTACGTATGTACAGTACATGTACATGTATAAATTATGTATACATAGAACCCAAAGGTTATTCATGCAATGTATTGTGACAATTATTTGTGCTGAGTATATATGCCAACAGATGCTAAAGGGTGTAGGGAAAACAATTGGTATTGTACAGTTTATACCTACAAGTACCGTGGAAAACATGTCTATATATGTACAGTACTTCTTTAGAGCACAATGTGACATTGAAAAACCTCCATGCATATTGTTATTGCATGTTGTGTTTCAGACCTTCTCTTGCAGACGTAGAGTGCTTGCTAGTTGTGAAATCACACGCACACTTAGCAAGTCACTCTTGTGTAGTACCTAGAACACCAGCTCATTACCACCACACTATGTACTGTTTCCCATCACTGCAGTTGCTCCACCGCCTCCCACTCCGGGCCCTGCACAGACTGAGGCCACCTCTCAGCCCCAGCCCAGCGTGTCCTTGTGGGAAGCAGCACGTAAGTGGGCCATATATTGTTCGAGCGTGCATGAGTCCATGTGTGTAACTGTATTCTGTTTGAATGTTCCCACTTTTCTCTGCAGTTCTGGTGTGTGTGTGTGTGTGTGTGTGTGTGTGTGTGTGTGTGTGTGTGTGTGTGTGTGTGTGTGTGTGTGTGTGTGTGTGTGTGTGTGTGTGTGTGTGTGTGTGTATGTGTCTGTGTGTCTGTGTGTGTGTGTGTGTGTGTGTGTGTGTGTGTCTGTGTGTCTGTGTGTGTGTGTGTGTGTGTGTGTGTTGATATCTACGTATGTACATATATGTGTGTATATGTACTAAAGGTTGTCCCAAGCTGCCACCACAGAGTTTGAGGTGCATGTGTTGCTCTGTTTCCCCTTCACTGCAGCCTTCTCCCCCACTCCCTTGAGCTTGACACACTCTACACAAGCTGAGACATCGAGTGGTCTATCAGTTTGCCCACCTAAAAACAGGCCTACACCAGGTAAGTGATGAAGTTGTGTGTGCGTGCGTGTGTGCGTGCGTGTTTGCGTGCGTGCTTGCGTGTGTGTGCATGTGTGCTGTGTGTGTGTGTGAGTGTGTGTGTGTGTGTGTGTGTGTGTGTGTGCATGTGTGTGTGTGTGTGTGTGTGTGTGTGTGCGTGTGTGTGTACTTTTGCTTGCTCTTCGCTGCAGAGTCTCCTCCACCTCCCACTATGGGCCGTCCAGAAGCTGGAGCTACCTCTCAGCCCAGCATGTCCTCAACCCATGCAGCAGGTAGCTATATACTACATAATGTGTTTAATTATGTGTGTATTCCTATAAATCAGGGCAGACACAGCAAAAGACGAGTTTGCACTTTGGGCAATAGCTTTAACTGTGTTCTTGTAGTGAAATGTGTCATACAACAAGAATACCGTATTCATTATTCTAGCAGGATGTTTGCAATCTGAAAGCAAAATTTTCTTACCAACAAAACATTGAGACCAGACACTGACTTCTATCCCACTTACGTATACATAACACATAATGCCATGGCTATATTCTGTATTACAGTCGAGTGTGGACCATTCCTCACCACTCTCACCAGAAAAGGCAGCCTGGAGTATAACAGACACAGTAATACAGTCTATAGAGGAGTTAGACCATGTTACTGTACCAAGTAGATCACTTCTACTCTTTTCTTACCTGGCAGCGAATCGATCGCACTTCTAGTCCTAGCTTATGTACCATGTATTTTTGTCATTGCCACATTATGCTTGGTGAGCTACATTTGCAGTGAAGCAGGTGCCTGGCATGCCTGGCTGGTAAGACACTTGGAGAGTATTTAAGAGATGTCCTGTGGAGGATTTTGCGTGACAGGCTTGTACTGCTCAGGGTGTTCACAGGATGGGGTGGTCAACACTGAGTCAGTGCTTTCTTCACACCTACAGAACACATGTCACTGCTTAACCTACTGCTCACATCACTTGTCTCTCTTGTGGTGCAGCCTGAGGAGTTCCTTGAGAAGATGAACTCTAAAGTGCTTGCACCTCAGCTGAAGGCATTGGGGCTAATTCCAGAGACTGTTGACAGTAACGTCCTTCAATCCAATAGTAAGGGAGAAGCCAATGCCCACCTCTTGAACCACCTCAAAGAGGACGCAGATGAGGAGTCAGTGATCCAAGTATTCAGAATTGCTTCTGAGAAGACTGGCTATGGGAAAATGAACGCATTTGCTGCCAGCGTGCTAAGAAAACTGTAACGAGGTTTGTATTGTTGTGTGGGCACTCACATGCTGTTGCTATGTACCCCTCCATGTACATTGTGTAATATAATTATACTTACTGTACAAGAAACATGTAACACAACACAGAGATGATAATGTAGATACATAAAACAATAACACAATGAGCTTTAACAACAGTACAGAAGAGTTATCAGATGAATAGCTAGAACATGCTCCTCTGGTCTGGAGTGAGGCCTACTCATGTGCAGGCATGGTCACTGGTTCTGTGGCTACTCACCCCAGAGTGACCTCCGCACAGGGCAATGTGCACGGTGTATGAAATGAAGCTGTGTATGAACACATATATATAATATGTATGAGATTACGAAAGAATCTGAGCTTCATCACAGCATAGGGAGCCCGATAGACGGGGCTCACCCAGGTCCGAAGACCGATAGAGATTATCCGGGCCGTTACTGTCCGTAGACCTTTGAAACAGCAAAGGGAAAGAAAGAAAAGTGGTGCCGCCGGGGATGGTGGTTGTCGGTGGGAGTCGTAGCTTAGTGGCGGAGCACTGGCGGCTTAAGCCAGAGGCCCTGGGTTCGATCCCCGGCGGCACCACTTTTCTTTCTTTCCCTTTGCCGTTTCAAAGGTCTACTACGGACAGTAACGGCCCGGATAATCTCTATCGGTCTTCGGACCTGGGTGAGCCCCGTCTATCGGGCTCCCTATGCTGTGATTCTTTCGTAATCACAAACACACACAGCAATTATCACCTATATATCAACAATAATATGTATGAGTATAGTAATTTACAGTTACACCAGAAGTTAACAAATGTGTATCACCAATATTCATTGGCCAGTTCACACCACATGGTACGTCACATGATGAGTGCACAATGATGTCATCCCTGCATCCCCGCCCACCTCCACTCAGGGTCATGAAGTCTACTCATTAACAACCACTCAAAGCTATACATGATACCTCAGAACACTCTTGTGTATATGTATTTGTAATGACAGTAACGTTACCCTAGCTAATGTGTAAATTGATGAGTTTATACCCTATATAGAGTTTGTATTGTTATGAACAGAGTGTATGAAGAGACTTTGAGGATTTGTGTGTCCTATGTTGTACTGTCTTGTATATGTTCTACGTACACCAGCTCTGTAATGTACAGTACATGACTATTTTGGCTAGTGTTTCATACAACATATTATGCATGTTGTGTGTATATACATGGAGAAGTGTAAAGTGACTGGTGTGACTTCATACAGCCACACACTCCATGGCAGCTGCATGTGCGATTATGTTCGGACAAGCTCTTTATTTCATGGCTAATATGTGATTTACTGTTTCTCATTCCATCACCAGCACACACACACATGCGCACTTGAACTGAGTTATTTCAGGGACCAAGTTTTGGCATATTATGTTACAAAATATGATTATATGTAGTTTAACAAAGTTGAACGTAGTTAATGGCAGGCATTCGAAATGCCCGCGCATGGGAACGTCATGGAAGCAGGGAGCTGCGCATGCGTGGTGCTCTAGCACGTGTCGACTGTCGCGCATGCAGGACCCGTTGGAGGCAACTGAGCACCACGGTCCGGCTCGTAAATTTTTTTTCTTTTTTAGGCTCTCTCCACCTTCACTAGGGAGGTGTGATTGGGTGTGTGGGCTGTCCCTGGTCGTTTGTGACCTCAGCGAGGAAGGTCGAAGGTCAAAGGTCAGGGCAGTGTCCCACGCTTAGGGATATCCCTGGTAGACGACCAGGCTTGACTATGCTGCGACTGGGGCATGGCCTGCATGCCCTGATTCCAAGACTGGCCATTAGGGCCCCAACTAGGAATTAAGGCGTGTTCACACTTTGATGCGCATTCGATTTGCATTGCGATTCGGCATCGTCTGATGCGCATCGAATGCGCATCGATCGCGTTCACACTGTACTTTTGAAATTCGCGGGCAATCATATTGCATGTGACAATTACGTTATCTGGTTATGCAACAGTTGTAAGAAAATGGCGTACGTCGAAGCAATCGCAGCGTTAGCTATCGTTTTGTGGCTGAACTACGTTCGGCTTTGCTGGAATCACCGCGCGGACAGGAGAAGAAGGGAGCTCACACATTCTATAACGCTGCTGGAGGTTCTTGATTATGGTCCTGCATTGTTGCCATGTCCTATCATACCCAGCGTCTGCGTGCTCACGAGCGATTGCTTCGTAGATGGGCCTATTCCGAGCCACCCCGTCCAGTTGGGCTTGCACGTGCGACTGTCCCCAAAGACTGATGAGTGTTCTTGTCTCTTCCGCTGTCCAGTCCGCTCCAGCCATCTCTATAAAACGTTTGATAACAGCGAGGTATGTAGTCGTCGACAGTGTTAACTGTTTCGAGAAAACAAAAGAAGCATTCGTTCGTTGTTTCGTTCGTTAGGCGCCGTCGATTCCCTTGTGCTTCTCCGAATGACGTTACGCAATAATGTGTTAATCTATCATGTGATTACACGCGAAACCGGATCTGCGAGGCGAATGCGCATCGAAACGGCACCTCCCGAGGTGGTTTCACGGATGCGAATTAGAATGCGCATCACACCAATGCGCATCAGAGTGTGAACGCTCGAATCCGCATCGAATGCGCATAGAATGCGCATCCAAGGTACTGTGTGAACAGGCCTTTAGGCTGCATGCTCTGTGCATACGCATAACACATTGTATGTGAGGCAGCTGAGGCTAGCTGTATATAATTATAGAAGTTATGTGTTTGACGTCACACGACCACGTGACCAAGCCGACCGCCATATTGAGGGCAAAAAGTGTATCGTAGCGATTGTGAGTGCGTGTTTACGTTCGTTTCGTAGCTATGGGAAAGAGTTGTTGCGCTGTTGGGTGTACAAACAGGTACGAGAAAGGCAAGAATCTAAGCTTCTACCGTTTTCCAGTGGAACCGAACAGGCGAGCAAGATGGACTGCAGCAGTAAACCGAAAAAACTGGATGCCTAACAGGAACACGTGGATTTGCAGCGCACACTTCATCTCCGGAGCAAAAAGCGAGGATCCTCTGTCTCCTAGTTATGTTCCTACTGTGTTTCGTATGTGAAGAGCCCGGTTAAGAGGAAGGCTGCACAGGATCTAGCCAGGTATGAAAGAGGCACCGTGGCTAAGAAAAGAAAAGAAGACTACACTTTCAGACAGTTGCAAGAAACTGCAATGGCACATGAAGAGCATGCAGGGGGGGGTGTAGTTTGGCTGAAGATACAAGTCTTGAAGCCCAGAATAGCCCTTTGGATCCTGATAACAAGGATGGAACAGCTGAAGTAGAGGTTGGTACTGTGGATGTGGCGACAATGACAGACATATCAGGTGAGGATATTGCCAAGCTGCAGGAGGCATGTCAACTGCGGAGAGAAGAGAATTCTCTTTTAAAGGCATCGTGTGGATCTAGTTTAACTAATGAGTCTTTGCAGAATGATGATGCAAAAGTAAAATTCTACACTGGACTTCAATCTTTTGTGACTTTGATGGCCATCTTTCGATATGTGTCAGCACCGGTGATGTCTGGACCACGGACAACTTTAACTACATTTCAGCAATTTCTGATGGTGCTGATTAAGCTTCATCTCAACTTAGTTGATCAAGACATAGCATACCGATTTGGTGTACATCAGTCAACCGTCTCACGAAACTTTAGAAAGTGGATTGACATAATGTACACAAGACTAAGACATCTTATTATTTGGCCAGAAAGGGAACAGCTATTGGAGACCATGCCAATGGATTTTAGAAAGAATTTTAAACGATGCGTGATAATTATAGATTGCTTTGAAGTGTTCTGTGAACGACCGTCAAATCTGAAAGCAAGGTCTCAACTATGGTCTAATTACAAGCATCACAACACAGTAAAGTTTCTAATTGGTATTTCTCCACAGGGGGTTGTATCTTTCATTTCTGAAGGATGGGGAGGCCGCGTGTCTGATGTACAGCTAACAGAGGAATGTGGACTCCTAAGAAGACTTCTACCAGGAGATGTGGTCCTGGCTGACAGGGGCTTTACAATTCAGGAGAGTGTGGGTATGTTCTGTGCAGAAGTGAAAACCCCTCCATTTACTAGGGGAAAAAAGCAACTGAGCAAGTTTGAAGTAGACACAGCACGGCAACTATCTCGCGTACGTATTCATGTTGAAAGGGTGATTGGTGTTATTAGACAGAAGTATACAATACTGGAGTCTACACTACCTATTAATATGATCATGTGCGACGAGGAAGAGGATTTCAGCGTCATAGACAAGATTGTCACTGTTTGTTGTGCACTGTGCAATTGTTGTGATTCAGTTGTTAATTAATTTTGAGTAATGTTTTCATGTACACTGTAACTGCTGATTGTCGAGCGACCGCCGAGCCGGACCTGACAGAGAGTTACTAGCAGTAAACCCTCACATACACATACAGTATATAAATATATCATGCATGTTATTGTATTAAAAAAACTGTGCAAACATGCATACTCTGCCTGTGTAGCACTATACATTATATACTACAATATAATTATACAGTCATCGTTTGGTATCATATGCTGTCAAATATAATTGTCACTTAGACTTCCTGCACTGTGGACAATACCACTTCCCTTTGGGAATATGCTGGATCTTTAAACAACTGGTGTGAAACCAGATAATCGGGCAGTCATTGTTATCACACGCAATCATTTCACCTGACTCCTCTTGTCTGCAGAAGCACCACAACTCCTTTGCTTCTTCGGTATGAGAAGAGTGTGAGACAGCATCAGATGTGCACTGTATTGGTACTTTTGAGTACCACTTTCCCACCAGCTCAGGCAAAACTGCCACCTTGAAAAATGCTGTTGCTTTGTCCATTGCATCTGTAATGAACTCGTTATCGAGATAAACTCTTTCAATGAACAGCTCTTTCTCACTCCATACTATGAAATCGCCAAAATTAGCACCACACAGCTTGATTTGTGCCTGAACTTGATAATAGTACGCATGGCTAGTATCTAAAGCCATACTTGCACCTTTGCTTACCAAAAAGAATGTTGATTCCTTGCTTGCCTCCAGAAAGGACTTATCTTTGCATCTATATGGGCATTTCACCTCCAATACACCACAACCGCAGCAGGTGCAATTAATTATGCCATCTGGAGATGCACCAAAAAAGGGATACATTGCGTCCACAATAAGACCACTAGAAGACACGGTGAATCCTGCATGATCCTTCGCCATTAAGGAAATGTACTGTAGTCTTGCATCATTTTCATGCTCACATCCCCATGTGGTTGCCTTGGTACGAAATTGGTTCTCTGGGTAGCATATGGACTTTATCAGTGACTGAGATGGTTGTGCGAGATTTGTCCTTGCAGCTAACTTCATCTTGGAGGCTGTCACTCTTCCGGCCCTTTGTTGAAACCACACCTTGCTCAAGAACTGGCCTCTTGTCTTTTCTTCAATGCTCTTCGCTTGTGCAGGTGTGATTTGGATGGTGTGAAAGAGCTCCTCAGACTTGTCAAGGAGATCTGGATACGAAAGATCCATATATTCCTTTTTGAAAAGGTCTGTAAGAGGTCTAGGCAGCATGTTCCTTGCACAAAGTGGAACATAATTGTGTGAGAAGCCAGGAACAAGGGATAAGATAGCTGGCTTACCAGCTTCTGCCAGATCACTGAACAGACTTTGAATTTCAGCCTCACTTGGCTCCACTTGGCTCAACCTTGGATTGTCCTCCCTCGTGCGTGGCATCCTTGTGTCATGTGATGATTGACCGCTTCTCCTCTTCTGCTTGAATTCGATTTGAGCTATGGGGGCACATGGTACACTCTGGAAGGATGGAGGGAGCCATGAACAAGGCAGTGATGTACAAGACATACTCTTCCTTGCTTGAACGTTTGTCTCCAGCGCAAAGAGAACTGCTGCTATATGGCTACATGCTTCTCCTAGGCCTGCCATGCAGTTGCAGTGGGCACACAGCACAGATCCAATCTTCTCAACTGCAACCCAGGGTCTTAGAGGAGTCGCCGACAACCTTTGAGAATGCCGAACGCGAGCACGCACCAAAAATGTTGCTGTGCGCGATGGTATAGGATACACTTGCACATTATCAACCCAGCCATTAGCTACGAAGAGGTATCCGTCCATACTTTTGTACGCTCTGAGCTGCTCCTTTGTGTACGGACTTGGTGTGGCGATTAGGTAGTTATAGATATCAGGGTATTCCACGTTGGGCCAGTCTTGCCAGTCGATCGCTGATTCTAGGGCTACGGAGCTTCCTTCTACGTAGGGATCCTCTATGCCGCCAAGAAGCTGCAACTTCTCCTTGTATCGCGTCTGCGCTTTGTCATCCAGTTGCCTGAAGTATTGGGAATACCGCTTCTCGGACTCCACGGAAAACGCCATCGCAATCGGGTTTGCTATACGCCTTCGCACGTTCTTGCCACTCACTACGACGATTGCGCAATTATGACGTCAAATGTGTTGCGTAAACGCATAACCTCTATAGCCAAGAGAAGATTAAAAATTTTCTACAAAAATGGTAAGAATGTAGGGATGGCACAAAAAGGACAGAAACAAGAGGGGATGTCATGTGGTGAAGTATTTGCTGTGTGTGGTTTCTACACACAAGGATATTGCACCATATCCCTACATCTGGCAGCATTCTGCATCATGTGCTACTCACTGTATGGCCACATAAGAACTAGTGCCAGCTGTTGCTCTTGGTGTGTAGCTATAGCTACTCCACCAGCACTCAGTTGCAAATAGCCCCTGGAAGCAGCTAAATTCCTTCAACTATATACTAGAGTCTAGATCTGTTCTTGCCAATTATAGTGCATATTCCTTTCGATGTGCTACTGAAGTTCAGTTTGGTCTGTTCAAGAGATAAATAATGTACCCTCCATCGACACTGATCAGCTACATGCTGCTGCCAGATGTAGGGATGTGGTGCAATACCCTTGTGTGTAGAAACCACACACAGCAAATACTTCACCACATGACATCCCCTCTTGTTTCTGTCCTTTTTGTGCCATCCCTACATTCTTACCATTTTTGTAGAAAATTTTTAATCTTCTCTAGTTTCTGTTCTTTTTATGCAAGTCTGCTTATAGCCTTCTCTCATTAGTATACTGTATTACGTCCACCTTTACCTATAATAGGTCACAATCGACTTGCTACTAGTTTATTCATCCCCGGTGGATACAAAACTGGACCGTGTAGCTAGCTAGCTACAAGTGAATTACCGTGTCCGCTGATACTGAGACATATTAAATTGCCAGCGTTTCCTTTCATCTTGGACGATATCAATAAGAACTTTATAGCGCACCACACTTGGTAAGCTGCCAATCTTGCGCTTTACCAGGCAAACACGAAGAACTTCGGCGCGCTGGCCCAGAGACCATTTTTCAAACTACGGGGTGACGTCATTAGAAAATGGCGGATTTCACACAGCTCTGTCGCTGTGAGCCACGAAAACCTTGATGTTGAATATTATCGCTTTGACAACCAGTTCTATCAAAGAATACAGTTCGGGAACTTTCTAGTAGTTTCGTCCTAAAAGCGCTCCAATAGCCCCCTTCGTTCTTGAGTTACAGCTGGCGAAGAAGAAGAAGAAGAAGAAGAAGAAGAAGAAAAAGAAAACGAAAACCGGGATTTTCGAAGCGCGGTTATTTCTCAGCGGGATATGTTCGCTTGCCTTTAAGGTCAGTTTATAGTAAGACCGTTCTATATTCAGCTGTACGTAGCCTTCTTTCGCCGGTTTTCTGCGTATTTTCGAATTTCGCTCCTATACCAATGTATAGGGATAACGAAACACCCTGTGCCATCCCTACATAGAGAGTGCTACCGCACTCTCTGATATAGACAGCCAGCATCGTGTACCATGAATGGAGAATGCATAAGCCATTAAAATAATTTAACAGGACATGTTGTTTGTGCATGCAGTATATATACACAGGTCACATGCATACATACACTGGCCACTAGATGTACAAGCTTAAGTATGTACAGTGTACGTACATGTGTGGTGGACATGCTCTGTTGACTAAATGAAGTGCTTGCAGCTTCTGCAGAGGCAGCAGGTTGTTGCACACACTTCAGTATATATTCAGGCTCTCCTGTGTGTGGTACATTATTATGTTGGGACAAACAGATTTAATTAAGCACGCAAGCATTATATACACTAGTGTCATAGCTCAGGGCCCACCAGTTGGCGGGCTACTATAATATATGCATGCATATATTATATACATACATATGCATCCACTCTGCATGCTGACAACAATAATAATATTGTTATAATTATATATATGACATGGTGGTTCACCTGGCCTTGTTCAAAGTTATATATATAATTTATGTATGTACATTCCATACCTCTGTGGTATGGTACGTAGGTATACGTATAATTATAACTATTATAATGTATTTGTGACATGCAGTGACTTCTGATATATTATTTAATTCGGATGCATGTGCACACATTCATATATGCTGGCCCTGCATACATCAGCAGCAGCATTAATTATCAGTCACAGAAAATGCACCGGCCATGGAGGGGATTGAGTGCCATTCAGGACTTGCTTTTGAAATCTCTCCTGTCCCCACAAGCACATGCGTGTACTGTTTGCATATCCAGTTCTTGACCAGGAAGGCAGCATAATATTAAATAATTATAATATTTATACACATAAGTACTAAGGAATATGTGGGGTTGAAGTAGAAATATCCTGGAGGGGTGAGCTCTTCTTAATCCCAATGTTGACCGTTGCTTAATTACACTAAATTTGATTGCAATTGCATGCGTACATCATCCCTGGTTGTAGAGCATTGGGGGGAGGGAGGCTTCAGCCCCTCAGCACTGGTGCTTGTCTGTCATGAAATGTGAATGTGTGGATCTATGTGTCATGTTGACATGTGACACTTGTGGCTACTGCTCCAACGAGGTCAAGTCAGGGTCAGGGGTCAGTGAAAAGGGGACACAGATCACAATCCACCTCACTGATCCCAGTTACCTCTCAAGGGACATATAATTATACTGCATGTGGGTATGTCTGTGCAGGTGTGTGGGTGCGTTTATTTACATATGCATGTCTACTGCAGCTCAAGTCTCTTCATCCGTTTGCATTTGGTGATAGTGCATCTGACCACTCAAAGATGCAGGGATTTGTCCGTCAGCTCCAAGAGGTGGAGACTCACAGCACTGAATATGTTAAGAGTGATACATACATCCCATCACACACACACATGCACTGGGTGAGATACATAGTGACATGTCTCCGTTGTGATCATCCTAGTACTTCCTGAGGGAGGTGCACTCCAATGAATACACTTAATGGTATGTAGCTATTGGTTCTTCCTCTCAACAGTCACACTCCATGCACCCAACACCCTTACATCTCACATGCACTGGAGTCTTCACCTCCGCACTTGTAGCACACCCTTCTTCACTCACCACATGCAGTCTCACTGTCTCTGTTCCACGGTCTCCTCAGATCAGGGACGGCAGTCGTCTCAGTGTCCACATCATTCTGGATGACCCAGCTGGAAACAGCTACATTCAGGTAGCAGCCAAGTGGGGTGGAGTCCCTCACCACCACTCCCTCTCCACACCTCACTTAGCACTTATGTACGCACCAGCCTCTCGCTAGCTAGCTAATTTGGTGGGCCCTCACCCTCATCCTTGCACATCCCTCTCACCACCCCACACTGCCCCCCCCCCCCCCCCCCCAACAGAACGTGTGTGCCCCCGAGGAGGACCCTGAGCTGAAGGTTGAGCTCTACACTCGCTCACCTGAACAGAATGAGCTGCTTGGACTGGACCAGATGGACGTGGACTGACCTCTGCACTAGCCAGTGTCATGCAGCTAGCAGGTGTCTTCATGATCAGTTACTTTTAATAGTAAGGAGTGTGTTGATATCTACGTATGTACATGTACATGTATATTATGTATACATAGAACTCAAGCTTATTCTATAAATGCAATAGATTGTGACAATTATTTGTGCTGAATATGCCAACAGATGCTAAAGAGTGTAGGGAAAACAATTGGTATTGTATGGTATACACCTACAAGTATATACCATGGCAAACATGTCTATATATACAGTATTTCGATAGAACACAATGTGACCTTGGAAAACCTCCATGCATATTGTTATTGCATGTTGTGTTTCAGTGCTTCTCTTGCAGACGTATATAGAATGCTTGCTGTTTGTTGATTCACAGGCGCACTTAGCAAGTCACTAGCTCAGTGTTGTACCTACATAGAACACCAGCTCATACCACCACACTCTGTACTGTTCCCCATCACTGCAGTTGCTCCACTGGCCCACACTCTGGGCCCTGCACAAACTGAGGCCACCTCTCAGCCTCAGCCCAGCGTGTCCTTGTGGGAAGCAGCATGTAAGTGGGCCATGTATTGTGTGTGTGTGTGTGTGTGTGTGTGTGTGTGTGTGTGTGTGTGTGTGTGTGTGTGTTTGTGTGTGTGTGTGTGTGTGTGTGTGTGTGTGTGTGTGTGTATGTGTGTGTGTGTGTGTGTGTGTGTGTGTGTGTGTGTGTGTGTGTGTGTGTGTGTGTGTGTGTGTGTGTGTGTGTGTGTGTGTGAATTCCAATAGCAGGTGAGCCTCTGCAGTTCCAGTTTAATAATCACATGAGCAATTGAAGTGTGCAATAGACAATCGAGACCAGAAACCCTAAAACCACTGTATCATTTAAAGGCCTGAAGCAGGACTGGGGTCATGACGTTTTGCAGAATGCCTGGCTCAGCAGCTACGCAAACATTCACGTTGTTGTTGGATAGCTTTTTTGACATGCTGAATGTGTGAAACTCTGATGAGTCTACCCACAAGCAAGCCCAGGGAAGACCTAAAGCCATACAGAAGCCCAGATGATAAAAGATCAAAGGGAGTCATGTACATGACGAACTAGCTACATAGATAAATGTCTCCCATTCTGCACAGTGTACGTATATATGTATACACATTGATCTCTTGCTGTTGATAGTTTTCCATTAACAGTGGCTGGAGGATGCTTTTTAGGTTACCTGAGCAGCTGGGAGACAAGTGTGCGAAACAGGGAGGGGTTCCCAAAAGCTGAACAAGAGCTGATTCTTTATCCCGTGAAACAAGAGAAGGTCTTCAGATTACATGTGAAGTATGGCAGTGGTCTGAGTATAGCAATACACGTACATGTATGTTTCACTACAGATGTAATCAGGCAGTGCTTATGGTGTATATATACAGTCGTAGAGTATATACATCATATATTGTTTGCAGTGATGCCATTGGTAGGCATTGCCCAATTTAATTAACACAGATCCTTTGGAAAACTTTTGTTTGGCAGAGTGGTGGATGGAGCAACAATCCCAACTCCAAGACAGTGCAAGAGGCCACAGACATCATTACAAACATCAGCAGTGCTGGATGAGGTACGTGGCCATGGCTGACAATCAGCTGTCATACTTATATAGCAAAACGACAAATTTTTGCAACAGGGCCAAAAGCTGGCAACCCCCCCCCCACCCACCCCAAAGCACATGCAAGCGGAAGTCTGACAATAATTAATTCATGCAAGACAATCGCGCATGGTCACACATGTATATAATTAATTATGATGACATGTATATATTCTGTGAATAAATACACATGCATATTGTTCTATAATTATATACGTTAATGTCATGCATTACAAATCGGCACAATATGAATTAAATTGCTACATATGTATTGTGCATTTGCAAATTGCACAAAATTAGACCAAATGCGTATTTACAAACAAATTAGAATATGATCAATATAAAGCTAGTACTGTGATATATAAGATCAATGTACATCATGGTGAAAATATACATGTATGTATGAATATTATAGAGTTTAATTACTGTGCCTTACTCAGCTCATTTCTCAATGCCTTCTTTTTACTTGCGTCTTTCTCATTGTCGTACTTGTACTGTTCACTTAACGTTAGGTTTGGCTAAAGCGTGGATACGAATCATCATCCAGAGAATGATGACTTGCTTCAAAACTGATGCACTTCTTTCATTTAACAGCCAGCCAGTTAATATGTCCAATCAAAACAGGAGGTCTTCATCTTTGACCATGGCTTCTGTCACTTCACCCTGACTAATGGTACCACTTACCAAGTGCTGTGACAACAACTTCCTCATCAACATGTCAACTTGTCGAAAGAATACGAAGGTGACATTGCTGAACTCCAATACATACCTCTCCCCTACTGATGGCAGCTGTCCACTCCTGGGTATATATAGGCATAGAAATCGTCTTCAGTGCCAGATTGTGCCACTGCACTCAAACAGTCAACTACATCAGCCACTTCTTCGGAGTCTTTCGCTTGTAAACTTGAAGCAGCTTAAACGGGATGTAGCCTGCCATGTAACAAATTACATTCTCTTCATCAGCTTCCAATTCCTGATTCATTGTAGGTGCTACTGGAGGTCTGTGTTCTTGCGTCCCATCTCGTTTCATGGATCCAATCAGCGCTTGATTGAACAGTAGCTAGTCTGTTAGCTAGCAGGTTGAATCCACAAAGGATCTGGTTGCTGTAATTATAAGGGAAGGATGACATGAAATTCGCATGTACTGCATCCTTGAACTGTTGCAACTCTTGAGTCTGCCTTGTCGCTCTTTACGAAAATGTGTTGCAGTACTCTCCAGTCTGTAATAGCTACTTCCAAGATATCGCTGACTTGTTTCGTCGCCGAATCGTGCAAAGTTTCCGCCATTTTGGTTACTAAGTAAGCACGTAATACGCTCGGAGCTCCGACACCTCTGGTTCGCGTTGCCAATCGTTCTCTCCTCTATCTATGGCCAAATATGGTATACACAAGCCACGCCTCTCTGCTGTCGGGAAGTTTCCCAGAGAAAAGTATAGCCATCCTGTGTCTTGAGGTGCTGAGTGGATCGTAATGACAGAGTTACAAGACTCAAGCGTGACTGGTACACGGTCATCAAACGCAACTGACACTGGTTAGCCTGTGTAGCTAGGCTGTATGACGGGTAATAAGTACGTAGCTAGCTACCGTCACTCGACTGACCGTGTGGATGATATAATTCTTATAATAATAATAATAATATGTTTCTTGTTTCGCCAGGCCCTGCTTGGAGCGAGAGTCGGGAGGTTCGTAAGAAAGACGGCGACTGCGAGGATGGCGATCACGCTCAGAACCCATCACAGAAATCCAGTACTGGTTCGAGCCTTCTCGTCCGGCCACAGTCTTCGCCATTGATTCCTAATTCTACAGAGAGGAGTGGAGATGGCCCACTTCCTTGCGCTACTCCAAATGGAGCAGCTACACTGCAGTACATGACTGTGCAGATGCAGCAGGCCACCAATTGTCCTTTCAACTTTACTGGTCAGATGTTTGGCACTGACAGCCAACAGGGAAAGCAATCAGAAGTCGTGGTAGAGACGGATGGACAAGTAGCGGAATTCAGCTGTGAATTTGGGGCAGTAGTACAAGATATCATTGTCGCAGTGAAGGAAGAGAAGAAAGAAGAACATCTCCTACACCTGGCCACTTGGATGACCCACCCTGACCCAAATGATTCGATCTTCCCTGGTGCAGAAGAAGCCAAAACCATCGAGGAATTCTTTCAGCTAGCCAGAAAGCAAAATTGGTGGCACTGGCTTGATTTTGGTAGGCTTCTTCTCATTTTAGAAAAGAGCGAGTGCACACAGGCTTTGGAAGTAATCAAACCATACATGAAGAAGCTTGGTGACCATCCGACGGACAGACTGTCAGTACTAAAGGACAATCCCCCTCGCAGCGAAGGACACTGGCTAGAAATGAAATGCCAGTGTGATTCTGCAAATCTTAGGTTGAAGGACATCAAGAATCACAAAGATTTTCTGATCAGTCATCTAAAAGTGCCTAACCTCGCCTTCACATATTGTGAGGCTCGTGACGGATGTACTCTGACAGTGTGGCGAATTCACTCTCCAGTGCAAGCGGCAGACATCAAGAAGAAACTCCTCGGTATGGAAGGATGCTGCAAGATAGTTGAGCCTGGCAGAGAAATGCTCAAGGCGACTCTTTACACTCCATTCACTGGTAAGACTAATTGTAGTGCCTGCCTGTGAGGTCTGGTACCTGGCACTGTAGAATTACAGTTGCATTGGCAGATCTGGTAGCAAAATATGTATAAATAGGCCTATTCGGCGACCGTGAGCAGGCAAAGCATGCACCGTTTGAGATTTCACGATATTTCTCTCTATATTTATAATTAAATCTTTGTTTGCTTTTTGGCCCATCAATGCCGGCTGGTCAGGTGGGCTACTTCATGTCTAGGATGTGCTTTCGTCCTTTGTGTTTGCATCTACAGAGGCATCTGTTTGTTAGGAGAATGCAGGAGCTATTACTACCATGCAGCTACAGCATACGCAGGGAGTAGCTTATGCTCAAGCCATAAAGGTCATCTGGAATTCGCTGGGGCCTGCAAGGGGTCTGCATATTACGTAAACAGTAACGGGAGTAAACAAAATCAACACATTTACTTAGAGCAGACTTGTAAAAGGGGGAGAAAGTGAAGTGGTTGGTGATGATTGTCAGTGCTTGTTCTAGTTCAGTGGCACTGTGTGTGGGTGAGTGTTGCTCCAGCCTGTCCATGTGTTCAGGAGCTGTAGCAAGCAAGCATGTGTATTAAAGTCCTACCGTTGCTCTTCACTGCAGCTACTCCTCCCACTCAGCCTGAGGGAGTTGTAGAAACCAGGACCAATCCAGCAGCAGGTATGTGCTTATTCGTATGTGGGTGCGTGGGCGCATGTGGGTGGGTGTGGGTGGGTGTGTATCCCATCTGCTGTATGTTTGACTGTAGACACACGACAGACACGACAGTTCCATATTTGTTAATACCACCCACCCCTGCTTTGACTCCTGCTCCTGCTTGTCCCCAGGTGAGCCTTCCCTGAGGAAGCGATCCACAGAGGGTGCCCTGCAAGACCAGCCTCCAGCTAAGACAGTAGTCAGATGTGCCTTGACAGGAAGTGAAGGAACTGTAGAGGCATTGGCTGTCTCCAGTCCTGCTCCAGTTGTGAGTGGAGGAGCAGTTGCTGCAGAAAGGAGCCCACCCATCTGTGAAGGTGAGCAGTGTGGAGTGTCTTTCCCTTCCATGAGGCTGGATGGAATTGGCCATGCCTCTTTGCTGTCTTGGGTGTCCTCTGTGGAGTGGTGTGTTTTGTGTAGAGTAAGGACCACCAGTTGGTACATGTGTTTGGATGTTAGTCCTCACCTGTGACGCAACGTTTACCTAGCCCACACACCCTGGGGCAGCAACCCCCTTCAATGTGTGTCCACCTCAAGTGAGACCATCTTGTAAGTGATGCAATGTGTGTGTTTGCAGTGATCACCAACTCAGCCCAACCCAACTGTTACTGTCCATAGACCTTTGAATAATAGAGAAATATAAAGAGCACAGTTTAGGCACAAGAGTGTCAAGCCAATGGAATGCTTGTTTCGCCTATATATCTTTCTATACATAAAATGGTCCCACCAGTGTGACGTCATCACATTCCACACACATTTTTGCTTGCGTGCAAGTGGTCTATTGTACAAGGGAGGGAAAGACATCCGGTAGCCAATAGCAGAGATGGAGGAAGGTCCACTTTACCCAAGCAGTGCACCAGTTGTGAAGGCTGTGCCTGAATGGCTGTGTCTATGATGGGCCTCTATAGATATATGGTTAGCTGTCATTTATAAACCACGTACATACAAAAGACAATATTGCTGTAGATTCCTGATTAGTTAGGGAATTCACATGAAATCTTCATTTATAAACTATCCACCACAAAACTGTTGTTAACACAATGTTAGCTAGGTTATCTAAGGCTTGGGCATTGCTCCTCGTTGTGTATCCCACAAGAGAGCAAGCAGGACATGTGTGCAACTGTGTACCAGCTATATGCATCTTTGTTCAACCAGTCAGATGTGGACGGAACAGAGAATGCTCCAAGCACTCACAAACTCTTAACCGGTGTGTCTCCAAGGCCTAGCAATGCTGTTTACTTCTCAGAGCACCACACAAATCTATAAGTCAAAGATGAGCTGATTTCACCAAGCAGTAAGAGGAGGTGGTGATGTTTTAATTAATGCCACAATAATTACACACAACTAGCTGTGATACGGAGAACACGACAGCATCAATTGTTTTTGTATGATTTCCAGCCAAACGGAGGGAGGCAAAATAGGGTCGTGCAGATGTTGTGAATTCGTGGCTTAACAGCTTACATACTCAGAATTAGCTTGGCATTGGGTAGTGCTAATGACTTGTACTGCTGATGTTTGTGCGCTCTGCAGAGGCCTTCAAGGGTCAGCTTAAAATATTGATCGCAATAACACTCAATGCAAATGGGCAGCTTGACACAGGGCTTAATCATCAAGTGAGCAGCTGTTGTCCCGTTGCTTAGGCGGGGGGGTCTCCACCTCTCAAGGGGTGCACACCTCATCAGTGAAGTTCACAAGGGAGGGGCTGTCCATGTGAAAGGGCTGTGAATATTTTTGACTGGAGAGCTATCTAGAGGCATACCTCAGGAACAATAGGAATAGTTTAACTGTTGATTGCACTCTAGCCATGCAGTGAGTGTGTGCACACATTACTATAATGGTTGTAGAACTATGAAGACACATCTGGAGTGTGGTTTTGCACGGGTTTGTGGAAGATGGGACAGCAGAGATACTGGCATAAGGCAGTAGCTGTGACTGAGAATACGTAGCAAGTACCACGTGCTGTGAACCAGACAGAAAGCTAGAAAATGAGTGAATGCAGATTTTTCCATTGAATAGAGTAGACTCGGAATTCGAGATGTCATTTCACCGCAGCAACCATAACATTGCACTGCACAGATCTATGAGACAAAGATGAGCAGATTTCACCAAGCAGTAAGACGAGCACACTAGAGACTACACACAATTTTGCAATTTTCACCAACTCTCGAAAGCCATTCCTCCCTTCAATGACATGCTGGCATTCCTAATTAAGGTAGCTAAATGGCATGATTTCACAGCTGTAGCAGGTCTAAGTGTGTGGGTTAGAACGGAAAGGAAGCTAGGATTGAATATGATTTAGAAACTTATGAGTACGTACATGTGTGGTGATTGGTAAATTGTATGGCATTGTGTAATTTCTGAGCATGCCATCATTTCAACCAGCAGCAACGCTCTTAATTGTTTCCCATGTAATTTAGCTATGTACAAATGTTGTATCTTGTTTGACATCTGCTCCCAAAGCTGCATGCTACACTATGCAATATGGAATCAATTGTTCTCTCTCCTTGCCACCTGACTGCAGCTGATCAACCTGACACACTAGAGGTGAGCTTTGCCATCCTCACTGCCAACAAGAGGGAAGAGCTGGCGGTGAATGGCTTTCTTCAGCTGGAGCATGTTGATCAAGCTAGTTATCCTCATGCCAGTAAGCTCCAGTACAGTTCAGATGCAGTTCTAAGGAATGCGAGAGCTAAAGTTGAACCTCTACCAGATCCCCGCTATACCCATCGTCTCTTTAGTCTTGAAGTTAATGGTAAAAAGCAGATAGGAGTGCATGTGTACTGCGATAAGAAGGGTCCTTTGGGAGCCTTTAACAAAACTATGGAACTCATGAAGACAGCCAAAGATAAGGAGTGGAAACTTCGCTACATCTTTATAGTTGGCTGCTGTGGGGCATCTGTTACTGAAGCAAAGAAAGAGGACTTTCCACGGGGCACCATTCTCCTTGCCGAAAAGGTCAAGGGCCACCTGAATACAGAGGAAGAAGAATGTGAAGAGGATATCGCCAAGGAGATGGTGAAAGGCAAAGCACCAACATTCAAATTCAAGGGCAGTCCGACCACTTACCAAATGGACTCTGCACTCTTGACACAAATGATGAGAGAGTGTAAAATTGATGCTCAGGGTGCCTTCAATAAGATTGAAGTGAAGAAAGTTGACTATTTGTCAGGACCCTTGGTGATCAAGAGCAGTCTGTTTGGTGCCACGTTTCGTGATGCGAGTGTGGACGCTTGTGGTGTTGAGATGGAAGCCGTGGGAGTGCTTAAGGCTGTGGAAACATTTCATACAATCTCAGGTGGTCCAAAAGCAGAAGTTGTGCTTGCAAAGGGCATTTCCGACTACACAGGCCACAAGGGGGAGTCAGGGAGTTGCAAGTTCTTTGATGAGACAATCAAAGATGCTTCTGATGATCAACTACAAATGAATGCCACAATGCAGTCCATCGCTCTAGTGATTCGATTTGTGGCTAAGAATATGGAATGGCTTTTCAATCAGCGTCCTCCGAAGCACTAATTGTGCTAACACTATTGACAACTGCAATGGATTAGGATCATTAGAATACTTAATGAAGCAGCTCATCTTGTTATTTGCACATGTAGTGTTTCTAGCTATGCACCTAGTGAACTGTAGCACTTTACATGCATGGTGTGTAGCTCCTGTCTTGTAGTCTTTGGACGGAGTACACAAGTCTCATATATTTTCTCCTTGTTACGTTTTGTAACGGCACTCTTAACATTGGTTTGCAGTTGTGTTAAAAGAAGAGAAATGCTTATGAATATGCTTGGTTAGGAAAATGTACAAGATGGTGAGGTATGTAGTAGAGAGGAGGGCCCAGGTGCCGTGCACTCATTGAAGATGTGTCTCAATGAGTTGCTTCCAGAAATCAAGGTTGGGGCAGATAAAGGGACGTCTCTCTTTGAGAAAGGAGTGGGCCTCAATTAGGGACTTCCCCTCATGCCTAATGAGGTAAGCAATCACCAGAGTGGCAGATCTTGGCAGTGATGTGGAGAGAGAAGGGAGGGTGTGATGGTACAGTGCAGGTGTAGAGGGAGAGGGGAGGGTGTGATGGTACAGTGCAGGTGTAGAGGGAGAGGGTGTGTGTGTGATGGTACAGTGGAGGTGTGGAAGGAGAGGGAAGGGTGTGACGGTACAGTGGAGGTGTGGAGAGAGAGGGGAGGGTGTGATGGTACAGTGCAGGTGTGGAGGGAGAGGGGAGGGTGTGATGGTACAGTGGAGGTGTGGAGGGAGAGGGGAGGGTGTGATGGTACAGTGGAGGTGTGGAGGGAGAGGGGAGGGTGTGATGGTATATACAGTGCAGGTGTGGAGAGAGAGGGGAGGGTGTGATGGTATAGTGCAAGTGTGGAAGGAGAGGGGGCCTGAGAGGGGAGGGTGTGATGGTACAGTGAAGGTGTATGTATGTACGTATGTATGGAGGGAGAAGGGAGGGTGTGATGGTGCAGTGCAGGTTTAGAGGGAGAAGAGAGGGTGCGATGGTACATTGAAGGTGAGTGTATGTGTGTGTGTGTGGAGTGAGTGGGAAGGTGTGATGGTACTTTGCCTGTGAAATAGACCCAATCAGGTTCATGTTTTTGATGTGTCATAAGCTCGCGTACATAGCACACACGACGCACCCACCCACATCCACCCGCCTGCATGCTAACACCAGCTCAACAATGCACCAAAACCCGTTTCTGTGCGGATATTGCAATACCTGACAAGGTAAAGCAAGAGGGGATGGGAGATGAAGGGAGGAGGAGGGGGTGGGAAATGGTAGGAGATGGAGGGAGGGGGAGGGGTGGGAGATGGAGGGAGGGGGAGGGGTGGGAGATGGAGGGAGGGGGAGGGGTGGGAGATGGAGGGAGGGGGAGGGGGTGGGAGATGGTAGGAGATGGAGGGAGGGGGAGGGGGTGGGAGATGGAGAGAGGGGGAGGGGGTGGGAGATGGTAGGAGATGGAGGGAGGGGGAGGGGGTGGGAGATGGAGGGAGGGGGAGGGGGTGGGAGATGGTAGGAGATGGAAGGAGGGGGAGGGGGTGGGAGATGGAGGGAGGGGGAGGGGTGCCATGGGAGATGGAGGGAGGGGGAGGGGGTGGGAGATGGAGGGAGGGGGAGGGGGTGGGAGATTGTAGGAGATGGAGGGAGGGGGAGGGGGTGGGAGATTGTAGGAGATGGAGGGAGGGGGAGGGGGTGGGAGATTGTAGGAGATGGAGGGAGGGGGAGGGGGTGGAAGATGGATGGATGCCTTGTGTGTGAGGAGCCCTTGCCATGACAATGTACTGGTCAGGGAATAATTAATGTCGTGCCATCTAATGATAGGAGTCCTGTTGTGTGTAGGTTGGGCATACATGTGTACACACAGTATGTATGTGTATGTCTGTGTTAGTATGATGTTGTATGTATTTAAGCTAACCTGTTGTGTTGTTGTGTGTTGTGTTGGTGGTGGTTGTGTGTTGTGTTATGTGCTGTGTGTTGTGTTGGTGTTGGTTGTTGTTGTGTGTTGTGTGTTGTGGTGGTGGTGGTTGTTGTTGTGTGTTGTGTACAAACATTACTAAGCTAACCTGCCCCCCTCACTGTCTCAGGTGATGGTGTTCCCTACCTACTAGTGAAATGCAAGGCATTGTGGGGGCGAGCAAATACGCACAAACACATGGACATGCCCTGGGCCACATCCACACACACATAGCTACATGCTTACATACACAGTTGGCACAATTTTCGTTGCAGCACATAATTATAGCAATGCATGGCAAAACAAAATCATGAGAGTATATATAGGTCAATAGCGTTAGCTATAGTACATGGTCCAAAATCCAGCTATTGCTGACTGTTTTTGTCAGAGAGTTCAACAATATTTATGAAGTATTTCTACCAGGAGGTCCAATGTCTGGCATGGCATAAACTTCCTCAATAGCTGCAGGGGACTCCTGCACCCAAGGCTGCCAATGATGGCAGTGGACTTTGCTGTATTGTGCCAGCCTCAGCACTCTCCAAAGCCCTTCTCTCTCTGTCCCTGAGCTGACGCGGCAGGGGCCTTTGTGCCTTGAGTGTGCCTTCATCTGCTGCAGCCTTTCTCTGTCTGTACATGTGTGCGCTTTAGAATTCCTCACCCCCCTCCCCCCCCTTTCACAAGGAGGCCACTGTCCAACCCAGTCCTATATTGGTGGAGCATACAACGTTAGACAGGCCCAACTTCGGTGATGGCTACGTAGCTGTAGAACCTAACCACGAAGGGTACAGCACACTGCTCACCTTCCCTGCGCAGTTCTTGTGGAGGCTGCGAATAGGGTGTGAAGCGCTACAATGTAGACATAGCTATCTGCGGTGACAGCTAACCATGAACTCGAAGGATACAGCGCGCACCCTGCGTACCTCCCCGGAGGTGGCCTTGTGTAGGCCGCGATGAAACGAATTCCTTGTCAGGTGCTCGCGTCTATTTGCTGGGTTTACGGCGCGCTCCAATGAGGACGTATGTACCAGGATTGGTATATGCACGACGTACGTACCATCAATGGTGTGGACGCGGCGACGTACAAACGTACGTAACATATAATTTGGTATTGACACGACGCAAGACCCAACCAACCAACCACCCACCCAAGGACCCAAACTACCGGTTTTCACACCACCCAGAAGAGAGGGGCTTCACTTCACTCACCCCAATAATGTTGTATGATAGCAATATGCCAGTCAATTCCAGCTGCAGCACTACCTGTGTCCATGTGCACATGCATGCCCTTCTGTTGGATGGCGCATGTCTACCTCAAAGTGTACGTATATATAATAATTTATTATAGTCAAATTACATATATAGTGACACCTCACCTCACAATCACATCACAGTTCTATACACTAGCTGTAGTTCACACTTGGTATGCTATGGCTCTACTACTGACACTGGTTTCTATGGCTACTTGATCACACTACATGGTTATATCACTCTCAGGACCATCTGCTGAGGTTGCATGAATTTCATCTGGTTTCAGCTTGAATATTTCAAATGCTTCTCCAGCGCAGAAGTCATACTTGAGTTTGCCTGCAGGTGGCGGAGTCCCAGGACAATCCGGCTGGGTAGCCCACACCTCCCACAGTGACAACCACCTGTTTCCATATCGGAGCACGATAGGATCCTTGTGAATAATGTCGGCACCGTATGTCTTTCCATAAGCATAGATTGTGAACACTTTGCCCCAGCACTCTGTCCATTTCATAGCATTTGCAAACCCATAGGACCACGAGGGTGTCCCAGGACATGAATACTAGCCAGCACAGTGGTGATGCACACATCCAAACCACCCACCACCTTGCCCTGCGGTGGTATAAGGCTCTTGAAACAGGTACACCTTCACACACACAAGGGGAGAACAGCACTCAGCACAATCAAACGGTCAATAGAACAATGGACACTTCTGTGTATGCACACAGTGAGGTCTCTCTACAGTACAGTGTGAACCACCGTGAACCAATCGTATGCTAATAGTGCTTACATTCAAATGCAAGCAGGATTTCTGCATCAGGCCAGGAGCATGCTTACATGCAAGCACTGCTCAAAACACAAAATGAGCATATACGTATGTGTACATATTACGCTATATATACGTGCATGTAGGTATGTTGGGGGCATGTAGAGTGTGGTAGGTCAGTCTGTGTCATTTCAGTGCCATGGGGTCATTCTGTGACCTTCTGGGTGGGCGTGGTGCAATTACACAGTTTTATAGTGTGTTTGTATATAAATGTAGTTTCACTGTAAGTAATTGATTATTCATTGATACAGTGGTTTAGGGTTTCTGCATGGTCCCAATTGTCCATTGCACACTGCAATCACTCACGTGATCAGTATTGAAACCGCAGAGCTCACGTGAACTCCAATAGCAGGTGAGCCTCTGCAGTTCCAGTTTAATAATCACATGCATATGAGTGATTGAAGTGTGCAATAGACAATCGAAACCAGAAACCCTAAAACCACTGTATCACTTAAAGGTCTGAAGCAGGACTGGGGTCATGACGTTTTGCAGAATCCCTGGCTCAGCAGCTACGCAAACATTCATGTTGTTGTTGGATAGCTTTTTTGACGTGCTGAATGTGCGAAACTCTGATGAGTCTACCCACAAGCAAGCACAGGGAAGACCTAAAGCCATACAGAAGCCCAGATGATAAAAGATCAAAGGGAGTCATGTACATGACGAACTAGCTACATAGATAACTGTCTCCAATTCTGCACAGTGTATATATGTATACACATTGGTCTCTTGCTGTTGATAGTTTTCCATTACCAGTGACTGGAGGATGCTTTTTAGGTTACCTGAGCAGCTGGGAGACAAGTGTGCAAAACAGGGAGGGGTTCCCAAAAGCGGAACAAGAGCTGATTCTTTATCCCGTGAAACAAGAGAAGGTCTTCAGATTACATGTGAAGTATGGCAGTGGTCTGAGTATAGCAATACACGTACATGTATGTTTCACTACAGATGTAATCAGGCAGTGCTTATGGTGTATATATATATACAGTCGTAGAGTATATACATCATATATTGTTTGCAGTGATGCCATTGGTTGGCATTGCCCAATTTAACACAGATCCTTTGGAAAACTTTTGTTTGGCAGAGTGGTGGATGGAGCAACAATCCCAGCTCCAAGACAGTGCAAGAGGCCACAGACATTACAACATCAGCAGTGCTGGATGAGGTATGTGGCCATGGCTGACAATCAGCTGTCATATATAGCAAAACGACAAATTTTTGCAACAGGGCCAAAAGTTGGCAACCCCCCCCCCCAAAGCACATGCAAGCGGAAGTCTGACAATAATTAATTCATGCAAGACAATCGCGCATGGTCACACATGTACATGTATATAATTATTTATGATGACGTACATGTATATATAAAATTATTCTGTGAATAAATACACATGCATATTGTTCTATAATTATATACGTTAATGTCATGCATCACAAATCGGCACAATATGAATTACATTGCTACATATGTATTGTGCATTTGCAAATTGCACAAAAATTAGACCAAATACGTATTTACAAACAAATTAGAATATGATCAATATAAAGCTAGTACTGTGATATATAAGATCAATGTACATCATGGTGAAAATATACTTGTATGTGTGAATATTATAAAGAGTTTAAATACTGTGCCTTACTCAGCTCATTTCTCAATGCCTTCTTTTTACTTGCGTCTTTCTCATTGTCGTACTTGTACTGTTCACTTAACGTTAGGTTTGGCTAAAGCGTGGACACGAATCATCATCCAGAGAATGATGACTTGCTTCAAAACTGATGCACTTCTTTCATTTAACAGCCAGCCAGTTAATATGTCCAATCAAAACAGGAGGTCTTCATCTTTGACCATGGCTTCTGTCACTTCACCCTGACTAATGGTACCACTTACCAAGTGCTGTGACAACAACTTCCTCATCAACATGTCAACTTGTCGAAAGAATACGAAGATGACATTGCTGAACTCCAATACATACCTCTCCCCTAGCTACTGATGGCAGCTGTCCACTCCTGGGTATACATAGGCATAGAAATCGTCTTCAGTGCCAGATTGTGCCATTGCACTCAAACAGTCAACTACATCAGCCACTTCTTCGGAGTCTTTCGCTTGTAAACTTGAAGCAGCTGAAACGGGATGTAGCCTGCCATGTAACAAATTACATTCTCTTCATCAGCTTCCAATTCCTGATTCATTGTAGGTGCTACTGGAGGTCTGTGTTCTTGCGTCCCATCTCGTTTCATGGATCCAATCAGCGCTTGATTGAACAGTAGCTAGTCTGTTAGCTAGCAGGTTGAATCCACAAAGGATCTGGTTGCTCTAATTATAAGGGAAGGATCACATGAAATTCGCATGTACTGCATCCTTGAACTGTTGCAACTCTTGAGTCTGCCTCGTCGCTCTTTACGAAAATGTGTTGCAGTACTCTCCAGTCTGTAATAGCTACTTCCAAGATATCGCTGACTTGTTTCGTCGCCGAATCGTGCAAAGTTTCCGCCATTTTGGTTACTAAGCAAGCACGTAATGCGCTCGGAGGCTCCGACTCCTCTGGTTCGCGTTGCCAATCGTTCTCTCCTCTATCTATGGCCAAATATGGTATACACTGAGCACAAGCCACGCCTCTCTGCTGTCGGGAAGTTTCCCGGAGAGCCGTATAGCCATCCCGTGTCTTGAGGTGCTGAGTGGATCGTAATGACAGAGTTACAAGACTCAAGCGTGACTGGTACACGGTCATCAAACGCAACTGACACTGGTTAGCCTGTGTAGCTAGGCTGTATGACGGGTAATAAGTACGTAGCTAGCTACCGTCACTAGACTGACCGTGTGGATGATATAATTCTTATAATAATAATAATAATATGTTTCTTGTTTCGCCAGGCCCTGCTTTGAGCGAGAGTCGGGAGGTTCGTAAGAAAGACGGCGATTGCGAGGATGGCGATCACGCTCAGAACCCATCACAGAAATCCAGTACTGGTTCGAGCCTTCTCGTCCGGCCACAGTCTTCGCCATTGATGCCTAATTCTACAGAGAGGAGTGGAGATGGCCCACTTCCTTGCGCTACTCCAAATGGAGCAGCTACACTGCAGTACATGACTGTGCAGATACAGCAGGCCACCAATTGTCCTTTCAACTTTACTGGTCAGATGTTTGGCACTGACAGCCAACAGGGAAAGCAATCAGAAGTCGTGGTAGAGACGGATGGACAAGTAGCGGAATTCAGCTGTGAATTTGGGGCAGTAGTACAAGATATCATTGTCGCAGTGAAGGAAGAGAAGAAAGAAGAACATCTCTTACACCTGGCCACTTGGATGACCCACCCTGACCCAAATGATTCGATCTTCCCTGGTGCAGAAGAAGCCAAAACCATCGAGGAATTCTTTCAGCTAGCCAGAAAGCAAAATTGGTGGCACTGGCTTGATTTTGGTAGGCTTCTTCTCATTTTAGAAAAGAGCGAGTGCACACAGGCTTTGGAAGTAATCAAACCATACATGAAGAAGCTTGGTGACCATGTGACGGACAGTCTGTCAGCACTAAAGGACAATCCCCCTCGCGGCGAAGGACACTGGCTAGAAATGAAATGCCAGTGTGATTCTGCAAATCCTAGGTTGAAGGACATCAAGAATCACAAAGATTTTCTGATCAGTCATCTAAAAGTGCCTAACCTCGCCTTCACATATTGTGAGGCTCGTGACGGATGTACTCTGACAGTGTGGCGAATTCACTCTCCAGTGCAAGCGGCAGACATCAAGAAGAAACTCCTCGGTATGGAAGGATGCTGCAAGATAGTTGAGCCTGGCAGAGAAATGCTCAAGGCGACTCTTTACACTCCATTCACTGGTAAGACTAATTGTAGTGCCTGCCTGTGAGGTCTGGTACCTGGCACTGTAGAATTACAGTTGCATTGGCAGATCTGGTAGCAAAATATGTATAAATAGGCCTATTCGGCGACCCTGAGCAGGCAAAGCATGCACCATTTGAGATGTCACGATATTTCTCTCTATATTTGTAATTAAATCTTTGTTTGCTTTTTGGCCCATCAATGCCGGCTGGTCAGGTGGGCTACTTCATGTCTAGGACACGCTTTCGTCCTTTGTGTTTGCATCTACAGAGGAATCTGTTTGTTAGGAGAATGCAGGAGCTATTACTGCCATGCAGCTACAGCATACGCAGGGAGTAGCTTATGCTCAAGCCATAAAGGTCATCTGGAATTCGCTGGGGCCTGCAAGGGGTCTGCATATTATGTAAACAGTAACTGGAGTAAGCAAAATCTACACATTTACTTAGAGCAGACTTGTAAAAGGGGGAGAAAGTGAAGTGGTTGGTGATGATTGTCAGTGCTTGTTGTAGTTCAGTGGCACTGTGTGTGGGTGAGTGTTGCTCCAGCCTGTCCATGTGTTCAGGAGCTGTAGCAAGCAAGCATGTGTATTAAAGTCCTACCGTTGCTCTTCACTGCAGCTACTCCTCCCACTCAGCCTGAGGGAGTTGTAGAAACTAGGACCAATCCAGCAGCAGGTATGTGCTTATTCGTATGTGGGTGCATGGGCGCATGTGGGTGGGTGTGGGTGGGTGTGCATCCCATCTGCTGTATGGTTGACTGTAGACACACGACAGACACGACAGTTCCATATTTGTTAATACCACCCACCCCTGCTTTGACTCCTGCTCCTGCTTGTCCCCAGGTGAGCCTTCCCTGAGGAAGCGATCCACAGAGGGTGCCCTGCAAGACCAGCCTCCAGCTAAGACAGTAGTCAGATGTGCCTTGACAGGAAGTGAAGGAACTGTAGAGGATGTGGGTGTCTCCAGATCTGCTCCAGTTGTGAGTGGAGGAGCAGTTGCTGCAGAAAGGAGCCCACTTGTCTGTGAAGGTGAGCTGTGTGGAGTGTCTTTCCCTTCCATGAGGCTGGGATGGAATTGGCCATGCCTCTTTGCTGTCTTGGGTGTCCTCTGCGGAGTGATGTGTTTTGTGTAAGGTAAGGACCACCAGTTGGTACATGTGTTTGGATGTTAGTCCTCACCTGTGACGCAACGTGTACCTAGCCCACACACCATGGGGCAGCAACCCCCTTCAATGTGTGTCCACCGCAAGTACGACCATCTTGTATGTGAGACAATGTGGAACAATGTGAGTGTGGTGTGTGTTTGCAGTGATCACCAACTCAGCCCAACCCAACTGTTACTGTCCATAGACCTTTGAATAATAGAGAAATATAAAGAGCACAGTTTAGGCACAAGAGTGCCAAGCCAATGGAATGCTTGTTTCGCCTATATATCTTTCTATACATAAAATGGTCCCACCAGTGTGACGTCATCACATTCCACACACATTTTTGCTTGCGTGCAAGTGGTCTATTGTACAAGGGAGGGAAAGACATCCGGTAGCCAATAGCAGAGATGGAGGAAGGTCCACTTTACCCAAGCAGTGTAACAGTAGTGAGGGCTGTGTCTATGATGGGCCTCTATAGATATATGGTTAGCTGTCTTTTATAAACCACGTACATACAAAAGGCAATATCGCTGTAGATTCCTGATTAGTTAGGGAATTCACATGAAATCTTCATTTATAAACTATCCACCACAAAACTGTTGTTAACACAATGTTAGCTAGTCTATCTAAACCTTAGGCATTGCTCCTCGTTGTGTATCCCACAAGAGAGCAAGCAGGACATGCGTGCAACTGTCTACCAGCTATACATCTTGTTCAACCAGTCAGATGTGGACGGAACAGAGAATGCTCCAAGCACTCACAAACTCTTAACCGGTGTGTCTCCAAGGCCTAGCAATGCTGTCTACTTCTCAGAGCACCACACAAATCTATAAGTCAAAGATAAGCTGATTTCATGCACCAAGCAGTAAGAGGAGGTGATGATGTTTTAATTAATGCCACAATAATTACACACAACTAGCTGTGATACGGAGAACACGACAGCATCAATTATTTTTGTATGATTTCCAGCCAAACGGAGGGAGGCAAAATAGGGTCGTGCAGATGTTGTGAATTCGTGGCTTAACAGCTTACATACTCAGAATTAGCTTGACATTGGGTAGTGCTAATGATGGGAATGACTTGTACTGCTGATGTTTGTGCGCTCTGCAGAGGCCTTCAAGGGTCAGCTTAAAATATTGATCGCAATAACACTCAATGCAAATGGGCAGCTTGACACAGTGCTTAATCATCAAGTGAGCAGCTGTTGTCCCGTTGCTTAGGCGGGGTTCTCCACCTCTCAAGGGGTGCACACCTCATCAGTGAAGTTCACAAGGGAGGGGCTGTCCATGTGAAAGGGCTGTGAATATTTTTGACTGGAGAGTGGCATACCTCAGGAACAACGGGAATAGTTTAACTGTTGATTGCACTCTAGCCAGTGAGTGTGCCCACACATTACTATAATGGTTGTAGAACTATGAAGACACATCTGGAGTGTGGTTTTGCACGGGTTTGTGGAAGATGGGACAGCAGAGATACTGGCATACGGCAGTAGCTGTGACTGAGAATAGCAAGTACCACGTGCTGTGAACCAGACAGAAAGCTAGAAAATGAGTGAATGCAGATTTTTCCGTTGAATAGAGTAGACTCGGAATTTGAGATGTCATTTCACCGCAGCAACCATAACATTGCACTGCACAGATCTATGAGACAAAGATGAGCAGATTTCACCAAGCAGTAAGACGAGCACACTAGAGACTACACACAATTTTGCAATTTTCACCAACTCTCGAAAGCCATTCCTCCCTTCAATGACATGCTGGCATTCCTAATTAAGGTAGCTAAATGGTATGATTTCACAGCTGTAGCAGGTCTAAGTGTGTGGGTTAGAACGGAAAGGAAGCTAGGATTGAATATGATTTAGAAACTTATGAGTACGTAAATGTGTGGTGATTGGTAAATTGTATGGCATTGTGTAATTTCTGAGCATGCCATCATTTCAACCAGCAGTAACGCTCTTAATTGTTTCCCATGTAATTTAGCTATGTACAAATGTTGTATCTTGTTTGACATCTGCTCCCAAAGCTGCATGCTACACTATGCAATATGGAATCACCTGTTCTCTCTCCTTGCCACCTGACTGCAGCTGATGAACCTGACACACTAGAGGTGAGCTTTGCCATCCTCACTGCCAACAAGAGGGAAGAGCTGGCGGTGAATGGCTTTCTTCAGCTGGAGCATGTTGATCAAGCTAGTTATCCTCATGCCAGTAAGCTCCAGTACAGTTCGGATGCAGTTCTAAGGAATGCGAGAGCTAAAGTTGAACCTCTACCAGATCCCCGCTATACCCATCGTCTCTTTAGTCTTGAAGTTAATTAATGGTAAAAAGCAGATAGGAGTGCATGTGTACTGCGATAAGGAGGGTCCTTTGGGAGCCTTTAACAAAACTATGGAACTCATGAAGACAGCCAAAGATAAGGAGTGGAAACTTCGGTACATCTTTATAGTTGGCTGCTGTGGGGCATCTGTTACTGAAGCAAAGAAAGAGGACTTTCCACGGGTCACCATTCTCCTTGCCGAAAAGGTCAAGGGCCACCTGAATACAGAGGAAGAAGAATGTGAAGAGGATATCGCCAAGGAGATGGCGAAAGGCAAAGCACCAACATTCAAATTCGAGGGCAGTCCGACCACTTACCAAATGGACTCTGCACTCTTGACACAAATGATGAGAGAGTGTAAAATTGATGCTCAGGGTGACTTCAATAAGATTGAAGTGAAGAAAGTTGACTGTTTGTCAGGATCCTTGGTGATCAAGAGCAGTCTGTTTGGTGCCATGTTTCGTGATCCGAGTGTGGACGCTTGTGGCGTTGAGATGGAAGCCGTGGGAGTGCTTAAGGCTGTGGAAACATTTCATACAATCTCAGGTGGTCCAAAAGCAGAAGTCGTGCTTGCAAAGGGCATTTCCGACTACCCAGGCCACAAGCGGGAGTCAGGGAGTTGCAAGTTCTTTGATGAGACAATCAAAGATGCTTCTGATGATCAACTACAAATGAATGCCACAATGCAGTCCATCGCTCTAGTGATTCGATTTGTGGCTAAGAATATGGAATGGCTTTTCAATCAGCGTCCTCCGAAGCACTAATTGTGCTAACACTATTGACAACTGCAATAGATTAGGATCATTAGAATACCTTATGAACCAGCTCATCTTGTTATTTGCACATGTAGTGTTTCTAGCTATGCATCTAGTGAACTGTAGCACTTTACATGGTGTGTAGCTCCTGTCTTGTAGTCTTTGGACAGAGTACACAAGTCTCATATATTTTCTCCTTGTTACATTTTGTAACGGCACTCTTGACATTGGTTTGCAGTTGTGTTGAAAGAAGAGAAATGCTTATGAATATGCTTGGTTAGGAAAATGTACAAGATGGTGAGGTATGTAGTAGAGAGGAGGGCCCAGGTGCCGAGCACTCATTGAAGATGTGTCTCAATGAGTTGCTTCCAGAAATCAAGGTTGGGGCAGATAAAGGGACGTCTCTGAGAAAGGAGTGGGCCTAAAGTAGGGACTTCCCCTCATGCCTAATGAGGTAAGCAATCACCAGAGTGGCAGATCTTGGCAGTGATGTGGAGAGAGAAGGGAGGGTGTGATGGTACAGTGCAGGTGTAGAGGGAGAGGGGAGGGTGTGATGGTACAGTGCAGGTGTAGAGGGAGAGGGTGTGTGTGTGATGGTACAGTGGAGGTGTGGAAGGAGAGGGAAGGGTGTGACGGTACAGTGGAGTTGTGGAGAGAGAGGGGAGGGTGTGATGGTACAGTGGAGGTGTGGAGGGAGAGGGGAGGGTGTGATGGTATATACAGTGCAGGAGTGATGGTATAGTGCAAGTGTGGAAGGAGAGGGGCCTGAGAGGGGAGGGTGTGATGGTACAGTGAAGGTGTATGTATGTACGTATGTATGGAGGGAGAAGGGAGGGTGTGATGGTGCAGTGCAGGTTTAGAGGGAGAAGAGAGGGTGCGATGGTACATTGAAGGTGAGTGTATGTGTGTGTGTGTGGAGTGAGTGGGAAGGTGTGATGGTACTTTGCCTGTGAAATAGACCCAATCAGGTTCATGTTTTTGATGTGTCATAAGCTCGCGTACATAGCACACACGACACACCCACCCACATCCACCCGCCTGCATGCTAACACCAGCTCAACAATGCACCAAAAACCGTTTCTGTGCGGATATTGCAATACCTGACAAGGTAAAGCAAGAGGGGATGGGAGATGAAGGGAGGAGGAGGGTGTGGTAGATGGTAGATGGAGGGAGGGGGAGGGGTGGGAGATGGAGGGAGATGGAGGGAGGGGGAGGGGTGGGAGATGGAGGGAGATGGAGGGAGGGGGAGGGGGTGGGAGATGGTAGGAGATGGAGGGAGGTGGAGGGGGTGGTAGATGGAGGGAGGGGGAGGGGGTGGGAGATGGAGGGAGATGGAGGGAGGGGGAGGGGGTGGGAGATGGTAGGAGATGGAGGGAGGTGGAGGGGGTGGTAGATGGAGGGAGGGGGAGGGGGTGGGAGATGGAGGGAGGGGAGAGGATGGGAGATGGTAGGAGATGGAGGGAGGGGGAGGGGGTGGAATATGGATGGATGCCTTGTGTGTGAGGAGCCCTTGCCAAGACAAAATGTACTGGTCAGGGAATATTAATGTCGTGCCATGTAATGATAGGAGTCCTGTTGTGTGTAGGTTGGGCATACATGTGTACACACAGTATGTATGTGTATGTCTGTGTTAGTATGATGTTGTATTAAATTAATTAAGCTAACCTGTTGTGTTATTGTGTGTTGTGTTGGTGGTGGTTATGTGTTCTGTGTTGTGTGCTGTGTGTTGCGTTGGTGGTGGTTGTGTTGTTGTGTGTTGTGCTGTGTGTTGTGTTGGTGGTGGTTGTGTTGTTGTGTGTTGTGTGTTGTGTACAAACATTACTAAGCTAACCTACCCCCTCGCTGTCTCAGGTGATGGTGTTCCCCATGAACTGCCCTCAGTGTCAGTCTCCGTGTGAGACAAGGATGAAGAGTGTCGGTATCTGCTGACTGTGTGCAAGGTGTCTCAATGCCCATGTGTGTATGTACTTACATACATACGTACGTCTGTACATACATATGTGTATATCGAATTGTTTGTGTGAGCACTTGTGTGCGTATGTATAATGGGTATACAGTATGTGCATGCATGTACATGTATGTGTATAAATGCACATTGTGTGTGTCTGTATGTCTGTACATACGTATGTATGTGCAGTTCTACTGTTTAAGAAATCCCTTGACAGTCCCTCCAGCCATCCCTCACTTCAAGGAGGTGATTGTAATGGCGCTGACATGTGACACTTGTGGCTACCGCTCCAACGAGGTCAAGTCAGGGGCAGGGGTCAGTGAAAAGGGGACACGGATCACACTCCACCTCACTGACCCCAGTGACCTCTCAAGGGACATACTGAAGGTGAGGAGAGTCACGCAGTGGAACCTGTCTAGTCAGACCACTCACCTGTGAGACATGTCTAGTCAGACCACTCACCTGTCAGACCTGTCTAGTCAGACCACTCACCTGTCAGACCTGTCTAGTCAGACCACTCAGCTGTTAGACCTGTCTAATCAGACCACTCACCTGTGAGACCTGTCTAATCAGACCACTCACCTGTGAGACCTGTCTAATCAGATCAATCACCTGTAACAGTTGTACCTTAGGCTGTAGTGAAGGGGAAGTCTTGCGTTACATAATGCATACATTATTGTTCAATTTCTTAAACGAAAATTATTCATGCACATTAAGTGAACTGTTTGGTATTCCCTGGTAGGCTGAAACAGCCACCCTCCTCGTTCCTGAATTGGAACTTGAAGTGGGTTTTGGTTCCCTTGGAGGTCGCTTCACAACAGTAGAGGGTCTGCTTGAGGAGGTGTCTGTGCAGGTGTGTGGGTGTGGGCGTGTCTGTGTGTGCAAGTGTGTGGGTGTGTCTGTGTGTGCAGGTGTGTGAGTGTTGATGTGTCTGTGTGTGCAGGTGTGTGGGTTTGTGGGTGTGTCTGTGTGTGCAGATGTGTGGGTGTGGGCGTATCTGTGTGTGCAGGTGTGTGGGTGTGCATGTGTTTGTGTGTGCAGGTGTGTGGGTGTGGGCATGTCTGTGTGTGCAAGTGTGTGGGTGTGGGCGAGTCTGTGTGCAAGTGTGTGGGTGTGGGCATGTCTGTGTGTGCAAGTGTGTGGGTGTGGGCGAGTCTGTGTGCAAGTGTGTGGGTGTGGGCAAGTCTGTGTGTGCAAGTGTGTGGGTGTGTTTGTGCAGGTGTGTGGGTGTGGGTGTGTCTGTGCAGGTGTGTGGGTGCGGGTGTGTCTGTGCAAGTGTGGATGTGGGTGTGTCTGTGTGTGCAGGTGTACAGGTGTTTGGGTGTGGACCAGTCTGTTTGTGCAAGTGTGTTGGTGTGTGGGTATGGGTGTGTGGGCGTGTCTGCAGGTGTGTGGGTGTGGGCATGTCTGTGTGTGGGTGTGTCTGTGCAGATGTTTGGGCGTGTTTGCATATGTGCAGTGTGTGGGGCGATTCGAACCATATATCATTACGTACGTATATATAGCTCTAACTTTCTTCTATTCTCCCTTTCACTCTCCCTCCCTTCCGCATACCACCTCCTCATTTCATGTCTACTACAGCTCAAGTCTCTTCATCCGTTTGCGTTTGGTGATAGTGCATCTGACCACTCAAAGATGCAGGGATTTGTCCGTCAGCTCCAAGAGGTGCATGGAGACTCACAGCACTGAATATGTTAAGAGTGTTACATACATCCCATCACACACACACGCATGCACTGGGTGAGATACCTAGTGACATGACACCGTCGTGATCATCCTGGTACTTCTTGAGGGAGGTGCACTCCAATGAATACACTTAATGGTGCGTAGCTATTGGTTCTTCGTCTCAACAGTCACACTCTACCCAACACCCTCACATCCCACATGCACTGGAGTCTTCACTTCCCCACTTGTGGCACACCCTTCTTCACTCACCACATGCAGTCTCATTGTCTCTGTTCCACGGTCTCCTCAGATCAGGGACGGCAGTCGTCTCAGTGTCCACATCATTCTGGATGACCCAGCTGGAAACAGCTACATTCAGGTAGCAGCCAAATGGAGTGGAGTCCCTCACCACCACTCCCTCTCCACACCTCACTTAGCACTTATGTACTAGCCTCTCGCTAGCTAGCTAATTTGGTGGGCCCTCACCCACACCCCTCACCCCTGCACTTCCCTCTCACCACCACACACTGCCCCCCCCCAACAGAACGTGTATGCCCCCGAGGAGGACCCTGAGCTGAAGGTGGAGCTCTACACTCGTTCACCTGAACAGAATGAGCTGCTTGGACTGGACCAGATGAACGTGGACTGAGCACTGCACTAGCAGTGAACCTCAACTAGAATAATGCAGCTGACAAAATACGCTTAGCTGACAAATATGTGTTCGTTCATTCGTTACGGTTTGAAGTAGCTAACTGTATGTTTTAGTTAGCTATATAAATAATATAAATTATAATGCACTATAGCTAGCTTCCATTATATCTAGCTACATTATATTACTACATAAATACCCCCTTTTCTGTATATATAGCTAGCTAGCTAGCTATATATGATACATAGTAGATATGTAACAAATGATGATAGGCAATAGCTAACAACGATTAGCTAGGTTATATATAATTATAAGCAGTAGCAATACGCGCCAAATGCGTACAAATAATTGTTGCTGTATTGTCATCCCTGCCTCCAAGTGACAGTTTGAGTCTCTCTGAGTTATTGGAGTTTCATGCTCCCTTGTTCTAGTCTCGTCCCCAGCCCACTTCCGGCCGCCATCTTGTCGAGGGCACGGAAGATGGTCTGGGAAACTGAACCCACATTCCTGGTCCGTGACGTCATGATCACGCGATACGGTATAATGGCCGACCCCGCCCTCGATCGTATCCTGCCAGATAAGCAAGCTCAAGATGCCACAACACGAACTGATTTTAGTGATTCTTTTGGTATATCTCACTCCTAAACACTTCCCTCAAACTAAGGTCTTGCAACATCGATTCAGGACTTTCCAGCGCCAGTTGGGAGAGAAATTAACACGACTTCGCCGCTCACGAAGTGGATGGCAGCCTCGCGTTGTTCAGTTGTCAGACGCTGATAGCTCAGACGACATTATCTATTCTCTACATACTCTATTCTCGGTCTGGAGTATGCCATTCAACAGTGCTGCTTTGCTGCCGACGGAGTCATGTGACCGATCGGCAATCTGATTGGTATTCTCGATTGTGAGAATGCAACGTCACGGACCAGGAATGTGGGCTCAGTTTCCCAGACCATCTTCCGCGCCCTCGACAAGATGGCGGCCGGAAGTGGGCTGGGGACGAGACTACCCTTGTTCACACTCTTCATGTATGCTAGCGGTTGAACTTGAAACTGGAACGGAACCTGATTAAAATGGCGGACAAGGCACGCCAATATGCATGTCCGTGCACCGATCCCAACCATCCTGAGTTCGAATGGGCGTCAATAGAATATCCGATTGCAGTTAGAGGTAAGAGATTGCTCTTGTATACAACTTTTGTTCTATAATTGCTGTGACGTTAACTCTCCACCTCTTTCTCATGACTCAGTGTTAAAAGCCCTCCACACAGACAAGGGTATATTAACGGGTGAAGAGTGCTCAGAGTGCGCCAGTAAGAAATGGAGCTGGAACGAAGTCGCTGCCATCGTCGTAGCGACCAAAACTATAGATGATGTCCAGCGAGCGCTTGACGTTGTACGGCAGCAGTTTACTACAGTACGATATGCAGAGTATAAGGCGAAGGAGTTTGCAAGACTCCTCCAAGGTAAGCCGACATTACAGCTGTCGCTACGTAACAAGGAATACACAGATACCAAAGTGTTTGGTGTTTGTAGTGACACGGTCTCTTGTCAAGGTCGCACACTCTAACCCAGCATCACATTACCTAACCTGGTCTGCTCTGATTGGGAGAACAATTGATCCCAAATTCTCCTCCCATTTTTAACCTAACAAATCAAATCTCAGTAGCAGAGACCACTTCAACTGCGGGTCCATGTGAAAGGGGTATAATATGGTCTATGTATTGTATCATATCAATACATCAGTGCAAATTTAGTCCATTGTGAGTAATCATGAATGGATGAGCAACTACTTGCCTACTAATTTCACTGTGTTGAGGTCTCTCGTACTGTTCTTTTGTGGTGTTGTCTCCTACCTCTTACGAACCTTGCTTCTGACCAACTGCCATGTTTTATTATCACTGCTATACATCTTCCTGTTGTCTGCTCATACAGTTGCATAACTGTTTGTCCATATTCATCTATGCTGTGACTTGTGCATGATCACTTTTGTATTCCCACATGTGCCAATTGCGTATATATAATTGTTACTGTTTTCTCATCCCTGCCTCCAAGTGACAGTTTGAGTCTCTCCTCTGGTTATTGGAGTTTCATGTTCCCTTATTTACACTATGCATGGGCTCCTGGTGACTCCAACAATCATTGCCCAATCTTTGCACTGTGACCTGTAACAATACATGTCTGCCTCAGACACATAACACTAGGTTATGTTGAGCACTTCTATACGAATGTTGAAGCAAGGTTTGTCATGTCCATGTAGTGCTATCAGCACTGTACCAGGAGAAGATGCTCACTGAGCAAGAAATGGAAGAGCTGAAACCACTTCTGTACCTTTGGGACCGCTTAGTTCAGATTCAGTGTACAAAGCCCCCTGATGTAGTGAAAAGAACGGCTGAACTGCTGGCTAAGGTGGGACTTCATGGGGAAGGAAAGCAATTGAAAGGTCAGTGAGTGTGTAGTGTCTGTTGTTGTTTATCTGTTGTTTTGTGCTATCTGCAATGAACAATTGGAAGTAATAGAATTTTTATTCTCTAGCTAGCACTCTCTAGACTCTACCTAGCTGACCATGAAGCTGTTGTTGTACCTAAGCCATTGCAAGTGCATGTGCATTCATTGCAGGGCTGGCTGAAGCAAATTTGACATTGCTCAGACGAAGCTGAGAGTGGTGTATGTGGGTTGTTTGTTTGGGGAACAGTGTTAAGGGGTGTGTAGGGGCATGCCCACAGAAAGACTTTACAGAGGTGTTGTTGCAGAGATTTGAAGCTCTCTTCCAGGATCCTTCCAGTGTCTCATTGTTGTTTATCTGTTATGTGCCATATACAATGAGCAGAAAAACATGGCATGACTACACTCTGGCACTCTCAATCGGTTACTGTTACTTTACCTTAGCCATCACAAGTGTGTATATATGACAAATCACGGTCTTCCCACTCTAGGTGTTGTGGTTCTGCAGGATGGCTTGTGTTGTGTGCAGTCACCTTGTCTCCCTGTACTAGTGTAGAACTCATCTCTTTGTCTCTTCAACTGATGATCACTTGTAGCATGAGACAGTATAACATTCTACAGAGTGCAGTGTCCTCTCTGGCCTCTTTTCAGAGGGCACAGAGCCCTTTGGAGCCCCATGTGTCCTTTGGTATACTGAACATCCCTTCGTGTGCGCTACGGCCACTTTCTGTTATTTATCACACTCCATTCTCACCACACCATCAGTATCAATGAATTATGCATTAGCTAGAGAGCTATAGGCTACACACTCATAGACATTATGGAAGCAATTATCACAAATGTTTATGCGTATATTGTTATGGGTGAGTTTAAAAGGTCGGCTTTTACACTTGTCCAGCCCTCCAGGGTGTACCCTTTGGATGTGAATATCTCGGAGAGAACACGGATGGAGTGTGTGACAACTACAGTGTTGGCACTATAGTCAGTGGTAGTTATTTCTGGCAGATGGTGCCATATTGCCTGGTGCTTCAACCGTGTGACGCCCCATCGTTGCAGAACTCCTTTATTTGAGCAAACTTGTCCAATTTAACCAATGCATGGCATTGATTTCATTCCGTTGCACAGACCGTTCATTTTAAATGAACATTCTCACTAACCCCATATCCTTTTGCAATACTGAATTTCTCACACACATGTAAAGGCAATACACACATGGGACTGCAATGGAAGCATTTATTGCACATGTGCTCAGTAATGAGTGCGTTCAAAGGTCACTTGTCCACCGTCCCAGGGAGGAGTACCTTTGCACTAGTCATCCCAGGAAAGAATACTGACAGCGTGGATGATAATTGATCGAACACAGTATTGGCACCATAGTCAGTCGTATGTAGCTATTTCTGCCCCCCGAGATGTTGCATAATTGCCTGGTGCCCCAACCATGTGGCATTCAATCTTCGTAGAACTTCCTTGCTCACGGGCAAGCCAGCCCTAAATTTGTCCAAATTATTTTAATATCGTTGATTTCTTTCCTTTCCACGGACCGTTCAATGGAAGCTGTTCTTCCATTTTGCATTTGTTTCATTTTAAATGAACATAGTCACGAACTGCTGTATAGTTCACACCATCATCAGGATCTGAATACGTAGCTTTCATGTGCTTTCATGTCTGTACGAATGTAAGTAGGCACTCCTGCCAAGAACACGTTTGGGCACATTGTGGAGGCGACTCATTCTGTCCTTTTGAATGACTTCCTTTTTTGAGGCTTTATTACGTATGTAGATGCTCATGAGTGGTGGCCAATTTGACTAATTGACATAGTTGCATGCCTCAATTGAGTAAACATGTTTCTGACAGTTTCTCGATAAAATGCACTATCTGTGTCTGGTATACCCTTGTTCGATAGTGAACGTTCACCTTCAAACATTCTGTATACCTCAGTACAGCCAGAGCTACATGGTTATACCTTTACTTAATCCATGAAATTCTAAAGTAATAAACAATAACTATATACAATACATGCTCAAGAATTATGGATGAGCTCCTGAGAAGTACCCCAGCACTGAGTTCACTCGATCGTGCTATTCTTTTGTATACTACACAGTCATGTCTATCGCGTATAATTGCATTAATGTTTTGTCCATTTTCGTTTGTGCCGTTTTTGTACATGCTTGACCACTTGTATAATGATGACTTTGACACTACTTGGACTGTGACCTGTAACAATACATGTCTGCCTCAAACACACAACACTAGGTTACATTGAGCACGTCCATACAAAATTAATGTTGAAGCAAGGTTTGTCATGTCCGTGTAGTGCTATCAACACTGTACCAGGAGAAGGTGCTCACTGAACAAGAAATGGAAAAGCTGAAACCACTTGATTGGGACCGCTTAGTTCAGATTCAGTGTACAAAGCCCCCTGATGTAGTGGAAAGAACAGCTGAACTGCTAGCTGAGGTGGGACATCATGAGGAAGGAAAGCAATTGAAAGGTCAGTGAGTGTTGACTTTCTGTTGTTATCTGCAATGAACAATTAGAATTAATAGAAAGAAGTTTTATTCTCTAGCTATAACACTCTCTAGAGTCTACCGAACTGACCATGAAGCTGTTGTTGTACCTAAGCCATTGTAAGTGTGCATTCATTGCAACATTTTTGCAAAGGTGTTTTTGCAGATATTTAAAGCTCTCTTACTAATTCCAGGTTCTTTGCCTTCAAACCCTTCAAGCTCCCAACTTCCTGTCCCTCCATTCAGCTTGATATTAGCTACGTAGCTACATTTATCAGTCATTGATACAATGTGCGCCACTCTGTCCTGAAAGATCATGCTCTGGGATCTTTCCAAACGTTCGTGTAAGAAAGGAGAATGATGTTTGCAGCAGGAATTGCTCTGGAGTTTGTGATGAAGCTGTTTACCACTGGCACGACTTCACAAAAATTGCACGACCACACTAATGGCTGTTTTAAGTACACTGACACCTGTAGACTGCTGTAGACATTAATGCCTCGTTTTGGGGGATTGCACTATGCAGGAAGGATGACTGGTAGATGTTGACACTCACAGCTAGTAATGCATGACCGACAAAGTACTTTATAAATGAAAGATACACACTGACAGATTGGCACAGAAGCTCTGACCTGGATCCTCTCATGATCAGTGCACATTTAGAAGTGCTACACTGCAAAGTGAAATACGTCTGAGCTGTTTCTCAAGGTATCATAAGACCATAGAATATCTATGGTTGGGCGTTCTTCAGGGTCTTGCACAAAAGTTAACCTCCCAACACCCTATCTGAGGTACATCTTCCTACTGCTGACTTCGTTTTCACTTTTCACTGAATGTTTTGTCCATATTATCTATGCCGTAACTTGTGCATGATCACTGGTGTATTCCAACATGCAACAAATGCGTATATATAATTGTTACTGTTTGTCATCCCTGCCTCCAAGTGACAGTTTGAGTTTCTCCTCTGGTTATTGGAGTTTCATGAAACCGTGTTCCCTTATTTACACTGTTCATGGGCTCCTTGGTGACTCCAACAATCATTGCCCAGTCTTTGCACTGTGACCTGTAACAATGAATGTCTGCATCAGACACACAACACTAGGTTATGTTGAGCGCTTCCATACAAATGTTGAAGCAAGGTTTGTCATGTCCATGTAGTGCTGTCAACACTGTACCAGGAGAAGATGCTCACAGAACAAGAAAAGGAAGTGCTGAAACAAGCTACATCCCATTATAACCACTTAGTTCAGACTCTGTGTACAAAGCCCCCTGATGTGGTGGAAAGAACAGCTGAACTGCTAGCTGAGGTGGGACGTCATGAGCAAGGAAAGCAATTGAAAGGTCATTGAGTGTGTAGTGTATGTTGTTGTTTATCTGTTGTCATGTGTTATCTGCAATGAACAATTGGAATTAGTAAAATTTTTATTCTCTAGCTATAACACTCTCTAGAGCCTACCGAACTGACCATGAAGTCATTGCAAGTGTGCATTCATTGCAGGGCTGGCTGAAGCAAATTGACTTCAGTCAGGCAAAGCTGATAGTGGTGTATGTAGGTTATGTTTTTTGTCCAGGGGACAGTGTTAAGGGGACGTGTGGGGGTATGCCCACAGGAAGATATTACAGAGGTGTTTTTCACAGAGTTCTCTTACTACTTTCAGGTTTCTGCCCTTAAACCCTTCAAACTCCCATCTTTCTGTCCCTCCATTCAGCTTGATATTAGCTATCTAGCTACATTTATCATCCATTGATACAATGTGCACCACTCTGTCCTGAAAGATCTTTCTCTGTTACTCTGTGATCTTTCCAAACGTTCGTGTAAGAAAGGTGAATGATGTTTGCAGCAGGAATTGCTCTGGAGTTTGTGATGAAGCTGTTTACCACTGGCACGACTTCACAAAAATTGCACGACCACGCTAATGGCTGTTTTAAGTACATTGGCACCTGTAGACTGCTGTAGACATTAATGCCTCGTTTTGGGGGATTGCACTATGCAGGAAGGATGACTGGTAGATGTTGACACTCACAGCTAGTAATGCATGACCGACAAAGTACTTTATAAATGAAAGATACACACTGACAGATTGGCACAGAAGCTCTGACCTGGATCCTCTCATGATCAGTGCACATTTAGAAGTGCTACACTGCAAAGTGAAATACGTCTGAGCTGTTTCTCAAGGTATCATAAGACCATAGAATATCTATGGTTGGGCGTTCTTCAGGGTCTTGCACAAAAGTTAACCTCCCAACACCCTATCTGAGGTACATCTTCCTACTGCTGACTTCTTTTCACTTTTCACTGAATGTTTTGTCCATATTATCTATGCCGTAACTTGTGCATGATCACTGGTGTATTCCAACATGCAACAAATGCGTATATATAATTGTTACTGTTTGTCATCCCTGCCTCCAAGTGACAGTTTGAGTTTCTCCTCTGGTTATTGGAGTTTCATGAAACCGTGTTCCCTTATTTACACTGTTCATGGGCTCCTTGGTGACTCCAACAATCATTGCCCTGTCTTTGCACTGTGACCTGTAGCAATGAATGTCTGCATCAGACACACAACACTAGGTTATGTTGAGCGCTTCCATACAAATGTTGAAGCAAGGTTTGTCATGTCCATGTAGTGCTGTCAACACTGTACCAGGAGAAGATGCTCACAGAACAAGAAAAGGTAGTGCTGAAACAAGCTACATCCCATGCCCACAGGAAGATATTACAGAGGTGTTTTTCACAGAGTTCTCTTACTACTTTCAGGTTTCTGCCCTTAAACCCTTCAAACTCCCATCTTTCTGTCCCTCCATTCAGCTTGATATTAGCTATCTAGCTACATTTATCATCCATTGATACAATGTGCACCACTCTGTCGTGAAAGATCTTTCTCTGTTACTCTGTGATCTTTCCAAACGTTCATGTAAGAAAGGTGAATGATGTTTGCAGCAGGAATTGCTCTGGAATCTGTGATGAAGCTGTTTTCCATGACATGACTTCACAAAAATTGGGAGAGCACATCGATGGCCAACTTAACTAGCAAAAATTGGCACCTATAGACTGCGAAATTGATCCACGGTAGATACTAATGCCTCATTGTGGCAAATTGCACTGTGCAGGACGACGCTGAGCGATTAGCACTGCAACATTCCCGCCATCCCATTACTCTGTGATCTTTCCAAACGTTCGTGTAAGAAAGGTGAATGATGTTTGCAGCAGGAATTGCTCTGGAGTTTGTGATGAAGCTGTTTACCACTGGCACGACTTCACAAAAATTGCACGACCACGCTAATGGCTGTTTTAAGTACATTGGCACCTGTAGACTGCTGTAGACATTAATGCCTCGTTTTGGGGGATTGCACTATGCAGGAAGGATGACTGGTAGATGTTGACACTCACAGCTAGTAATGCATGACCGACAAAGTACTTTATAAATGAAAGATACACACTGACAGATTGGCACAGAAGCTCTGACCTGGATCCTCTCATGATCAGTGCACATTTAGAAGTGCTACACTGCAAAGTGAAATACGTCTGAGCTGTTTCTCAAGGTATCATAAGACCATAGAATATCTATGGTTGGGCGTTCTTCAGGGTCTTGCACAAAAGTTAACCTCCCAACACCCTATCTGAGGTACATCTTCCTACTGCTGACTTCGTTTTCACTTTTCACTGAATGTTTTGTCCATATTATCTATGCCGTAACTTGTGCATGATCACTGGTGTATTCCAACATGCAACAAATGCGTATATATAATTGTTACTGTTTGTCATCCCTGCCTCCAAGTGACAGTTTGAGTTTCTCCTCTGGTTATTGGAGTTTCATGAAACCGTGTTCCCTTATTTACACTGTTCATGGGCTCCTTGGTGACTCCAACAATCATTGCCCAGTCTTTGCACTGTGACCTGTAACAATGAATGTCTGCATCAGACACACAACACTAGGTTATGTTGAGCGCTTCCATACAAATGTTGAAGCAAAGTTTGTCATGTCCATGTAGTGCTGTCAACACTGTACCAGGAGAAGATACTCACAGAACAAGAAAAGGAAGTGCTGAAACAAGCTACATCCCATTATAACCACTTAGTTCAGATTCTGTGTACAAAGCCCCCTGATGTGGTGAAAAGAACAGCTGAACTGCTAGCTGAGGTGGGACGTCATGAGCAAGGAAAGCAATTGAAAGGTCAGTGAGTGTGTAGTGTATGTTGTTGTTTATCTGTTGTCATGTGTTATCTGCAATGAACAATTGGAATTAGTAAAATTTTTATTCTCTAGCTATAACACTCTCTAGAGCCTACCAAACTGACCATGAAGTCATTGCAAGTGTGCATTCATTGCAGGGCTGGCTGAAGCAAATTGACTTCAGTCAGGCAAAGCTGATAGTGGTGTATGTAGGTTATGTTTTTTGTCCAGGGGACAGTGTTAAGGGGACGTGTGGGGGTATGCCCACAGGAAGATATTACAGAGGTGTTTTTCACAGAGTTCTCTTACTACTTTCAGGTTTCTGCCCTTAAACCCTTCAAACTCCCATCTTTCTGTCCCTCCATTCAGCTTGATATTAGCTATCTAGCTACATTTATCATCCATTGATACAATGTGCACCACTCTGTCCTGAAAGATCTTTCTCTGTTACTCTGTGATCTTTCCAAACGTTCATGTAAGAAAGGTGAATGATGTTTGCAGCAGGAATTGCTCTGGAATCTGTGATGAAGCTGTTTTCCTACGGCACGACTTCACAAAAATTGCACGACCATACGATTGGCTGTTTGAAGTACACTGACACCTGTAGACTGCTGTAGACATTAATGCCTCGTTTTGCTAGATTGCACTATGCAGGACGAACGACTGGTAGATGTTGACACTCACAGCTAGTAATGCATGTCTGACAAAGTGGGACCTATTTGTGACAGCATTTGCAAAAGGGGACCACTTCGGGGCAATGTAAACATACAGGTACGAGACAAAACTCGCCTGAAATCGCCAATTCACGCAATCGCAGATTATTGCATCATTGGAAGATACTGTGTATCCCCTATCTTCCGGCCAGGTTTGAAACTTGTACGGCTTTCCTGCGTCTCAAATGAGGACCGAAGAGTTTCACTGTGTCGGTCACTTTGGCGTGTACGGAGTAGACCGGAAATGATAATACGGGGAAGACCCGACTTTAAGTATATTCAGGCCATTATGCATCTTTAGTCGTGTTCAGGAAGAAGTTGCAGACTGCGTCTGAAACTACTCTTGCGCCATTGTATAACCTTCGTAACCACTGAATCATTTTGAAATGGTGTGGGGAAGCTGCAAAAGGATGGAGACAGGCATCCTTGACACTGAGACTACACTTTGTAGGAGAGATTCTGTAATCCATGAGCATTAGTTAATGTTCATTCAGTACTTTAGGAGTTCACCACCTACTAATGTATTAGGCAGCAAGGTAGTGCTGGCTGTAGTCTATGTAGTGTATTTATGTGTAGTTCAAAGGTAAAGGCTGACCGTGCCTGCAGATGACTGTTTGCATGTTGATTGAAGCTGTTATGGTACCCTAGAGCATCACAATTGTGTACATAAACACCACACAACAAGTCACACTCCTCCCATTCTAGGTGTTGTGGTTCTGCAGGGTGGCTTGTGTTGTGTGCAGTCACTTTGTCTCCCTCTACTAGTGTAGAACTCACCTCTCTGTCTCTTCAACTTGTGATCACACACATAACAGTCAAAGTCCTCATTTAATAATGAAATGGTGGACAGCATTTATAGCACCTGATATTGGCATGCCCTTTCATTCACAAAAGTATAGTACGTCTTCTGTTGCTCCTGTTCTTTCTGTACAATCAAGGACATGTGTGGGTGAGGATAGTCTTGGCCCCACCCCTATCCTCCGCATGCATGCTCATGTTGTTGTACTCTAGCTGTTGTGCGGTTGCACAGTATATTGACACTGAGGATAGGGGTTGTTGAATTGAGATTAGTGTGTGGGTGAGTGCTTCTGGGTGCACTTTACCAGCACTGCATGTGTATAGCTCACATGAAGTGTGGGTCATCATCTGTCCTCATGCTGAAAATGTCCACCTCTTCATTTTGTAGTGCTCGCTGCCTTGTACCAGAAGAAAGTTATAGCAGAACATGATCTCCAGAAGTCGAAGGGAAGTGCGTTGGACATGCATCTTGACTTCGTCTTTGATCTGTACACAAGGCCTTCAGAAGATGTAGCCACTGCGGCTGATGTGCTGGATATGGTTGGATGGAAAAAGGGAGCTGAGATGTTGAGAGGTAAGTTGGGCTTGTGTTGACGACTAATATGTGTGTATTACTGCAGTACATGTTGGTGTGTAATGACATGGCAGCCGTTGTAGAATGTGTACAAGACTGACAGTTATCAAACTGTTGTTAAACTGTTTGCTGTCACTAATCAGCCATTGTGAGGCCATCATCTGGCTATGGCAGTTCTCTACAGGTTGTTTATGAAGGGAGCCAGTCTCTTCCCTTCTTACAGGTAAGAAGAAAAACTGACTGTTCTCTAAATTGTCTGTATCTTCTCCTTGCATGCAGTCCTGTCTGTGTTGTACCAGAAGAAGGTGCCAGCTCATCATGAGGTGGTGGAGATGCATGATGTGTGTAAGTTTCAACAATCTTCACAGTCCGCATTTCATCTGACCACCTCTTTTGTTCACAAGTCCAATGTGTATGGTATCTCATGTAGTCATTGCTACTGCCAAGCTTGGCTTTGTAAGCTGCCTGTAACATGTCTGAAGGCTTGCTCACACACCATTTGATTGGAGCAGGCATTGTGATGATGGACTGTGCAATTGATCTCACATAGCCTGTTTCAGGGGAAGTGAAGTCAATTAATGTGAATTTACTTTGTTCATTGTTTTGCTAGGCATTTTGGTTTTGATTGCATACCTTCCAGCCATGTCATGTGATTCATGTGCATGTGATGTCACATGCTCACCTTACCAAGCTAACTCGAGTGTTCAAATCAATTTACTGCAACACCCTAAGGTGGACTGGTATAAGACACACTCCATCGAGTACACGTCATAAAAACGTAACGATAACCAAAAACTTGACAGTGAAGAGTTGACGATTATCCAATAACGGTTGACGGATAAACGTTATCTTTTATCGGTTGTCGGTTATCGATTAATCGCTAACTGTTACTCGTGGAATTCTCTACAATTTACGACGTATGTGTAGGGAGTGGTAGGCCTTTTAAGCTCACCCGAAAAATGTTGGATGCTATACAAGAGCGGATGAAGCAGGACAACAAGACCACGGTGGCGACCCAGCTCATGAAAATGCTGGGCGAACGCGGTTTCAAGACCTCGACGCGCATGATCCACTGAGAAACTGCAATCGAGCGCAACTGTAGCGACAAACGAGCGAACTCCAATACTAGCACTTTTACGATTTTCCGCGAGGTGCGATGCTCCCTCCATATTCTGAATCACTATTATCGCGGTTTACTGTTAACCGAAACCGACAACAGTTAACCTTTAACCATTATTGGTTAACCGTTAGCTGTTGTGTTTTGGTTACCATTTAGCGTTATTTTTTTATGACGCGTACTGTACTTGCACATTCACTTCTAACGCACTTGACATGTGTAAAGTTGTTTAAGGATTTCCAATCCCTTTCACGCATTGCACAATGTAATTGGAACAGTGGAGTCTCACATGCCATATGCCATTGGAGTTCACATGAAGCTCTGCCGTTCCATCCTGTAATCACATGTATAACGATAGGCGTTATAAGATCGAACTGGGATTGCAGTTGCAAGTTATTACAAGAAGTGCACAAGGTAATATATACACGTGCGTAACAACAGAATACTACAACAACGGAACAAGGATACAACGGAACAAAAGGGCATTGTGTTGTAAGTGTGAATACGGAAGTAAATGATGAATAATCGTGCACACAGGAAATGATGATAAAGTAATGCGCTACAGGAAATAATAATAAAGTCAGGAATATGCATATGTAAATGATGCAGCACATTACACATGTGTGATTGCAGTATGCAATGTGGGGCTAGAAACCCTGAAACAGCTGTACACACTCCGGTGAACTTTGTGCACACATGTGTGTGAGACTTAGTCAGGATGTTCTATACAGACATTCTGTACAGTTGACTTCTGTTTGACTCATCTCTGTGTGGTATACTGCAAGTATGGTCTCAGATGTGTACTCTTCACGCCTTTTGTATACAGACTGTCTGAATAGAAAATATACAGTATGCATATCCGTATCAGCTATACACTCAACCCACGCAGTGTTGGAGTGTGTTCAGAAATGCATCTCACTTTACCTAATACCCATTTCACATGGACCCGTTAACCAAGGTCAAACCCGAGTTGAAGTCACACCTGAAGTGTTGTGTTGAGATGGTCTAGCAGGCTAGACCTGGTGTTGGTGTGTGTTGAATCATTGGTCACCCACTAACGGCTTAAGCATTCTTCATTCGTGGTACATGATGCTAGCTGTCTAGATGGCTATAAATTTATATATAACTGCTACCCTAACACACAATATAAATCATGTGTATGTACAGAGCATGCACCCTAATTCCCAGTTGGGGCCCTAATGGACCAGTCTTGCCATGTCCCCAGTTGCAGCATACATACTCAGTCCTGGTCGTCTACCAGGGTTATCCCTAAGCGTGGGACACTGCCCTGACCTTTGACCTTTGACCTACCTGGCTGAGGTCACAAACGTGCTGTGGCATAACCCACACACCCTAACACACCTCCTAATGAAGGTGGAGATTCTGAAAAAGTAACGAGCAGGGCTGTGGTGCTCAGTAGCCTCCAACGGCTCCTGCTTGTTCAGCAGTGGACATGTGCTAGACCACTGCACATGCGCAGTTCCCTGCTTTCATGAAGTTCCCACACACGGGCATTTCAAATGTCTGCCATTAACTAAGTTCAACTTTGTTAAACTACATTTCTCTAAAGCAGCTCATTATTATGCTGATAGTTCTGAATTTCTGCTCTATCACTGTTATCAGGAATCGATGGTCTATAGTGAGTGCATTTTAGTGACACCAGTTCATTGTCTCTATAGCACAGTCACGCTTGTGGTGCATGGTGGAGCCTGAGGAAAGTATGCCTTGAAAGACTATACATTCAACCCATGCAGTGTTGAGGTATGGTCACAGAACTGATGAAGCGTTGGTCAGTGTTCAGTGCAGGAAACCTCCAGAAGTGGTGACCGCCACAGCTGAAGTGCTAGATGAGCTTGGACTGAAGGAGAAAGCAACAGAGTTGAGAGGTTGGTTAGTCTGCCAGTCTTATCAGGTAAGTGACTGCTTTGATAGTGTCATTGTAACTTATCCCATTACTTCATTCCTGACAGTTATGTCTGAGCTGTACCGGAAGGGGTTGATTTCAGAACACAACCGCCGTTACATGATTGGACACAGCTCCAGACACTGGCTAGACTCCCTTGTAGTAATGCAGTACTTCAAATCAGCTGATGTGCACGCAAGGACGTTTGACACACTGAAGAGTTTCTCACTAATTGAAGTTGTCCAAGAGAGACAGACCAAACATACAGGTGAGACACTTACCAGCTAATGCACAGTTTAGATGAGGATAGATCGCTGAAGAGTTAAAAGCTTCCAGTGAAGGACTGAATGGGGGGGGATTTGCGAGCAGTTAGTGTAGTAGAAGTCTAATAAACATCACATACGTACTACATGGACCTCCTTCAGCTGTCATGAAGCACAACAGCTGGAGAAGGCTTACATGGCTGAAAAGTTCTGTGTATTTGACTTCTACTACAAGAATTGCTTGCAAATACCCTCAATACAGTTCAACAGCACGTATTACTGAGCCTTTACTATATCATGTCATGCCTGTGAAGGAGCCAGATAAACTGTATCTGCACTGTGGGCATTAATGATGACTTTGAATTATTGTTGTGAGAATCAACTGGTGCTACCCAGCTCTTTAGATTATATAGGCCTTACCATATACATAGGTGATTGAATGAGGCTGCCAGTTGGATGGGGGGACAGTGTGTTCTCTGCATGAGTCAGTATTGGAGGATACCCTGTGCAAAGACTCGCTAACCCATCTTCTCGAATGTATACAGGCAAAGCCGTACGTAGGCAAAGCCTGCATGACATGTCCTCTTACTAGTCACTTCACAAGTCACACCAGCAAATGCAAGGGCTGTGTGTATTGTTTGTTTGGGGGCATGTTGTTTTGTCCAGTGAGGGTGCTTAGTCAGTACTATGTGGGCTTTATTCAAAGGTGAGCCTGGACAGGACCACACCCTTTATCCCTTTGTCCACCTGCACTTTGTGTGTGAGAGTGACAGTGTAGTCATTTTATCATGTCCATGCCTAACTTGTACACGTAACAGAGTATTGTACATTGTATACACTGTCTGTGTCTTAGGGAATTTGTAGAGTTTTAATTTGGCAATGTGGTATATACGTAGTTCTAAGAAAATCAGCCAAACTAAACACTCCACCAATTGTTTCCACTCTATGTACATTCATATGGTCTTACTGTATGGCCAAGTGCAGCTAGACTGACCCCATCAGCCATCTATTTGGCATGCTACGTAATAGCAACACTCATGAAAGGTCTTACACCATGAATCTGCCAAACCTTATACTCACCAAGAGCACTGAGTGGAGTTGTGTGAATTTATTTTATTTAAACATTTGCAGTTAACCTCTTCATGTCACTTGTGGTCTGAATTTATTTAGAATCTCAATTGCCCTCAACACCAGAAGAACTCAATGTTTCGCCTCCGATGACCAAGGTCAGGTGCAGAAGAGGAGCTGCAGCTGTTGCAGAAATCATGTATACGTAGTGTGTAATTGTCTCTTCAACTCTCCTCAGGTCTCCAGTCTGCAGGCTGGGGGTGGGTCTGATCCACCAGAGAGAGAAGACGCATCCAGCCTTCTCGGTGAGTGGTGTGGCTGTGTGTGAAGTCGTAGAGGCTCATTGCGACTTTGTGACAACTAGTGAACTGACGAGCTTTTTGTGCGTTGGGCAATTTATGTAGTCGTACATATGTATGACTTCTTACGTCTATAGAGTCTACCACATCTGACCCTTTGGAAATATTACTGTAGTCACCGTGGGAGATAGATTCATCCGTAAGATGTATGGGAAACTAGTTCCCAATTTTTGTACTTGGAATGCCAATTAGATTCAATTATTCTTCTGTTGATACAGATGTTACTGCCAAGTACAGCTCATTAAAGACATTGCATTCCTCAAGTTTGGAGACTTCTGAGATGTTGCCATCTTCATTTACAATGATGATTCTTGAGAAGTGGGGAAGGCTGCCGAAACACCTACTGAGCAAAGGTGTGCATCACATGCCCTCTTCATGCGACTCATGTTGTTAGCACCATAATACTGTCTGTATAGAGGTACATGATGGTGCTGGAGGCTCAAGGGTGTGAGCCTAAGTGCACTGAGGTGGGTGTGGTGACCACTGACCAGCTAATGCACAGTTTGGATGAGGATGCATTCACTAATATTCATCAGCGATTAGGTCGAGGGCGGATGGCGGGATATCGAGCGAATTTGGGCTCGAAGACCGGGTCCAGATCGGCCTCTCCCTCGATGGCCTGACCGAAGTTTCCCCCGATCTCCAGGTGAACCGGAGCCGGACATCCGGTGGTGGCCTTCCGGGTCCCAGGTGCGATTATTGCCAGGCACAACTCATGCGATAATTGCGATAATTGCAATATACGTGTTTGTATGTTTAGACGTTTCTGAAACTCAACCAGTCCTCAAAGTACAAGTTCTCGTGGCATATTTCTAGCCAGAAAAACAGGTTTGTTAACATTGTCTCGTAGATCGCTAACTATATAACCAGCTTTACTGACTAAGTGTTCCAATGCAACACCGCCATCCTTTACACACGTACGGGGACGTGCGCTATTTACGCATATAAAAAATGGCGTCGACGCCTCGACGGTTAGCCTTAATAGCCTCGAAGGAACCTTTGAGCGAATTCTAACGTACGCATCATATAACGAGTGAGAAGAACATACCTAACTGGAAGTTAGTTGAATTCCACTCTAAGCCTATTTGTACTGCGATTATCGCTGTTTATGCGATATAATCGTCGACGCGATATAATCGTTTCTGCAACTAAGGTGCGATTGCAGTATTGTGTCTTACTAATATCGCAGTTTAGCGATAAAATCGTAGCATCGCCCAACACTAGCTGGAGGCTCAAGGGTGTGAGCCTAAGTGCACTGGGGTGGGTGTGGTGACCACTGACCAGCTAATGCACAATTTGGATGATGATGATGCGTTTGCTAATACGAAATAGGCTGAAGAGTGAAGAACTTCTGGTGAGGGACTGAAAGGGGGGATTTCCGAGCAACTTTACATAGTAGAACTCTATTAAACAGAGCATTTTGCCTCCCCCATCCCCTTAAATTCAACAAAACGTAGTACTGAGCCTCTAACATATCATATCTAATCTGCCAAATTTAAAATCTACCCATTTACTGCATGTGGTCGACATTGATCCAACGACTATATGTAATCTGTAATTGTTACTACGTACTTCAGACGAATTGACTTCCAGGAAAAGATGAATGAGGATAAGTATCAACTGCGAAAATGTTCTGGATGACAAATCTTAAGCGATACAGTACATTGTTTCAGGTACTAGACCTTAAATGTACTCAGGACAATATCGAATTAAATGTACAAGTATCCAGAAGGGATGGTACAACAACATGAAACGGTCTGTTTAAGAAGAGAGCAGATAAGAAAGCAGTGTTCACCACTGAAGCTGTATCATCTCATTTGCTCTCCTGTATTGAACTTCTTACTAATTATGCCATATAGCTACTTACATATATGTATATACTTACGTACGGTATGTGCTTTGGTGTGTGTGTGTGGAGGGGTGGAGCGGAGGGAGTGTGCATATCTGATATTGTGCAATGGATGATTTATGTAGTCGTACATACGTATGACTTCTTACGTCTATAGAGTCTACCACATCTGACCCTTTGGAAATATTACAGCCCTCACATGCCATGACGTCATCATCTCATCATCCAATAATGACACTTAAGGGGCCGCAAACTTTGTCAGAGCATCCACCAGTCAAAGGTAAGTGTACATGTCTTGTTCATGTGATTCATGTTGTTAGCACCTTAACCCTTTATCTTGGATGAGCCACTATAGTGGCTCACGCGTGACCACAGCGTGTTGTGGAATAGACATAGAAATTGCATAATCATTATGGTGGACAAGCCACTATTGTGGCTCATTTATTTGAGCACATTTACAAATGAATGCACACTTCCCTAGCGTAATTCATACCTTTTCCATTAGATATACTATTATTGGGTACAATAAGAAGTTTACTCAGACAAAATTGCTTTGCGTTTGTCTGCACTGTGCAATTTACGATTGGTGGTGGCTCGCTGAATCGGAAGGTCAATAATTTCACACAAACACCCTCCAAAATCTCGTCATATCTATTCTAGGAAGTGAAAAGGTACTAAAATCAACTGTTGATGGACAGCGTACCTCTTTCAGCGTGGTTCGGCGAGCGTCATTTCACAGCTCTGCTGCCAGGCGTCCTCAACTGCCGTTGCTGCTCTTCAAACATAAGCAGGTAGCGTACACTGTGCTTCTGCACACAATACAACGCGAGCAAGCCAGTTCCACTTTGTGTAGTTCCTGGCTTACAACTCTATGACACTAAAAGCTGTCGCAGAAGACATTTTTACTTCCGTATTCTTAGGATTCTATCGCATACTATTGTATAACTGGCGCATAACACCGTATACTTTGTCTTGTACGCTGAGTTTATATGGGTTATATTATTGTTGTAATGTATTGTATGACTGTCTTACTGCAGATTCAATGAGTACTCACTATGTGTTACCTCTATATAGTTTTTTAATAAAATCCGCTATAGTTCTCGAATCGTCCACAACCACTGGTCGAGCCACTATAGTGGCTTATCCACGATTATGCAACTATTCGCGCGCGGAAGTTTTCCACGATAAAGGGTTAAATCTGTCTGTGGACATTTTTGGTTTCTAGTGACTCAAGAATACGAGCTGACTGTCTTGGTTCATGTGTTGTAACAAGGAACCTATGTTCATACATGAGTGGAGTTGTGTAAATTTATTTTATTTAAACATTGCAGTTAACCTCTTCATGTCACTTGTGGTCTGAATTTATTTAGAATCTCAATTGGTATCCCCACTGGAAGAACTCAGTGTTTCCCCTCCGATGACCAAGGTCAGGTGCACAAGAGGAGCTGCAGCTGTTGCATAAATCGTGTAGTGTGTGTACTATTGTTCAGTGTCTCTTCAACTCTCCTCAGGTCTCCAGTCTGCAGGCCGGGGGTGGGTCTGACCCACCAGAGAGAGAAGACGCATCAAACCTTCTCAGTGAGTGATGTGACTGTATGTGTGTTTCTTCTCTCAGTAGATGTACAAGGAGTCTGCAGTGTACAAATGTATGAGTGTCCTTCCCTTACAGCTGATGAAGCTGCTCTGAAAAGACTCTGTTGGATCCCATTTGATATCAAGACTGTATCAATTGAAGCCAAAGGAGGCATCTTGTGCTTGGAACCTACAAGTAATGACATACAGGTGGCAAAGGAAGACACCATCTTTGTAGAGGTACCCCCAGATGCTGTTAGCACTTCTGCTGATGTGAAGATGCGCTATGCCATCATTCCCAGTGGTCCCTTCACACTGCCGGAGGGCTACCAGTTTGGTAGCCCAGTGGTGTACATCTACTATGATGGCCGACGTGTCACCGAACCCCTGGCACTCCACCTTCCCCACTGGTATGGTGGCGAGGACCATGCCAGGGATGGCCTCTCCTTTGCTGTTGCTTCCCACTCCCTCCAAGGGAGAAGTGTGTACGACTTCCAACTGCTGGCTGGAGGGAAATTCCCTGTCAGTTCCCGCTATGGAGTAGTAGAAATTGGCGGGCACTGCAGCTTGTTCACAAAGGTGTTCAAGTTGGGAACCCCTGCTAACTGCCAAGCTATCTGCCTGGAAAAGGAAGAAGGGCGTGAAACAGTCTGTGATATTGCAGTGACGTATTCATCTCCCTATTGGCTAAAGGTGAGATTAATGTCTTACCTCTCCCGTTCTGCTTTAACACCCCCCAGGACTCCTTAGAGTCCCCTTAGGCATTGGCCCAGGCCTACCCTTATATATCAGGACCAGGGCGCCAACCTATGTTGTCGGTGCACTGGCTTGGTCTTAAGTGGGCTGGGCCCGCCCCCGCATGACCTTTGACCTATCACCTGTGAGCTTTGACCTCGAGGGTCAACCGGCTCCTATTTTCTAATTACTCTCCCTCGTAGTTTACCCCTGGGGGACGGGCCCGAACCACACTTTCACGCCCTCCAAGGAGAGCGGAGAGGAAAGCAAATTACAGAAGTGATGTAACATAAGGTGAATTGCTGTGAGACACTAGATTAAAAAGGAACTGATGAAGGCAACAACCACACAGTCAAAAACAAAACAAAACAAAAAACAAAAACCTGCCGTCTGCTCTCAGGACTTGCTTGCCGCCCTTGGGAATCTGTCGCGTGCACTCAATGGAGAGGGCCCACCACGCATGCGCAGTAAGTGCCGGCTTCAGCCCTTAGCCCCTCCTTCCAATGGTCCTTGCGCTTAGTGCGCCCGGACCATCGCATGAACGTGACCACTCACGAGGCCGCCATTAACCACGTTTAACAGGTTAAACTCCGATTAATGTCTTACCTCTCCCGTTCTGCTTTAACACCCCCCAGGACTCCTTAGAGTCCCCTTAGGCATTGGCCCAGGCCTACCCTTATATATCAGGACCAGGGCGCCAACCTATGTTGTCGGTGCACTGGCTTGGTCTTAAGTGGGCTGGGCCCGCCCCCGCATGACCTTTGACCTATCACCTGTGAGCTTTGACCTCGAGGGTCAACCGGCTCCTATTTTCTAATTACTCTCCCTCGTAGTTTACCCCTGGGGGACGGGCCCATACCAGAGGGTCCCCCAGGTCCAAGATCAATTCTCTTGAGGTTTGTAGGCATAGGCATAGAGGATTTAAGCAGGATTATGCAGTAATGGTATTGCTAGGCACCTGTCATAAGAGTTAATATGGGTGCCAAAGACCATACAAGTGATCATGAGTAAGTGATAGAGAGAATATGAAGAACATGATGAATTGGCTGACTGTAAGTTGCTATAAGCTGAGGGGGTATAGGTGCTAGAACGTTCTAGTGAATCTGTTCCGTCTGTGTGGTATCACTGTTTGGGGGGTAGGAGCTGGGATTGGGTCCCCGCAATGACCCTTGTAATTGCTGCCAGCTCGGTAGTACTCGGTCTGATGTACCGCTGATACGTCATACTGGACCACCGACCCAGTATTTTGATGATGGTCTCTGGTACCCCTGCCTGGTTTGCAGATGTGGCTGCCCCTATTCTAAAGCTGTGGCCATTAAAGTGCTGCCCGATGGCACCTGATTTCTGTAGCGCTTGTTGCACTCCATGAACAAATTGCTTCCTCCGCAATGGGAGCCCGTCTTGCTTTATGAATAAAGCTCCCGGTTTGTTTCCCCGGACTGTTAAGTAGTCCAGGAGTGCTGAGACAGGGCATAGCTGTGCCCCGGTGAATCCCAGAACTACCTTGGTACCCTGCCTGAACTGGTCAGTTTTTGAGGCCTTGATGACGATCTCTATGTGATTATGCTCTGTATCGTGAACATATGCGATATCCGATAGGCACAAGTGTACCTGTGGGTCAACTGGCCCCGCGTCTGGTGTCATAAAGTCACTACATCGGAGAAAGCCGAAGAACCCCGTGCAGCAAGCCGCCCACAGTAGCCGGTTTTCAAAGCAGTGTGGGTCTGAGGCGAGAGCGTCCTTGATTCTCAGGAGCATGGCTGTAGTAATGGGGAGCCGTACCCTGGGAGTTCCCTTGCCAGTGTTGACCCGCTTAATGCCTCTTATTAGCAGGTTAGTGTAAGGGGTGTGGAACGAGGGTACGGCACATGAGGGGTCTGCCAGGAGGCGGAAGAACCTCAGGCCTGCTAAGTACACCTCGATGGTAGTGGTCGACAGTCTCTGGGCCCCCAGATGGGCAATGAACAAAGTTACGTTTTCCACTGTGATAGGCTGTAGTGGGATGTTGAATTGTGTTGCAAATTTCTGGTACCTTGTCCACCCAGCCCTGTAGGCTTTCATTGTCGAATCTGCCACTCCTGCCGCCAGGAATCGTTGAACATCCGCCTCCACTGAAACGATGTCCATTCGGCTGCTGGTAGGGTGAGAAGGTTCACCACCGGTTGGGGCACCTGCGTGGGGGTAGCAGAGGCCAGAGGGTGCAGTCTATTAAATGATGATATCCTATTGCGGGATAGGTGGTCTGCTCCTGTGTTTGTGGGGCCTGGAAGGTGTGTTGCTCGGAGTCGGCAGTCATAAAGTGCTTGCAGATATGCCAGGCAGCGCAACAAGTGGCCTGCCTGTGGGTCACGGGCATGAAGGGTGTTTACCTGAGATACCACTGCTTTGTTGTCACAGTGACACAAGATGAGGCGCTCCCTCCAAGAGCGTCCCCATACTGCCACTGAGAAGACTATCGGCAGGAGTTCTTTGATGGCAATCGACTGTGACTCCAGCTGCCTGGACCACTGCATACAGAACCAGTGGGGTGCCGACCAGGCTCCGCAGCCCCATGAACCCGATGCATCCGTGAACAAGTGTCTGTCTGGCGATTTTAAGAGGAGGAACTGGTGTACGGATGTACCGGGCCAGTGTTCTAGGAGGGAGTCCCACCAGGCCAGTTCCGAACGAGCTGCGAGATTGAGGCGCCCAACCCTACCCGGCTTAATGGCTGCTTTTGTGGCAAAGAGGGCATTGAGGAATGCCTTACCCAGTGGAAAGACCGTGGCAGCATGTACGAGATGGCCTACCAGAGACTCCAGTGCCTGTTTGTTTCGAACCACCCTGCCCCCCGCTAAGTCCTTTACCATCATGCGCAGGCTAGATAGCTTGTCTGGGGGGAGTGAGGTGAGCATCCGTGTGGAGTTTAGTTGGATGCCCAAGAAGGATAGTTCTGTGATTGGGCCCTCTGTCTTGTCATCTGCTAGTGGGACACCCAACTCCTTGCAGGTGGCTATTGTGGTGGCTAGGGCATGACTGCACTCTGTGGTGCCTGGTGCCCCCATGAGGAGGAAGTCATCCATGTAGTGGATGACTGCCCTGACTCCCCGCTGGCGTAGGATCCATTCCAAAGCTTCACTCAATGCGCTGAAGATGGCTGGCGCAGATGCAAGGCCAAACGGGAGCTGGCAGTCAACGAAAATAGAGTCTTGCCAGCAGATGCCTTGGAAGATGCGGTCATTTGGATGCACAGGGATTAGTCTGTATGCCTCCTTAATGTCTAGCTTAGCTAGCAATGTGTTTGGACCAAGGTGGTGCATCAGATGTGCGGCATCGTCCACGGAGGAGAATGCAACGTGTGTAAGGTTTCGGCGGAGGTTGTCGTTTACACTTGCTCCATGGGGACTAGACATGTCCACAATTACCCGCCATTTGCCTGCCGCCTTTTTCGGGATGACCGCCCGACTGCTTGTGATAATGTTGGTACAATTGCTAGGGGGAAATGGACCTGCCATGTACCCCTTTTTTAGCTGGTCCTGGACGTATTGATGGATCACCCCACTGTGCTCCCTTGCGGATGGGGAGTTGGAGGGGCTGGGCCGGCACTGGGGGGTTTCCTGCATTCCGATGCGGAACCCCTGTCCGATGCCATCTAGGAGTGCCTTTACCCACTCGGGGTCGGGGTGCCCTGCGAGGGCTTTTTCCCAGGCTTCCTTTCGGAGGGGAGTAGCTACGGGTCTCTCGACCAGTCCTTGGGGGATGCCTGATCTTGAGGCCTGATGAAATGGTGGAGCCTGGAGTTTGCAAAACTGCCTGGCTAGTACTGGTGCCATGACCCTCGAGGTGGGCGTTGGAACGGGAGTGCCGTCCAGTACTGGCCTTGACCAATGTGACCCTATACGATATAGGGGGGCGCGGGTGTGTACCCAAGCTTGCATGTGTGAGTGTATGATTAATACATATATAAATATTATATGCAATTTGCCCAGTATATATGTAGAAAAATGTGTATAGCTATATATCTGACATGCTTGCATTGTCCATGAACGTGGCCCGTTACTTCTTACGTCATCATGAGAAAACAAGAACAAAACAGAAACAAAAAGCAACAACAAGAAATGGGGTGGAAAGAAAAGAAACACACTGGAATCATTGCCATCACGTATCTCTAGGAGTGTGGACCTATACGAGTCAAATAGTTACATCACCACAGAAACTGATGAGTTAAGGAGAAAAGAACACAACTGAGATCATTACCGTCACGTGTCTACGAGAGCGGTCCTATGAATGTGGTGCTGTGGCGGTGCACTATGTGCCCCCGGTTTTACTTCGGTGCCTGACGGACGTTGCCTGGCATGGATGCTGTAGCAATGGTCGGGCAGTCTCGTGTTACGTGGCCAGCGTCTGAACATACAAAGCATACGTGCCTGTACTTGCATTGGGGATATGTACAGGTCCCCCTGTTCCAGTTGCGGCAGATTGATGTGGATCGTTGTGCTGCTGGTTGCCCCTGCTGTGATGGGGGCCGTGTGGCTGGGGGTGCTGCTGCACCCATGAACGCCATCAGCCAAATATCTGGCTCCCGCTTGTGCCATTGGAGCCCGGGGTTGACCGCTGCTGCCTGTCTGAATTGTTGGTCATACCTGGACCAAGCTTGACCCCTCCCGTCTCTTGTCAGGCTTATGATGATTGAGGTGTAAGCCGCCAGTTCGAATGCTCGCTGGGGCTTCAGGTGGACAGCTACCGCTGTATAGGCTGAGAAGGCTGCCATCCAGTCTAGCGTAGTAGTTATGCTGAACCTCCTCTTCAGCTTGGTTTCTTCCTTGGTTTCGCATGCCTTGTTGAACTGTGCCTCCCTTAGCGCTTCGGGGAGCAGGTCGGGCAGGTCCACGTACTTGCCCTGCTTGATAGCCTTGACCAGGTGCGGTGGAATAGGAGGGAGGCCGGATACCGGCAGCACGAGGTCGGGCGAGGTTTCCTCTGACCCTTCTGATTGGGAGGGGATAGCCGTATCCTGCAGCTGGGCTGCTGGAACCTCTGACGTGCCCAGGCCACTGGGCTGCATCAGCCAGTCAGGGGCTGTCGCGGGGTCGCCGGACAGGGTGCCCTCGGCACCTGTAGGGGGCGACAGACAGGGGTACTGGGGGTTGGGGTACAAGGGTCAGCCCCCCACCCTCGTATGCGCGGTGCCGGCTCGCGGCACAACCTCGCGGGTTGGCTAGCGCGGTTAACTGTACTGGGGCGCTTCGTGTACGCCCCCGCGTGGCTGCACGTGCGAGCCTTGTTTCGAGTTAAGCGGGGCAGCTGTGCCCGGTTCATAGGTGCCCTGGGGGCGGCCATAGGGCCTCCGCATCGAGTGGCGAACCGTCAAAGCACACTCGTGGGGGCCGAGCGATTGCCGAGCGGCGGCTTCGCTATAGTTACATAGGCGCCCAGTGGCCGTTCTCCAAGATCCGCTGCTCTCCTGCTCTGAAGAGTTAGAGATGGTGGAAGTGAGTGCGTATTAGGTGTTCTAGTGCTTACCTGAGGAGGGTGGCCCTTCCTTTGGCAGGGACTCCGCCATTTCGTCGGTATGGGATCGTACTGGAGGAAGCCAAGGGCGAGCCTCGGGGTACAGGGCGCCGTGAAGGAAAGGAGAGAAAGAAAAAAACAAAAAACAAAAACCTGCCGTCTGCTCTCAGGACTTGCTTGCCGCCCTTGGGAATCTGTCCCGTGCACTCAATGGAGAGGGCCCGCCACGCATGCGCAGTAAGTGCCGCCTTCAGCCCTTAGCCCCTCCTTCCAATGGTCCTTGCGCTTAGTGCGCCCGGACCATCGCATGAACGTGACCACTCACGAGGCCGCCATTAACCACGTTTAACAGGTTAAACTCCGATTCATGAAAGGAACTGCTGTACGTATTACATACGTAGTTTGCTCATTCAGATGTTGTGTGACTGACGAAGACCCTCGAGGTCAAAACGTCTCTCTGCAATTTAATCCCCTTGCTGCATGATTGATCAACAACGTCCCAGGGCCGTAGAAAGCAGTAGTAGCTTTGGTAGCTTTAGGGCTGGGCACAAAAATTATTACAAACTATTCACAGAGCAAGGCATGCAGTAGCTTAAGTAGTCTTGATAACAGTGCCATGCCTAGTAGAGTACAAAATCATTCAAATGCTATTACCTTATAGATTTAGACTCCAAAAGAATGCTCAAGAAACATTATAAATATTGTTCTGTGCAGACATCAGCCATTTTAAACATCAATTTCCGCCATTTCACTTCACCGGAGGTGGTGAAAGGCTGAAAGCAGGAAACAGACTGCATAAGGCTCACAGGGACACACCTAGCACTAGACTGCCACTAACACCTTGCGTGTTAATCAGTCACTTCCTCTGCTGAACTGGAGGCAACCTATACTCCTATAGCCACATGTATTGCAGAGAAAAGCTGGTTCTGTTGACTGCATTGTTAGCTAGGCTAGAATTTGCAAGAATTACCTATAAGCCAGGCAAGATAGATAGCATGGCTAGCTCTTCACGTTTTGCTGACTTAACAGAGGTCTCTCTTCCCCTCATCAACCATCCAATATTTCGTTTCCAAATCGAAAAACAGCTGTGGTTTGAATCTGTGGACACTATAACTTTTGCATGTGTAAAGCAACAAGTATTTCGAGTTAAAAACTCGTGGGGCGCCAATGGGGCGCCCCAAACTCGAACTACTTGCTAGTAATAGTGTCCACATTTGTCATGCCATAATAGCATCACTCTAAATCCTAGAATGACCCCAGGATGCACCACACAGAGGTTTGCATGAATGCATCAGGGTTTTAGACACAAAGCAAGACAGCTGTGCTTAAACATCCACATTCACTGGAAAGTTGGCAATTGCATGGGAAGGTGCATTAATTAGCTAAGTGTTTGGATGCTCGCAGAGGATAGAGCCCTGCAGTTACACAATTCCATGCACTCTGATACCTAACTGTTCTAATCCAGCTAGCTAGCTAGCCTTCGTATTACGTGCGCACAATGCGACACCGTTCATAAAATGGCCGTTCAGCCTCGGTAGGATTTGGAGCTATAACCCGCAAGTAAGATTTATTTAAGCTTCTAAGCAACATTAGTCTTCTTGAAACTATTCGTGAACAACTTTCGTTCGTTTGGTAAAGGACGAAATGATAAAGACGATTTCTAACCGGGTGAACAGAAGCCTCCGGGTCGGCCATTTTGTTACCAGGCCTCTTCTTTTTCCGGATGTTTCTTCTCGAAAACGTCCTGTACAGGCTTGGCGATGGCTTAGTATTATATAGTAGTGTTCTTGAATACTTCTCATTCGATCAAATGGCTGCGCAAATGAAGACAAAGCGAGTAAAAGCTAGGTAAATGCAAGGAAACCCGAGCGCCGCCATTTTGTGACAGATATATATATATAAATTATATAGACAGCAATCGATGGCGCGCTTTCCGGGAAAATATTACGCACCATGTTGACCCGCGCTCGACTAGCCACCCAAAGGCAGCGTGAAACTCTTCTCCTTCGAGAAAGGCGCTTTCAAAAGTCGCCCGCAATATAAATCCCTCACACGCAATGCTTTGCTAATACGGGAGCAATATAAATGTAAGTACAATTATACTGCCGTAGTATCTATATTATGTACTTGGCCGTCTACCTACGACAGCAAACGTCTAATTAAGAAATCCTTGTAATGAAGTAGTCTTATGGACCACCTCACCATGTGTACAAAGTTTCATTGCTACGTGCCAACATTTTTATTCGTATTGAAACCACGCTATCTATCAATATTAATGTATCATACAAGATGTGTTGTTCTATGAGAATTTATATTGTCAATTTGCCTGCAATTTGCAGGAGACGAAAGGCCTAATTAAAAAATCTGTCTAATTTAAAGTCCATTAAATTCCCCATACTTTACTGGCATACTAAGTGTTTAGCCACCAAGCCATCCAGGGCCCCATACAATTATATTATATTATATTATATTATATTATATTATTTATTTACTTTAGATTAGTATGATTTATTGCAATTTGCACTGTATATATATATATATATATACCACACAGTGCAAGTTGCCCAAGTGCAAGTACAGTATTTGCGCCAGTGGGTGGATGAAAAAGCACCACCAGCGCAAGTTGCACAGGGTGAACCACCATGTGTGCAAGTGGACTATCTGCGCTAGTGGCTGCAGGATAAAGCACCACCAGTGCAAGTTGCAACTAGTGACAACTACCATCTGCGCAAGTGGAATGGTTGCACCAGTTGAAAGAAGGGAAACACCATAAGCGCAAGGTGCAAAGGTCAGGGTGCAAGGTGCAAAGGTCAGGACACAAGGTGCAAAGGTCAGGGCCAGCATCAGCGCTAGTCGGTACGGGATGCAGCAACAACATGCAACTACAACCGCCACCACCAGCGACCGGATAGGACCAGCACAGCACGATGCAGCAATCAATGCAACTTGCGTGAGGGCTAGGTTTGTAGAGGAAATGGGAGTCCTCACGCAAGTTGCACTGATTGCTGCATCGTGCTGTGCTGGTCCTATCCGGTCGCTGGTGGTGGCGGTTGTAGTTGCATGTTGTTGCTGCATCCCGTACCGACTAGCACTGATGCTGGCCCTGACCTTTGCACCTTGTGTCCTGACCTTTGCACCTTGCACCCTGACCTTTGCACCTTGCGCTTATGGTGTTTCCCTTCTTTCAACTGGTGCAACCATTCCACTTGCGCATATGGTAGTTGTCACTAGTTGCAACTTGCGCTGGTGGTGCTTTATCCTGCAGCCACCTGCGCAGATAGTCCACTTGCACACATGGTGGTATATACAGTGCAAGTTGCAATTTACCCCACTAATCTAAATAAATAAATAATATAATTAATTCACAGAGGTCCTGGAGGCTTCTATATATATATATATATATTGCAACTTGCACTGTATATACGAACATGAAGCCGTACAAAAACCTACGTAAATCTGAAAACAATGTAGAAGGTGCCCCAAAAATAGTGGTGAAGCATATTGCGAGCAAAGCAAGCAGAAAATGTTTCCACGGCCCTACCACTCTAATATAGCTTGCTACAGGTCTGCGTCCGCGTTCACTATAATGTTGTCACATGAGCCTCCACCACATGAATTGTACCTTGGTGATTGTACCATGCAGATCTTGCGGAAGTACAGGCCTAGTTGGAAGTTGATAAAGTCTTCTTCATTCAAATTCACGTCAGACAGGATCACTGCCACCCTGAAACAATGTTGCCATGACGACTGGCATGCTGTTTTCAGGGGGCCATCAGAGGTACAATGAACTGCACTACAGTACTCTTCTTAGTTGTACATAATGACCAGCCCCGACACCTAGCCTGTACAGTGTAAAACACTGCTTCTCTGTTTTTGTCATATTTGGTATACCTTGTACATATTTACCTTTCCAACAGTTGCCGTTCTGCCAAGTGCAGTATGACTGCCACAGTATTAATTCCTCCAAACTACTGAAAGAGGCAGTGAAGGAGTCTTCTTATCCGCCATCCATAACATGTGTTGTAATGTATAATAAAAACTTGAGGAGTACTGGAAGACCCACTGAGGTGGGGCTGCACATCAGTGGTATGGACCCAGAAATGGAGTTTCAGTGTACAGCTTATGAGCGAATCCGAGGTGATTGGAACCAACGCAGTGACTGCCCCAACATGGTTATTCTATACATGCAATGTATTGTGACAATTATTTGTGCTGACTATGCCAACAGATGCTAAAGGGAAACAATTGGTATTATACAGTTTATACCTACAAGTACCATGGCAAACATGTCTATTGTACAGTACTTCTGTAGAACACTATGTGACATTGAAAACCTCCATGCATATTGTTATTGCATGTTGTGTTTCAGTTTTCTTGCAGACGAGTGCTTGCTGGTTGTTGAATCACTGGCACACTTAGCAAGTCACTCTTGTGTAGTACCTAGAACACCAGCTCATTACCACCACACTATGTACTGTTCCCCATCACTGCAGTTGCTCCACCGCCTCACACTCCGGGCCCTGCACAGACTGAGGCCACCTCTCAGCCCCAGCCCAGGCTGTCCTTGTGGGAAGCAGCACGTAAGTGGGCGATGTATTGTTCGAGCGTGCATGAGTCCATGTGTGTAGCTTTATTCTGTTTGGATGTTCCCACTTTCCTCTGCAGTTCTGGTGTGTGTGTGTGTGTACGTGTGTGTGCGTGGTGCGTGTGTGCGTGTGTGCATGTGTGCATGTGTGTGTGTGTGTGTGTGTGTGTGTGTGTGTGTGTGTGTGTGTGTGTGTGTGTGTGTGTGTGTGTGTGTGTGTGTGTGTGTGTGTGTGTGTGTGTGCATGCTTGCACACCTCTCCAGCCTGTCCTTGCATTAACAGGCTACACATGCAAGCAAGCAAGGTATGTCTAGTGAGGTTGTACTTTTGCTTGCTCTTCACTGCAGAGTCTCCTCCACCTCCCACTATGGGCCGTTCAGAAGCTGGAGCTACCTCTCAGCCCAGCATGTCCTCAACCCATGCAGCAGGTAGCTAAATACTACTTGTATCATAATGCGTGGGCATTTCCTTTGATGTGGCGAGGTGTGTATATCACTAAGACACCTCATTAAATATTCATGCAGCTGCGAAATCACTGTTTCCAGGTGTCTAACTAGTGACCTTATAAGGTCACTAGTTAGACACCTGCACTAGCCCGAAGTGAACTGTAGTAGTTGCTACTCGCTTACTGCTTGCCACTGTCGTCCCCGCCATCGCTGCTGCCATGTTCGCCGTCTGTTTCCTAGTTGTTCAGTGCTGTCGTCTTCTCCATCCTCCTCATCGCTAAGGGAATGAAGCTGTTGATGAGTATAACAGCTATTATTGATCTCGATTTAGCATAGATGGTCATTGCACATTTAAAATATACAGACGGTACGGCGACGTTCTCGTGACCGCCATTTTGGCGGATTAATTACATTGGACAGCTCGGGATGAACCAATAGGAAACGGAAATGCCTCCGCATTCTGGTACAAGCCGGTTATACGTACAATTCAGATTCGGGTCATTGAATATATACGTCCTCGGGCTTTGCCCTCAGTCGTGTATATTGGATAACATATACATAATGTGTTCATTCATGTGTGTATTGCTATAAAGCCCGAGCGTGAAGCAACTTGTGACGTTCTTGACACTTTGTGATTTTTTGTGCATGCCTATCAATTGACAGTACCGGTACCAGCTTCTTTGCTATTTGCCCTGAAGAAGGCCAGAGCAGCCGGCCGAAACGTTGGCAATCACTGTTGTCATCATTTAAGTTGGTACCAGAGAAGCCCAACTTGCAAAAGCCAACTGAGAAGCTCCCTCTCCTGCCATGGCTATATTCTGTATTACAGTCGAGTGTGGATCATTCCTCACCACTCTCTCCAGAAATGACACCCTATAGTATAACAGTCATACGTAGTAATCCAATAATGACCACGGTTAGCAGCCACAACAGCTTTAGCCAGCAGAAAGAACAACAATGCCAACCACAACTGAAACACAAGGACTAGCTTGCATACATACACACACTGGGACAGCACACACCCTTCCTGTGTGTGTGGTGTGTGTTGACAGTAATTATCAACTCAGCTTGTTGTACGTTTATGTACGTACTAAGAGTTGTCCCAAGCTGCCACCACAGAGTTTGAGGTGTGTTGCTCTGTTCCCCTTCACTGCAGCCGTCTCCCCCACTCCCATGAGCCCTGCACAGTGTTCCCCGACTGGGACAGCAGGCATCCTCTCTGTGTGCTCTCCTACCACGAGAGTTGCCTCATGTGAGTTGTGTGGGGATAGGGGGTGGTGTGAGATGAGTGTACTTTTGTGTGTAGGTGTTTAAGTTGATAAATGGCATACCGGCATGTTGTAACCTTCCTACACTGTCTGAATATCTTCTTCCTCCCCTCCACTGGTATATGTACAACATAGTAGTAAAGTAGTGTGACTGCACATGAACGTATGTACGTATTGGTCTCAGCTATACATGCACTAGCTCTGTGCATGTGTATGATTGTATATACTACAAGGAATGTTGATATCTACGCAGTACATGTATGTGTATATGTACACACTGGGGTAGCACACACCTTCCCTGTGTGTGTGGTGTGTGTCGGTAGAACAACTCAGCCATTGTATATGTACTAAGGGTTGTCCCAAGCTGTCACCACAGAGTTTGAGGTGTGTTGCTCTGTTCCCCCTCACTGCAGCCGTCTCCCCCACTCCCTTGAGTGTGACACACTGTACACACTCTACACAAGCTGAGACATCAAGTGATCTATCAGTTTGTTCGCCTTACAACAGGCCTACACCAGGTAAGTGATGAAGTAGTGTGTGCGTGCGTGTGTGCGTGCGTGCGTGCATGTGTGCGTCCGTCCATGCGTGTGTGTGCGTGTAGTCTCACAGCCAAACCACTATACCTTAAAGACTGTGATGACAGTGCTCAGGAATTCATGTATATTGTTATTGCATGTTTTGTTTCAGTACTTTTTTTGCAGACGAGTGCTTGCTAGTTGTTGGATCAAACACACATACTTTCCCTTCCTTGCCACTCTTGTGTTGTGCCTAGAACACCAGCTCATTACCACCACTCTATGTACTGTTCCCCATCACTGCAGTTGCTCCACCGCCTCACACTCCGGGCTCTTCACGTAAGTGGGTGATGACTCTGTGTGTGCGTCTCTGTTCTGTATTCTTATATCATGCATATAATATGCATGTGTGAGTGTGTGTGGGCATCTCCGTGTCTTGCATTCTTCTATCCATGCATGGGTGTATATGGGTATATATGTGCATGCATCATGGAGTGGGTGGGGTGCATGTACGTATGTACATGTGTGTGAGTGTTTGCAGTTTTGAGTGCAGTCTCGGTTCTTTTTCTCTTGTGACAACTTCGTTCAAACCATGAAGCTATAGCAACTTTCACATACCTTAAGTGATTAAATGAGGTTGCCAATTGGACGGAGACAGTTTGTTTCTTGAGTCACTATTGGAGGATACCCTGTACACTCACTAAGAGCTGTTTTGGACTAATCTACTAAATTGTGAACCTGCCACATTTTACTGCTATCCTCATTTAATGATTAATTCATTCTTAATTGTGAAAAAGTGGAGAGGGTTTGTGAATGCAAATTAAGATATAGGTATAGGCTAACATATTGCAGCGGTATAGAAGTAGAGGATACAGGACAAGAAGGACTCTACATACATACACACTGTAAGCCAACACACATGCTAGTGTTGGGGGGGGGGGGGGGGGGGGGGCATCATTAATGTGACGTTTATTCAAGAGCAGGTACTATTTTGCTTCGCTCTTCACTAAGTGCAGCGTCAATTCGAGGGCAGCCACTAAACCCGGAGCAGCGTCTATTCAAGCAATACAGTAGACGGATTCTTGTCTCTTCTGTCTGCCAATAGTTGGTTATGATTCTTTTCACTGTGTACCTGTCCCAGTCAATGTGTTGACTCTCATGAGCATGCAAACCATTGAGTTGACTAAGCTTCTCAGCCACCACCTTAGCGCATGCAGGTACTGAAGCGATCTTGAACGGTTCCTTAAAGTCAGCACCAGGAAAATCAGCTCAAGCGAGGATTTACTTATTAATATTAATATGTAGCCCCCAATGAGTCTTACAAGTGGGTGTGTCTATTGTGGTCACCCTATGTATACTTTGTGGTCCCTGTAATTACTGGTGGGGGCGTTACCATACATTAGTGAGTGCATCACGTGGCACGATTACAGCAGAATGAGTGAGTTATTTTTGCATTCACTTAATCATTGCTAGGCAACTATTCAACTTAAATTCTGTCTCATTAGTTACTTAAATTTTTCTTCACTCTTCAAGTCAGCCATACCCTGGTTTGCATGGTTATCGGTTACCCAGGTTTTCGAGCAAGTTGTGTACCGATCGAGAAGCATAACTCACGCATACTTTGGCTGTGGACGTCTGTACGTTTGTACGAACGTATTCCACTATTCTTCGCCGGCATAGCCGTGATTAGTCTCGCTAGCCAGACCGCTTCTCCCCTCCATTTTTTTTTTTACAAAATGACGTCAGTTTGTTAAAAAAATGGAGGGGAGGAAGCGGTCTGGCTAGCGAGACTAAGCCGTGATTGTCCGCCCTTCTAATTCAGCTCCAGTCGCAAGCGCGTTGCCGATTTACGACTTTGAGGACTGAGAAACCGCCATTTATCGACCACACGTATAAAAACGCATACGCAATTACCGACCGCGCATTCGTAGCTCAGCTTCGGCACCCCGTACACTACTTGTGCACGTGCTCAAGTTCATAGCTAGAGGTACCCTGCAGGGAACCATAATGAGATGCACAGTATTGATTCCTCGTTTCTTCGGTATTAAGGACGAAAAGCGCATATATAGTACTTGCAGAGTTAACGGGAATATACTTAAGAACGCTTCCCTGCGCGAAACCCCGTCATATACGTATATAGGTTAGCGTTGCGTAAGCCAGGTGAATACGATTCTCAGAAGGCTCAGAAGCGGTTGTATTGCTGACTGTTCATCTTAGCGTCGTCTCTGTGGATGTTGTATAAAGGAGTGATCTGCAAGTTGTGGTCGTTTCAAGTGTTCACCATGTCGTGAAGTTTTCTGCAGCGAATAAGCCACTCAGTTCGCCAACTGCGGCCATTTTCGTAGCATCAAATAATATACAGCACACAACGTACGATAGATATGATATGCAGACAAGCACGCTGTACTTCACTTAAGTGTGGGGCTCCCTCAGGCTCGCCCTAATAATACATGGACACACATGCGCACTGCCTGGGATAAAGAGGAGACATGAGTAAGTAGAGTAGTAATAATAAGCAGGTCAAGTACATAGAAACGAAAATGTTCAGCCCTCGCTGTTGACCCTGCCTTCTACGCCAGAGAAGTCAATGATGTCCCCTGACAATGGACTGGCTGGACTGATGTGTGGCTGACCGAGAGCCACGCAGACAAAGGATGGCTGATCTCAGCAGGGAGAAGTTCAGTCTACATCTGATGAGGTGCAGCGTCTTCCCATTGGCCCTATCGTGCTTCTCAGCAATACGAGAGGCGAGCCTCTTGTATACGACTGTGGCAGTTGGTCCAAGTCCTCCTGCTGTTGTCAACACTAGTGGCAAGAATGTAGCAGCCTCAAGATAGAAGTGAACTGAAGTGCTCTTAAAAGAGCACAACTGGTCCAGCTAGCTTTAGCTTATTTTGTGAATGCTCCTTTTGTCTGGAACCAATTACTATCACCTATTCTCGAATCATCATCTCTGTTCACTTTTAAATTCAGCCTCAGCAAGCTGCTCCTGAACGTATCTTAGTTTGGTATCACTTGATCTTTCTCCCCCTTGCCCCAAACCACTTTAATCCCATGATTTTCTTATGTATCTGCTGTAATTGTATGTTTATGGGAGCACAATCATAGGCACTGCCTCTCGTGCAACCCTTTCCCCATGGGGATAAAATTCAATTCAATTCAATTCAATTCAATACACGATACTAGAGAGCAAAGTGAAGCTGCACAGGTTAGAGTGCAGAATCACTGCTCACTAACCTTTCTGCCGTGTCTCTCTATTCTCCACTTATTACACGCCGCTCTTGGTCAAAGCATTTCACTGCAATTTACTCCTTGCTACATGATTGTTCAACAATGTCCTCATTCAGTTTAACGCCGTAGCATGAGCCTCTGCCACATTATTAGTTCAAACACGTATCCTAGGTATCCACAGCTCACATTGGGGGTGAGAGAACAGATCCAAAGTACATACGTACGGTATGTGACAATATAACATTATCTTTTGTTTTGTTCCATGCCGTTGAGTAAAACTTACCAGACTTCTAAAAACAGTAAATACACTTAATGAAGCTAACAGTTAGCCAGTGTCATGCAGCTAGTACTTGGAGCCCAGATTTTGTTTCATAGAACTAGCAAAAGCAGGTGTCCTCAGTTACTTATTGATGGTGATGATGAAATTGAACTCTTTTATGCTTTTTATGTTTCAGTGGGGTGGGCTTTCATGTCCAATTTTAACTCAAAGAGCTACTTGTGTAGCAGCATGGGAAGGTCCCTCCTTTTCTCCATACCCAGCAACCATGCACCCCTGGAATAAGGAAGCCTTGAACTCCATGAGAGAAGAGCTTGGAGGAGTGGACATGGACGTGGTAATGATTAAGAAGCTGAAGAAATCAGATGTTCCCAATCCAGATAATTTAGGATTTCTGAGTCAAGTGCAGTTGCAGGTGGTGGAATCCAAGACGACTCCTGCTGGACAGATGAACAAGGTCATTGATTACCTACTGGAAATGGAAGATGAATATCTTGAAGACTTTTGTAAAATTTTGGAACAAGGTGGCTTTACAGGAAAGGCAAAAAGGCTAAGGGAGAAAGCTAAATATTTGGAAAAGATTGTTAGTAAGTTTGAATATAAGCAACACACGTGCAAACACTAACATTACAAAGACCAGTTGCATGTAAGCTAAGGAATGTTAATTGGTTGATGACGTCACATCCAGACTACTGCCTGGACTGCGTAAACTCCTATCTTTTCTATGGAGAAACACACTCACGAGCACTTCAACTTCCCTTCCTAGGTCTACGGGTCAGTATCGTTCACAGAAACGATTCAGCATTAAACTGCGGTAGTTTCCACGTGTGTACAACCTCATAGATCCCAGGAAGGGAAGTTGAAGCGCTCATGATTGTGTTTCTCCATAGAAAAGATAGGAGTTTACACAGTCCAGGCAGTAGTCCGGATGTGACGTCATGGTAATGACATTCCTTTGGTCTTACATGTAACTGGACTATTGTGCATTGATCCCTGCTGTTTGTAACAATTTCAGAAGACCAGGAAGCTGACAAGATTTCTGATATACCACCACCACCTGGGGATGACTCTAACGGTGATTCTCCTTAGTTGCATTGAATTCTCCCAGCTTTTTTTATATATCTTATGCCTTCCATTGACTGCAGGTTCCAGTGCAGGGTCTCCATCGTACATGAGCTAACTGTTGTGTCTTTTGTACAGGGTATCCATCGTACATAAGCTAACTGTTGTGTCTTTTACATTCCTATAGTAGGACCTATAGTTGATCTACAGTTATTCGTGATACATTCTTAGCAGTGTGCTCTTGTACCTTTTGTACTGTTACTTTACATTGCTGTGCAATGATTTACAGTAATCAACATTCGACAGTGGTGGCCTTAGGTCTGTAGACTCGAGCTCTGATCGATGGCAAAGGCTATTCAAACACAACATGCACAACAGCATATATGTATGTGCAAATTGTTACAAATGTTCGCATCTTTTCCGTGGTCTTCCTCTTGGTCGCTTGCCTTCCACTTCATCTTCGAACACCCTCTTTACTAGTCTTCCATTGTCCATTTCATTCAGCTTCTCAACCACCCCCTCTGCCTTCTCCGCATCATGTCTGTAACTGCTTCTTACCCTAGCCTTTCTCTCACCTCATCATTTCGCACCCGGTCCATCCATGTTACCCCTACCACACGTCTTAAATATTTCATCTCCACAGCTTGCAACCGTGACATATGCCTCGCTTGCAGGGTCCAAGACTCACAGCCAGTGCCATAAACATTTCTGCTATTATTATAATATAATTATTATATATAATTTATTATGCTGTAGACACTTCCATTGTTATACGTAAATTTACACTGTGAATACCATGGGTGGCCTGTGCAAGTGTAATATTTATACATGTATAATTATATGTAGGAAGGAATAATTATAAATTATATATAATTTTATATATATAATATATACGTATATGCATGCATGAATAATTATATAATTACATCGCATGATTATATAATTATACAACTCAAGTTCACCTTTGGCTTATAACATTATACCGTATACGTAATGTTGTATGATAGTCGCCAGTCAATTCCAGCTGCAGCACTACATGTGTGCACGTGTCCATGTGCACGTGCATGCCCTTCTGTTGGATGGTGCATGTCTACCTCAAAGTGTACATATATAATATAATATAGTCAAATTATGTATAATTATAGTGACTATAACATATCCAGCTGGCAAATTATGTGCTCCTTTTCGTGTTGTCCACATGGTTCGTGATTGTCATGCTGTTACTTCATTTATACACAGTGACTTTCTGTGTATATATGTGTTGTAATTGCATGCAAGCACAGTCACAACATGCACACAACTCAAGCATCACCGTGTGCTGTAGCAAATCCAATCCTCACAGTTTGGCACACGCTTTAATAGTTAGAATCGACCTCACCACCACACCTCACCTCGCCACCACACCTCACCTCACCTCACCTCACCACCACACCTCACCTCACAACCACATCACAGTTCTATACACTAGCTGTAGTTCACACTTGGTATGGTATGGCTCTGCTACTCACACTGGTTTCTATGGCTACTTGAATCACACTACATGGTTATACCATTCTCAGCACCATCTGCTGAGGTTGCATGAATTTCATCTGGTTACAGCTTGAATATTCCAAATGCCTCTCCAGCGCAGAAGTCATACTTGCCTGCAGGTGGCAGAGTTCCAGAACAATCTGGCTTGGTAGCCCACACCTCCCACAGTGACACCCACCTGTTTCCATATTGGAGCATGATAGGATCCTTGTGAATAATGTCGGCACCGTACGTCTTACCATAAGCATAGATTGTGAACACTTTGCCCCAGCACTCTGTCCATTTCATAGCATTTGCAAACCCGTAGGACCACGAGGGTGTCCCAGGACACGAATACTAGCCAGCACAGTAGTGATGCACACATCCAAACCACCCACCACCTTGCCCTGCGGGGGTATAAGGCTCTGGAAACAGGTACACCTTCACACACAAGGGGAGAACAGCACTCAGCACAATCAAACGGTCAATAGATCAATGGACACCTTTGTGTGTGCACACAGTGAGGTCTCTTTACAGTACAGTGTGAACAACCCTGTGAACCAATCGTATGCTAGTAGTGCTTACATTCAAATGCAAGCAGGATTTCTGCATCAGGTCAGGAGCACACTTTCATGCATGCACTGCTCAAAACACAAAATGAGCATATACGTATGTGTACATATTACGCTATATATACGTGCATGTAGGTATGTTGGGGGCATGTAGAGTGTGGTAGGTCAGTCTGTGTCATTTCAGTGCCATGGGGTCATTCTGTGACCTTCTGGGTGGGCGTGGTGCAATTACACAGTTTTATAGTGTGTTTGTATATAAATGTAGTTTCACTGTAAGTAATTGATTATTCATTGATACAGTGGTTTAGGGTTTCTGGTCCCGATTGTCCATTGCACACTGCAATCACTCACGTGATTAGTATTGAAACCACAGAGCTCACGTGAACTCCAATAGCAGGTGAGCCTCTGCAGTTCCAGTTTAATAATCACATGAGCGATTGAAGTGTGCAATAGACAATCGAGACCAGAAACCCTAAAATCACTGTATCATTTAAAGGTCTGAAGCAGGACTGGGGTCATGACGTTTTGCAGAATCCCTGGCTCAGCATTCATGTTGTTGTTGGATAGCTTTTTTGACATACTGAATGTGCGAAACTCAGATGAGTCTACCCACAAGCACAGGGAAGACCTAAAGCCATACAGAAGCCCAGATGATAAAAGATCAAAGGGAGTCACGTACATGACGAACTAGCTACATCGATAAATGCCTCCCATTCTGCACAGTGTATATATATATGTATACACATTGATCTCTTGCTGTTGATAGTTTTCCATTAACAGTGGCTGGAGGATGCTCTTTAGGTTACCTGAGCAGCTGGGAGACAAGTGTGCCAAACAGGGAGGGGTTCCCAAAAGCTGAACAAGAGCTGATTCTTTATCCCGTGAAACAAGAGAAGGTCTTCAGATTACATGTGAAGTATGGCAGTGGTCTGAGTATAGCAATACACGTACATGTATGTTTCACTACAGATGTAATCAGGCAGTGCTTATGGTATATATATACAGTCGTAGAGTATATACATCATATATTGTTTGCAGTGATGCCATTGGTAGGCACTGTCCAATTTAACACAGATCCTTTGAAAAACTTTTGTTTGGCAGAGTGGTGGATGGAGCAACAATCCCAGCTCCAAGACAGTGCAAGAGGCCACAGACATCATTACAAACATCAGCAGTGCTGGATGAGGTATGTGGCCATGGCTGACAATCAGCTGCCATATATAGCAAAACGGCAAATTTTTGCAACAGGGCCAAAAGTTGGCAACCCCCCCCCCCCAAAGCACATGCAAGTCTGACAATGATTAATTCATGCAAGACAATCGCGCATAGTCACACATGTATATAATTAATTATGATGACATGTATATATTCTGTGAATAAATACACATGCATATTGTTCTATAATTATATACGTTAATGTCATGCATCACAAATCGGCACAATATGAATTACATTGCTACATATGTATTGAGCATTTGCAAATTGCACAAAATTAGACCAAATACGTATTTACAAACAAAGTAGAATATGATCAATATAAAGCTAGTACTGTGATATATAAGATCAATGTACATCATGGTGAAAATATACGTGTATGTGTGAGTATTATAAAGAGTTTAATTACTGTGCCTTACTCAGCTCATTTCTCAATGCCTTCTTTTTACTTGCGTCTTTCTCATTGTCGTACTTGTACTGTTCACTTAACGTTAGGTTTGGCTAAAGCGTGGACACGAATCATCATCCAGAGAATGATGACTTGCTTCAAAACTGATGCATGCACTTCTTTCATTTAACAGCCAGCCAGTTAATATGTCCAATCAAAACAGGAGGTCTTCATCTTTGACCATGGCTTCTGTCACTTCACCCTGACTAATGGTACCACTTACCAAGTGCTGTGACAACAACTTCCTCATCAACATGTCAACTTGTCCAAAGAATACGAAGGTGACATTGCTGAACTCCAATACATACCTCTCCCCTACTGACGGCAGCTGTCCACTCCTGGGTATATATAGGCATAGAAATCGTCTTCAGTGCCAGATTGTGCCATTGCACTCAAACAGTCAACTACATCAGCCACTTCTTCGGAGTCTTTCGCTTGTAAACTTGAAGCAGCTTAAACGGGATGTAGCCTGCCATGTAACGAATTACATTCTCTTCATCAGCTTCCAATTCCTGATTCATTGTAGGTGCTACTGGAGGTCTGTGTTCCTGCGTCCCATCTTGTTTTATGGATGCGATCAGCGCTTGATTGAACAGTAGCCAGTCTGTTAGGTAGTAGGTTGAATCCGCAAAGGATCTGGTTGCCGCAAGTGAAGGATCTCATGAAATTCGTCCCAGCGTTTGGAGAGGTCTGAAATCTTCTTCTGACGATGCTGCGCCGGCGATACAACTGTTAGCTACCTACAATGTCTTCGCAAAAACGGCAAAATCTTTCCTCGTTCCCTTGCGCATGTGCTGCCTCCTTGAATTGTTGCAACTCTTGAGTCTGCCTCGTCTCTCTTTACGAAAATGTGTTGCAGTACTCTACAGTCTGTAATAGCTACTTCCAAGATATCGCTGACTTGTTTCGTCGCCGAATCGTGCAAAGCTTCCGCCATTTTGGTTACTAAGCAAGCACGAATGCGCTCGGAGGCTCGACACCTCTGGTTCGCGTTGCCAATCGTTCTCACCCTCTATCTATGGCCAAATATGGTTATACACAAGCCACGCCTCTCTGCTGTCGGGAAGTTTCCCGGAGAGCCGTATAGCCATCCTGTGTCTTGAGGTGCTGAGTGGGACGAAATGACAGAGTTACAAGACTCAAGCGTGACTGGTACACGGACATCAAACGAAACTGACACTGGTTAGTCTGTGTAGCTAGGCTGTATGACGGGTAATAAGTATGTACCGTCACTAGACTGACCGTGTGGATGATATAATTTATATAATAATAATAATAATAATATGTTTCTTGTTTCGCCAGGCTCTGCTTTGAACGAGAGTCGGGAGGTTCGTAAGAAAGACGGCGACTGCGAGGATGGCGATCACGTTCAGAACCCATCACAGAAATCCAGCACTGGTTCGAACCTTCTCGTCCGGCCACAGTCTTCGCCATTGATGCCTAATTCTACAGAGAGGAGTGGAGATGGCCCACTTCCTTGCGCTACTCCAAATGGAGCAGCTACACTGCAGTACATGACTGTGCAACAGGCCACCAATTGTCCTTTCAGCTTCACTGGTCAGATGTTTGGCACTGACAGCCAACAGGGAAAGCAATCAGAAGTCGTGGTAGAGACGGATGGACAAGTAGCGGAATTCAGCTGTGAATTTGGGGCAGTAGTACAAGATATCATTGTCGCAGTGAAGGAAGAGAAGAAAGAAGAACATCTCTTACACCTGGCCACTTGGATGACCCACCCTGACCCAAATGATTCGATCTTCCCTGGTGCAGAAGAAGCCAAAACCATCGAGGAATTCTTTCAGCTAGCCAGAAAGCAAAATTGGTGGCACTGGCTTGATTTTGGTAGGCTTCTTCTCATTTTAGAAAAGAGCGAGTGCACACAGGCTTTGGAAGTAATCAAACCGTACATGAAGAAGCTTGGTGACCATCCGACGGACAGACTGTCAGCACTAAAGGACAAGCCCCCTTGCGGCGAAGGACACTGGCTAGAAATGAAATGCCAGTGTGATTCTGCAAATCTTAGGTTGAAGGACATCAAGAATCACAAAGATTTTCTGATCAGTCATCTAAAAGTGCCCAACCTCGCCTTCACATATTGTGAGGCTCGTGACGGATGTACTCTGACAGTGTGGCGAATTCACTCTCCAGTGCATGCGGCAGACATCAAGAAGAAACTCCTCGGTATGGAAGGATGCTGCAAGATAGTTGAGCCTGGCAGAGAAATGCTCAAGGCGACTCTTTACACTCCATTCACCGGTAAGACTAATTGTAGTGCCTGCCTGTGAGGTCTGGTACCTGGCACTGTAGAATTACATTTGCATTGGCAGATCTGGTAGCAAAATATGTATAAATAGGCCTATTCGGCAACCGTGAGCAGGCAAAGCATGCACCATTTGAGATTTCACGATATTTCTCTCTATATTTATAATTAAATCTTTGTTCGCTTTTTGGCCCATCAATGCCGGCTGGTCAGGTGGGCTACTTCATGTCTAGGACACGTTTTCGTCCTTTGTGTTTGCATCTACAGAGGAATCTGTTTGTTAGGAGAATGCAGGAGCTATTACTGCCATGCAGCTACAGCATACACAGGGAGTAGCTTATGCTCAAGCCATAAAGGTCATCTGGAATTCGCTGGGGCCTGCAAGGGGTCTGCATATTACGTAAACAGTAACTGGAGTAAACAAAATCAACACATTTACTTAGAGCAGACTTGTAAAAGGGGAGAAAGTGAAGTGGTTGGTGATGATTGTCAGTGCTTGTTGTAGTTCAGTGGCACTGTGTGTGTGTGAGTGTTGCTCCAGCCTGTCCATGTGTTCAGGAGCTGTAGCAAGCAAGCATGTGTATTAAAGTCCTACCGTTGCTCTTCACTGCAGTTACTCCTCCCACTCAGCCTGAGGGAGTTGTAGAAACTGGGACCAATCCAGCAGCAGGTATATATGTGCTTATTCGTATGTGGGTGCGTGGGCGCATGTGGGTGGGTGTGGGTGGGTGTGTATCCCATCTGCTGTATGGTTGACTGTAGACACACGACAGACACGACAGTTCCATATTTATTAATACCACCCACCCTTGCTTGTTAGCTAGTATATCTAAGGCTTGGGCATTGCTCCTCATTCTCTATCCCACAAGAGAGCAAGCAGGACATGTGCAACTGTGTACCAGCTATACATCATTCTTCAACCAGTCAGATGTAGACCGGACGGAGAAAGCTCCAACCACTTGCAGACTTAACTGGTGTGTCTCCAAGGCCTAGCAATGCTGTCTACTTCTCAAAGCACCACACAAATCTATAAGTCAAAGATGAGCTGATTTCACCAAGCAGTAAGAGAAGGTGGTGATGTTTTAATTAATGCCACAATAATTACACACAAGTACGTAGCTGTGATATGGAGAACACGACAGCATCAATTATTTTCGTATGACTTCCAGCCAAACGGAGGGAGGCAAAATAGGGTCGTACAGAAGTTGGGAATTCGTGGCTTAACAGCTTACATACTCAGAATTAGCTTGACATTGGGTAGTGCTAATGATGGGAATGACTGGTACTGCTGATGTTTGTGCGCTCTGCAGAGGTCTTCAAGGGACAGCTTAAAATATTGATCGCAGTAACACTCAATGCAAATGGGAAGCTTGACGCAGCACTTAATCATCAAGTGAGCAGCTGTTGTCCCGTTGCTTAGGCGGGGTTCCCCACCTCTCAAGGGGTGCACACCTCATCAGTGAAGTTCACAAGGGAGGGGCTGTTCATGTGAAAGGGCTGTGAATATTTTTGACTGGAGAGCTATCTAGAGGCAAACCTCAGGAACAACGGGAATAGTTTAACTGTTGATTGCACTCTAGCCAGTGAGTGTGCGCACACATTACTATAATGGTTGTAGAACTATGAAGACACATCTGGAGTGTGGTTTTGCACGGGTTTGTGGAAGATGGGACAGCAGAGATACTGGCATAAGGCAGTAGCTGTGACTGAGAATAGCAAGTACCATGTGCTGTGAACCAGACAGAAACCTAGAAAATGAGTGAATGCAGATTTTTCCGTTGAATAGAGTAGACTCGGAATTCGAGATGTCATTTCACCGCAGCAACCATAACATTGCACTGCACAGATCTATGAGACAAAGATGAGCAGATTTCACCAAGCAGTAAGACGAGCACACTAGAGACTACACACAATTTTGCAATTTTCACCAACTCTCGAAAGCCATTCCTCCCTTCAATGACATGCTGGCATTCCTAATTAAGGTAGCTAAATGGCATGATTTCACAGCTGTAGCAGGTCTAAGTGTGTGGGTTAGAACTGAAAGGAAGCTAGGATTGAATGTGATTTAGAAGCTTATGAGTACGTAGATGTGTGGTGATTGGTAAATTGTATGGCATTGTGTAATTTCTGAGCATGCCATCATTTCAACCAGCAGTAACGCTCTTAATTGTTTCCCATGTAATTTAGCTATGTTGTATCTTGTTTGACATCTGCTCCCAAAGCTGTATGCTACACTATGCAATATGGAATCAATTGTTCTCTCTCCTTGCCACCTGACTGCAGCTGATGAACCTGACACACTAGAGGTGAGCTTTGCCATCCTCACTGCAAACAAGAGGGAAGAGCTGGCGGTGAATGGCTTTCTTCAGCTGGAGCATGTTGATCAAGCTAGTTATCCTCATGCCAGTAAGCTCCAGTACAGTTCGGATGCAGTTCTAAGGAATGTGAGAGCTAAAGTTGAACCTCTACCAGATCCCCGCTATACCCATCGTCTCTTTAGTCTTGAAGTTAATGGTAAAAAGCAGATAGGAGTGCATGTGTACTGCGATAAGAAGGGTCCTTTGGGAGCCTTTAACAAAACTATGGAACTCATGAAGACAGCCAAAGATAAGGAGTGGAAACTTCGCTACATCTTTATAGTTGGCTGCTGTGGGGCATCTGTTATTGAAGCAATGAAAGAGGACTTTCCACGGGGCACCATTCTCCTTGCCGAAAAGGTCAAGGGCCACCTGAATACAGAGGAAGAAGAATGTGAAGCGGATATCGCCAAGGAGATGGTGAAAGGCAAAGCACCAACATTCAAATTCGAGGGCAGTCCGACCACTTACCAAGTGGACTCTGCACTCTTGACACAAATGATGAGAGAGTGTAAAATTGATGCTCAGGGTGCCTTCAATAAGATTGAAGTGAAGAAAGTTGACTATTTGTCAGGACCCTTGGTGATCAAGAGCAGTCTGTTTGGTGCCACGTTTCGTGATCCGAGTGTGGACGCTTGTGGTGTTGAGATGGAAGCCGTGGGAGTGCTTAAGGCTGTGGAAACATTTCATACAATCTCAGGTGGTCCAAAAGTAGAAGTTGTGCTTGCAAAGGGCATTTCCAACTACACGGGTCACAAGGGAGAGTCAGGGAGTTGCAAGTTCTTTGATGAGACAATCAAAGATGCTTCTGATGATCAACTACAAATGAATGCCACAATGCAGTCCATCGCTCTAGTGATTCGATTTGTGGCTAAGAATATGGAATGGCTTTTCAATCAGCGTCCTCCGAAGCACTAATTGTGCTAACACTATTGACAACTGCAATGGATTAGGATCATTAGAATACTTTATGAAGCAGCTTATCTTGTTATTTGCACATGTAGTGTTTCTAGCTATGCATCTAGTGAACTGCAGCACTTTACATGGTGTGTAGCTCCTGTCTTGTAGTCTTTGGAAGGAGTACACAAGTCTCATGTATTTTCTCCTTGTTACATTTTGTAACGGCACTCTTGACATTGGTTTGCAGTTGTGTTGAAAGAAGAGAAATGCTTATGAATATGCTTGGTTAGGAAAATGTACAAGATGGTGAGGTATGTAGTAGAGAGGAGGGCCCAGGTGCCGTGCACTCATTGAAGATGTGTACATGTCTCAATGAGTTGCTTCCAGAAATCAAGGTTGGGGCAGATAAAGGGACGTCTCTCTGAGAAAGGAGTGGGCCTCAAGTAGGGACTTCCCCTCATGCCTAATGAGGTAAGCAATCACCAGAGTGGCAGATCTTGGCAGTGATGTGGAGAGAGAAGGGAGGGTGTGATGGTACAGTGCAGGTGTAGAGGGAGAGGGGAGGGTGTGATGGTACAGTGCAGGTGTAGAGGGAGAGGGTGTGTGTGTGATGGTACAGTGGAGGTGTGGAAGGAGAGGGAAGGGTGTGACGGTACAGTGGAGGTGTGGAGGGAGAGGGGAGGGTGTGATGGTACAGTGCAGGTGTGGAGGGAGAGGGGAGGGTGTGATGGTACAGTGCAGGTGTGGAGGGAGAGGGGAGGGTGTGATGGTACAGTGCAGGTGTGGAGGGAGAGGGGGCCTGAGAGTGGAGGGTGTGATGGTACAGTGAAGGTGTATGTATGTACGTATGTATGGAGGGAGAAGGGAGGGTGTGATGGTGCAGTGCAGGTTTAGAGGGAGAAGGGAGGGTGCGATGGTACATTGAAGGTGAGTGTATTTGTGTGTGTGTGGAGTGAGTGGGAAGGTGTGATGGTACTTTGCCTGTGAAATAGACCCAATCAGGTTCATGTTTTTGATGTGTCATAAGCTCGCGTACATAGCACACACGACACACCCACATCCACCCGCCTGCATGCTAACACCAGCTCAACAATGCACCAAAACCCGTTTCTGTGCGGATATTGCAATACCTGACAAGGTAAAGCAAGAGGGGATGGGAGATGAAGGGAGGAGGAGGGGGTGGGAAATGGTAGGAGATGGAGGGAGGGGGAGGGGTGGAAGATGGAGGGAGGGGGAGGGGTGGGAGATGGAGGGAGGGAGAGGGGTGGGAGATGGAGGGAGGGGGAGGGGGTGGGAGATGGAGGGAGGGGGAGGGGGTGGGAGATGGTAGATGGAGGGAAAGGGAGGGGGTGGGAGATGGTAGGAGATGGAGGGAGGGGGAGGGGTGGGAGATGGAGGGAGGGGGAGGGGGTGGGAGATGGAGAGAGGGGGAGGGGGTGGGAGATGGTAGGAGATGGAGGGAGGGGGAGGGGGTGGGAGATGGAGGGAGGGGGAGGGGGTGGGAGATTGTAGGAGATGGAGGGAGGGGGAGGGGGTGGGAGATTGTAGGAGATGGAGGGAGGGGGAGGGGGTGGAAGATGGATGGATGCCTTGTGTACGTGTGAGGAGCCCATGCCATGACAAAATGTACTGGTCAGGGAATAATTAATGTCGTGCCATCTAATGATAGGAGTCCTGTTGTGTGTAGGTTGGGCATACATGTGTACACACAGTATGTATGTGTATGTCTGTGTTAGTATGATGTTGTATGTATTTAAGCTAACCTGTTGTGTTGTTGTGTGTTGTGTTGGTGGTGGTTGTGTGTTGTGTTGTGTGCTGTGTGTTGTGTTGTTGTTGGTTGTTGTTGTGTGTTGTGTGTTGTGGTGGTTGTGTGTTGTGTACAAACATTACTAAGCTAACCTGCCCCCCTCACTGTCTCAGGTGATGGTGTTCCCTACCTACTAGTGAAATGCAAGGCATTGTGGGGGCGAGCAAATACGCACAAACACATGGACATGCCCTGGGCCACATCCACACACACATAGCTACATGCTTACATACACAGTTGGCACAATTTTCGTTGCAGCACATAATTATGTCAATGGCAAAACAAAATCATGAGAGTATATATAGGTCAATAGCGTTAGCTATAGTACATGGTCCAAAATCCAGCTATTGCTGACTGTTTTTGTCAGAGAGCTCAACAATATTTATGAAGTATTTCTACCAGGAGGTCCAATGTCTGGCATGGCATAAACTTCCTCAATAGCTGCAGGGGACTCCTGCACCCAAGGCTGCCCCAATGATGGCAGTGGACTTTGCTGTATTGTGCCAGCCTCAGCACTCTCCAAAGCCCTTCTCTCTCTGTCCCTGAGCTGACGCGGCAGGGGCCTTTGTGCCTTGAGTGTGCCTTCATCTGCTGCAGCCTTTCTCTGTCTGTACATGTGTGCGCTTTAGAATTCCTCACCCCCCCCCCCCCCTTTCACAAGGAGGCCACTGTCCAACCCAGTCCTATATTGGTGGAGCATACAACGTTAGACAGGCCCAACTTCGGTGATTGCTACGTAGCTGTAGAACCTAACCACGAAGGGTACAGCACACTGCTCACCTTCCCTGCGCAGTTCTTGTGGAGGCTGCGAATAGGGTGTGAAGCGCTACAATGTAGACATAGCTATCTGCGGTGACAGCTAACCATGAACTCGAAGGATACAGCGCGTACCCTGCGTACCTCCCCGGAGGTGGCCTTGTGTAGGCCGCGATGAAACGAATTCCTTGTCAGGTGCTCGCGTCTATTTGCTGGGTTTACGGCGCGCTCCAATGAGGACGTATGGACCAGGATTGGTATATGCAGACGTACGTACCATCAATGGTGTGGACGCGGCGACGTACAAACGTACGTAACATATAATTTGGTATTGACACGACGCAAGACCCAACCAACCAACCACCCACCCAAGGACCCAAACTACCGGTTTTCACACCACCCAGAAGAGAGGGGCTTCACTTCACTCGCCCCAATAATGTTGTATGATAGCCAGTCAGATCCAGCTGCAGCACTACGTGTGCCCATGTGCACGTGCATTCCCTTCTGTTGGATGGCGCATGTCTACCTCAAAGTGTACGTATATATAATAATTTACTATAGTCAAATTACGTATATAGTGACACCTCACCTCACAACCACATCACAGTTCTATACACTAGCTGTAGTTCACACTTGGTATGCTATGGCTCTACTACTGACACTGGTTTCTATGGCTACTTGATCACACTACATGGTTATATCACTCTCAGTACCATCTGCTCAGTTTGCATGAATTTCATCTGGTTACAGCTTGAATAGTTCAAATGCCTCTCCAGCACAGAAGTCATACTTGAGTTTGCCTGCAGGTGGCAGAGTTCCAGGACAATCCGGCTAGGTAGCCCACACCTCCCACAGTGACACCCACCTGTTTCCATATTGGAGCATGATAGGATCCCTGTGAATAATGTTGGCACCGTACGTCTTTCCAAAAGCATAGACTGTGAACACTTCGCCCCAGCGCTCTGTCCATTTCATAGCATTTGCAAACCCATAGGACCACGAGGGTGTCCCAGGACATGAATACTAGCCAGCACAGTAGTGATGCACACATCCAAACCACCCACCACCTTGCCCTGCGGTGGTATAAGGCTCTTGAAACAGGTACACCTTCACACACACAAGGGGAGAACAGCACTCAGCACAAGCAAACGGTCAATAGAACAATGGACACCTTTGTGTGTGCACACAGTGAGGTCTCTCTACAGTACAGTGTGAACCACCGTGAACCAATCGTATGCTAATAGTGCTTACATTCAAATGCGAGCAGGATTTCTGCATCAGGCCAGGAGCATACTTACATGCATGCACTGCTCAAAAGACAAAATGAGCATATACGTATGTGTACATATTACGATATATGTGTACATGTTGAATAGCATTCTTCTGCACAGAGATGCTAACCATGTCAAAGTTCACATGTGGCAATGTCAGTAAGGTGCTTGTATGTAAGTGTGGCTCAGGAAGGGTCAGAAGGGTGCAGGTGGCCAAAGACATCAGAGGTACATACATACAGATGTGAACCCACAGGTGAATGAATAATAAAAAGGCCACACGAGTCATAGCGTCCTACTGTACATACAGAGACTGATGGAGTTGATATACGCACGTACAGACTGCAGTACATTAGGCTGGCCTACATAGAGGAGGACAGCATACACCACGAATGGGTGTCCTAGTCAATCATGCTACGTCTAGGGGCGTGGCACAGACAGACCAGCCTCCCGTCAACAGATAGGGCGGTGGACAACGGACTTGACGCATCAAGCTCCATCTGGTCGCACGTGAACATCAAATACTTCACACACTTGTCTATCCATGGACTACGTTGGTACACATGTACTTTCCGGTACAAATGGAGTTGGACAAGCTTCAAAGAGCCCCCCTCACCCTTCGAGGTCCGACGACAACTCGCGAGTTGCCCTGCTGGTTTGTGATGAGCGCTTGTTGGCCTTCCTTTACTACCTTGAAGGGCATGGCGCGCTGGAGCCCACAGCAGATCGACCCGGGAAGAAAGAGGTACACGGGAGATGCAGCTGAGGTGCGGATGTGTCCAGGAGTGAGTCAGCACATTGTACGGGAAGTGTATACCGGAAATCGAGGCATTGATGATGCAATAGTCTTTCTCCTCACAAAATGGCTGCTGCCACGTCCGAAACAGAAGGTGCGTCTGCATATGCACTCCACCTCTGAAGGGTGTCCCGAGCAAGTAGCTACATCAGGAAGCTAGCTACACTAGATATGCTAGCTACATCAGGAAGCTAGATAGAAACTGTAGATTTAACACTAGATTGCTGGCTTTGTTGCGCTACAGATCATATCGCTTCCATATTATGTGATTGTGTAGTGGCACGTGTTAGGAATTTGTGGTCTTGCAAGAGTGTCCTCTCACTGCTATTATCAGGACTCAGATCCCTTCTTGTTCCATTAATAACTCGCTTTTGGCTGTAAAGTAGGCACCTTAACTTCCCTTCACTACCATTTCGTCTATAGCTAGTTGCTTGTCCTGCGTACTGCGATCGCGTGTACACTAAGTTCACAAATACCTTTAATTTTGCAGAAAACAAGCCAATATTTCGTGAACTGAATGCTGACGAGGTGAACGCTGGAAGCATCGAAGCCACAGAGGTGGAGAGCCTATGTATGGAGTGCGGAAAGAATGTGAGTGCACAAGTGTGTACCATATGACATGTGTTACTCCTTCATGACTGTTGCCGAAATATTTCACTTCACAAAACGAATGTAAAGTTGTGCCAAAGTAACATCATAAGTGCTGTAAGTATTGTTTGTGCAGAATGTGTCAGCTGCTCAGACCTCCACTACATCTGACAAATTGCAGTGCTTTGAGGTGTCTCACATTAGTACATAACAATATCAGTTTTAGTTGCAGTCATAATTCTACATGTTTTGTAAATAAGGAGCTGGCAATGCTGTCACAATGGGTAAATGGCTACTGCTTTGAAGTGGTACAAGACACTGTTAATGCAGAGTTTGAGAATGTACCAGTGCTGTGTCTGTGCATGCGGTTGTGTTAACAAGGCTGTACTCGACCTCATCCACCACAGTCTGCAGTTGTTGCAGTCTAACGAATGTACAAGTCCAAGAGCTGTATGTAAATGTCCTCACTTTCTGCAGTTTCATCCATACATACCCGAAATTCAATGTCATCACTTGTCACATTCATTTGCCTGTGGAACCAAGGGAGAAGTGGGGAATCACAGCAGAGGCTGTCCGATGGGCAACCTGTACCGTCAAACAGCAGCTTCTCGTAAAATATATTTCCCCATGTGGTTTCCAAGTTGCCGGAATCGCAGTGGTAGTTGTCGCCAACGTACTCTGGTCTTTGGTGGAGGACTGATTCCACTCGACATGGGCAGGTGCTGTGGCCAGGGTTCCGGGTACTAGAGATTGCTACCGCTAGTGACCAGATGTGTTGCCGTGGAGACCCATGCGTGAAACTGAAGCCGTCCAAATATACTTCATCGAGTCCTCGTGAATGCACCTTCCAGCCTTTGAATGCATCCAGGGCACCAAACTGGTAGCCTTGCACACGCCCACACACCTCACTGTATGATATGTTATATGTGTTGAAAGTGGTTGAATCACAACCGGTTGCTGAGGTGCGTTTGCAGAAGTTGCCCGGATCGCTGATCTTTGTTAGAGGGTAGGGACAACGATAGTTTCCCTTTGAGGTATTGAGACTGGCCACTTGGGTCCATCCTCCCCCACTCCCACATAGACTCTCCTCCATCTCGCAGTACATCATGTGTGCCCCGCTCTCCCCCTCCCCCTGCAACCAGTAGTACCCTGAGCGACAAGTACTGTCGTTGCTGTAAATCTCCTTGCATGAGGATGCTGCACTGAGCGTGCCCAAGTGTGTGTTCTGACACTTAATGCTATTCTGCGCTGCTAGTTCAGTGCGAATGAGTGTGCTGATGTGCCCCTCAATCTCAGCCTTTAGCTCTGCAATGTCCACTTCTCCCGGCTCACCAGGGTCTCCCTTTTCTCCTGCAATGCCCTGAACTTTGAAATGGAGTGTGCCCCCGTTTGCAGTGAGAAGAGGGTTGTAACACTCTCCCTTCTCAAGCACAGCCTTGCTTTGTGTCTGACAGCAACAAACTGTCAACAGCAACAACAATACTACTGCTCTCATCCTGCTGTCCATGGAGGGCCGTGACCAGAGCTGGAAGAGGAAATTCCTGACAATCTAAGCCTAAAGCTGTAACTCTGAGCTTTTCTTTGTTTCTTGTTTGTGAAAACACAGTTTAGATCACCTTGGTAACTTCTTTTTCACTGTTGACCAATCAAATTGAAGCTCCTAACATTTCGAAATCTTTCCTGCAGCTGTCAGGGTGTGCTAGTTTACACAAGAGCCACAGAACACAAAACACACAAGGGAGATCACAGAAAGAAGGAGTGGACTTATAGATTGGTTGTGGATAGTTCAAGTTGAGAAATAGCTATTGTAACTCTCTTGTAGTGAACAGGTGTACCATAAGAATGAGATACCTTTGTGTGTGGCAGTTTGCAGAGATGCAAGGCACTGTTTTGCTATAATCGTAAGACCAGAGATGTCCATTGCTTAGGTGACATTTGGTTGAATTACACATGCATATATATATGTGTACAGTGAATAGCGGATGGGTCAGATATGAGTGACATGCATTTGGTAATGCATTTGATGAAGAGCATGTAATATTGTGAAAGAACAAAGGTTGTTACGCAATACGTACTTGTACCTACACTTCTGTATTTGGGTGCTTTGCTATCCAACAGCTGTTTGGTGTGTGTACCAAGCAGTTCTCCACCATGCAGTGCTAGCCACGTGTCTGTCTACTGCCAACTGGGAAGTGGCCCGTGTATTGTGCAATGGCTGCTGTGTATACACACGTATGTACATACAGTGCGGAGGTGCCTGTTCTGTGTACATTGTAGTGTGGGGTCTGGGACTATGTACATATGGAGGACATACGACAGTACAGTACATTGTGCAGTGTTACATACATACAGTATATGTATGTACTTTATGCAATAGTACATGTGCATTGTGTAATAGTCGTTGTACGTTATGCAACAGTGCACAGGCATTGTGTAATAGTGGGCAGATATTTCTTCAAAAAGGTCCATAGATACATTGTATGTACGTATACATATATTCGTATGGCTTCCTGTTGTACATGGTGTAATGCTTCTTCACTTGTTCCATTGATGTACGTATATATATAAGGGCATTCACGATGTCATGTAAAATGCTCAAAACATCACTGAGGGATATGTGCCATTTTTACTTTTTCATCAGTACATTACCCTTGCATTCCTTCTCTTCCCTCCCCTCCCCTCTCCTTCCCTCCTCCTCTCCCCTCCCCTCCCCTCCCCTTCCCTCCTCTCCATTCCCCGTTCCCCTCCACTCTGATCTCCTCCCCTTCCTTCCCTTCCCCCTCCCCTCCCCTCCCCTCCTCTCCCCTCCCCTCCCTCTCCCCTCCCCCCTCCCCCTCCGCTCCCCTCTCCCCTCCCCTCCCCCCAGGGCACTACTCGTCTGCTGCTAACCAAAATTCCAATGTTCAGAGAGGTCATTGTATCATCATTTGCCTGCTCTCACTGTAACCATAGCAACACATCAACTCAGTTAGCTACTGACGTACAAGACAAGGGAGTGAGGTTCTCTCTGCATGTGCAGAATCCCAAGGTGTGCACACTTTAGTGCAGTGAAGTGGGCAGCGATGGTGTGTATGTGTGTATGTGCGTGTGAGTGTGTGTGCGTGTGTGTGTGTGTGTGTGTGTGTGTGTGTGTGTGTGTGTGTGTGTGTGTGTGTGTGTGTGTGTGTGTGTGTGTGTGTGTGTGTGTGTGTGTGTGTGTGTGTGTGTGTGTGTGTGTGTGTGTGTGTGTGTGTGTGTGTGTGCATGTGTGTGTGCCTGAGTGTGTGTGAGCATGTGTGTGCATGTGCATGTTTGCACATGTAAGTGTGTGTGTGTCTGTGTGTGTTTAAGACAGACATTGTTCGCTTATGTATATGAGTAGTGGCGACTGCCATGTTATCTCTCTCCTCCTCCTCAGGACCTCAACCGCCAGGTGGTCCGAGCGGACTCTGCCTCCCTCACTATACCTGAGCTTGACTTTGAAGTGCCTGCCCACACTCAAGAGGGGGGTCTTACCACTGTGGAGGGCATACTAATGCGAGCGGTGGAAGGGCTGGAACAGGACCAGCCTCTCAGGAGGGTGGGTGGGGCAGGTGGGCGGGTCAATGTACGCAGAGGACGGATGTTTCTTAAAAGGGATGTGGAAGCATACTCTACAGATAATGCCGTAGTGTGGTCTACGCATGTTCGTTTAGCAATTCGGTAGTATCTGGACTATTGCAAGTGTGACTGTCTCACCACTGACCTCACCAGAGGGGCCATTGAATCTCATCCTTGCATGACAATTTGCCTCCTACAGTACATCCCACTGGACTGTTACAGGTCTCCCATGCCATGCACGTTGCACATATGATAAAGCCGCATGCCCTGTTACGCCCTGTGGTGTCTGTGCTGTCTGGAAGCCCACTAGGAACTCTGACCCATTCCTTGTCCTGACAGGTGTATGACCCAGAGCTGGCCGAGAAGATTGACGCCTTTGTGGCTCAACTCAGAAGCTTGCTCATTGTTGAGGAATCCTTTACTTTGGTGAGGAGCAGATACTGTAACATGTGTCAGTAGTGATGTCGAGCGTTTCACATACGTAGCACAGTAGATTGCAATAGTACAAAGTTTTGACCACAAAGGTCTTCCTCAGTTTCAAGACATGGCTACCAACAGAGAATGTGACGGGAGGCATGCATTTCTGTGCTGTTGGCAGCATGTGTTGTGTTGTCAGCTTCAGTGTGTCTAAGGTCATCTGTGCCGTCTCTCCTGCAACTTCAGGTCATTGACGACCCGTGTGGGAACAGCTTTGTGGAGAGCACTGAGGCCCCATCAGTGGATCCTCAGTTGACAGTGGAGCACTACACAAGGACACAGGAGCAGGACCTCCAGTTGGGAATACAACCAGTGTGTGTGTGTGTGTGTGAGCATGCGTGCGTACATGCGTGTGTGTGCGTGCATGCTGGGTGTGTGTGTATGCGATTGTGTATGCATGTATGCATGTGTGTGTATGTGAGCATGTGCATGTGTGTGTACATACATATGTGTGTGAGCGGGTACAGACGTATGTTCCAGGTTCAGGCTAGTTTTCATCTCCTTCCTTTGCCAGTCTCTCACCTCCTCTAACTTCTCCCTTCCCTCTTCCCACTCCTCATTTACAGACAGCCACTGTCAGTGAGTGCAGCCAGAATGAGCCAACAGGGAACAGCGATGAGCTCACTGATGAGGTGTGGAGAACTCTGTGTGGGTCTTCAGACTTGTGTATGTGTTCCATGTGTGTTTATATATCGTATAATATGTAGGTATATAGTATATATATAGTACACACACACACCATACACTATATATAGTAATATATAGTAGGTATATATAGTATATATATAGTACACACACACACACCATACACTATATATAGTAATATATAGTAGGTAAATGCGTACTTTTGCAAGTGTGTGGGTACCACGTGCATGTGCTGTATAGGTATTTGTACGTATATGTGTGTGTATTGTTGGTTGTGTGTTGTTGGTTGTGTGTTGTCATGCAGTTGTGTTGTTGTGTGTTGTCAGTTGTGTTGTTGTGTGTTGTCAGTTGTGTTGTGTTGTGTATAACATTACTACGCTAACCTGCCCCCTCGCTGTCTCAGGTGATGGTGTTCCCCATGAACTGCCCACAGTGTCAGTCTCCGTGTGAGACAAGGATGAAGAGTGTCGGTATCTGCTGACTGTGTGTGGGGTGTCTCAATGCCCATGTGTGTATGTACTTACATACGTTTGTCTGTACATACATATGTGTATATCGAATTTTTTTGTGTGAGCACTTGTGTGTATATGTAAAATGGGTATCTAGTATGTGCGTGCATGTACATGTATGTGTATAAATGCACATTGTGTGTGTCTGTATGTCTGTATGTACATATGTACTGTCTGAGAAACCCCTTGACAGTCCGTCCAGCCATCCCTCACTTCAAGGAGGTGATTGTAATGGCGCTGACATGTGACACTTGTGGCTACCGCTCTAACGAGGTCAAGTCAGGGGCAGGGGTCAGTGAAAAGGGGACACGGATCACACTCCACCTCACTGACCCCAGTGACCTCTCCAGGGACATACTGAAGGTGAGGAGAGTCACGCAGTGGAACCTGTCTAGTCAGACCACTCACCTGTGGACCTGTCTAGTCAGACCACTCACCTGTGAGACCTGTCTAGTCAGACCACTCGCCTGTGAGACCTGTCTAGTCAGACCACTCACCTGAGACCTGTCTAGTCAGACCACTAACCTGTGAGACCTGTCTCGTCAGACCACTCACCTGTGAGACCTGCCTAGTCAGACCACTCACCTGTGAGACCTGTCTAGTCAGACCACTCACCTGTGAAACCTGTCTAGTCAGACCACTCACCTGTAAGACCTGTCTAGACAGACCATTCACCTGAGACCTGTCTAATCAGACCAATCACCTGTAACAGTTGTACCTTAGGCTGTAGTGAAGGGGGAGTCATTGCATTACGTAATGCATACATTATTGTTCAATTTCTTAAACGAAATTATTCATGCATATTAAGTGAACTGTTTGGTATTCCCTGGTAGGCTGAAACAGCCACCCTTCTCATTCCCGAATTGGAATTTGAAGTGGGTTTTGGTTCCCTTGGAGGTCGCTTCACAACAGTAGAGGGACTGCTTGAGGAGGTGTCTGTGCAGGTGTGTGGGTGTGGGTTTGTCTGTGTGTGCAGGTGTGTGGGTGTGGACGTGTCTGAGTGTGCAGGTGTGTGGGTTTGTGGGTGTGTCTGTGGGTGTGTGGGGGGGTCGAGTCTATGTGTGCAGGTGTGTGGACTGTGGGTGTGGACGTGTCTGTGTGGGTGTGGGTGTGTCTGTGTGTGCAAGTGTGTGTCTGTCTGTGTAGGTGTGTGGGTGTGGGTATGTCTGTGCAGGTGTGTGGGTGTAGGCGTGTCTGTGTGTGCAGGTGTACAGGTGTGTGGGTTTTGGGTGTGTCTGTGCAGGTCTGTGCAAGTGTGTGGGTTTGGGTGTGTCTGTGCAGGTGTGTGGGTATGTCTGTGTGTGCAGGTGTGTGGGTGTGGGTGTGTCTGTGCAGGTGTGTGGGTGTAGGTGTGTCTGTGCAGGTGTATGGGTGTGTTTGCATATGTGCAGTGTGTGGGGCAATTCAAACTATCATTATTTTCATATCATTTTATATATCATTATATATAGCTCTAACTTTTCTTCTATTCTCCTTTCAGTCTCCCTCCCTTCCTCACACCACCTCCTCATTTCATGTCTACTACAGCTCAAGTCTCTTCATCCATTTGCGTTTGGTGATAGTGCATCTGACCACTCAAAGATGCAGGGATTCGTCCGTCAGCTCCAAGAGGTGGAGACTCACAGCACTGAATATGTTAAGAGTGTTACATACATCCCATCACACACACGCATGCACTGGGTGAGATACCTAGTGACATGTCTCCGTCGTGATCATCCTGGTACTTCTTGAGGGAGGTGCACTCCAATGAATACACTTAATGGTACGTAGCTATTGGTTCTTCCTCTCAACAGTCACACTCCACCCAACACCCTTACATCTCACATGCACTTCACTCTTCACCTCCCCACTTGTGGCACACCCTTCTTAACTCACCACATGCAGTCTCACTGTCTCTGTTCCACGGTCTCCTCAGATCAGGGACGGCAGTCGTCTCAGTGTCCACATCATTCTGGACGACCCAGCTGGAAACAGCTACATTCAGGTAGCAGCCAAGTGGGGTGGAGTCCCTCGCCACCACTCCCTCTCCACACCTCACTTAGCACTTATGTACTAGCCTCTTGCTAGCTAGCTAATTTGGTGGGCCCTCACCCACACCCCTCACCCCTGCACGTCCCTCTCACCACCACACACTGCCCCCCCCCCCCCAGCAGAACGTGTATGCCCCCGAGGAGGACCCTGAGCTGAAGGTGGAGCTCTACACTCGCTCACCTGAACAGAATGAGCTGCTTGGACTGGACCAGATGAACGTGGACTGACCTCTGCACTAGCAGTGAACCGCAACTAGAATAATGCAGCTGACAAAATGCCTTTATAGTTGTATGTGTTCTTCATTCATTTGTTAAGGTTTGAAGTAACTGTATGTTTTAGTTAGCTATATAAATAATATAAATTATAATGCACTATAGCTAGCTTCCATTATATCTAGCTACATTATAATAATATTACTACATAAATATAGCCCTTTTCTGTATATATAGCTAGCTAGCTAGCTATATATGATACATAGTACTCAGGGTTTTTTGCGGAAATCACCAGCCAAAGATTTTCTTTGAAATACCAAATGTTCGGCAGCTTGCTGCTGCCTTCATCAGTGGTAGTGGCTTACAGAGTGTGCATGTGTTAAATGTGTGAGGGTGACAGCTGATAATGTGAGGTGAAGATAAAATTGAATTAAAATTAAAAAATGAATTAAAAATGAATATTACATGGATGTTTGTTAATTAACAGTCTGTGGGTGAGGAACTATGAGTGCTTAATGAGGGTCTTATAGATGTGGGGCAGTGTACCTAGTTCTCTGTTCAGGTGGTTGGTCTCCTTATGGATCATCCAGGACTCAAGGAGGCATCGCGATCGTCTTGAGGTGTAGGAACAGGTGTCAATCACACGAGCCTCAGTCCAGTTAACAGGATGACCGGTGGAGTGGGCATGTTCTGCTAGGGCCGAGGTGGCTGTGTCGGCATTCCGTACTGCTCTTTGGTGTTCTTTGAGGCGCTGTGTTAAGGTCCTACCTGTTTGTCCTATGTATGTTCTAGGGCAATTTGTGCAGGGAATGCGGTATATATACTACACCTGGCCTTTCGTGTTGGGGGACCTGGTCCTTAGGGTGTACTAGGAGTTGTCGTAAAGTGTTAATAGGGCGGAAACTTGTTCTAATGCCTAGGGGGGACAGGACTCGTCTGATGGCCTCTGAGGTGCCTTTGATGTATGGTATTGTGGCTGAGGTAGTGACATTGGGGGGCTGTGAAGGAGGAGCTGGATCATGGCGGTGAATAAAAGTGGCTGGGTAGCCATTCTGGGCTAAGGCTCTGGAAATGGTGTGTTGTTGGTAGAGGGAGTTACGGAAGGCAAAAAAGTGGCATTCAGGCAAAATTCGAGCAAGGTAATGATTTCGTCTGTTGTTAGTGAGGTGCGCCCAGTTAAGGAAGTGTCGTCTAGAAGGTGCTGTCGGGCAACCTGGATGGCGAGGCTCGTGGGAACCTTAGTGAAAAGGGAAACAATTTTTAATTTTAATTCATTTTTATCTTCACCTCACATCATCAGCTGTCACCCTCACACATTTAACACATGCACACTCTGTAAGCCACTACCACTGATGAAGGCAGCAGCAAGCTGCCGAAACGTTTGGTATTTCAAAGAAAATCTTTGGTTGGTGATTTCCGCAAAAGAACCCTGAGTGATGCAACCCAGCCAGACAAGCTTCTTCAACATGATACATAGTAGCTATGTAGCTAACAAATGATGATAGGCAATAGCTAACAACGATTAGGTTATATATAATTAGTAGCTAGCAATACGCGCCAAATGCGTACAAATAATTGTTGCTGTCATGATTGTCATCCCTGCCTCCAAGTGACAGTTTGAGTCTCTTGAGTTACTGGAGCTTCATGCTCCCTTGTTTACACTCTCCATATTTGTATGCTAGCGGTTGAACTCGAAACTGGAACGGAACGTGATTAAATGGCGGACAAGGCACACCCATGTCCGTGCACCGATCCCAACCTACCTCAGTTCAAATGGGTGTCAACGTACTATTCGATTGCACTTAGAGGTAAGAGACTGCTCTTGTATACAACTTTTATTCTATTTTTGCTGTGACGTTAACTCTCCACCTCTTTCTCATGACTCAGTGTTAAAAGCCCTCCACACGGACGAGGGTATTTTAACGGGTGAAGAGTGCTCAGAGTGCGCCAGCACGAAGTGGAACCCTAACGAACTCGCTGCCATCGTCGTAGCGACCAAAACTACCGATGATGTCCAGCGAGCGCTTGACGTTGTACAGCAGCAGTTTCCTACAGGAGGATGTGACGTGAAGGAGTTTGCAAAACTCCTCCGAAGTAAGCCGACATTACAGCTGTCGCTACGTAACAAGGAATACACATGGTACCAATGTGTATGGTGTTTGTAGTGACATGGTCTCTTGTCAAGGTCACACACTCTAACCCAGCATCACATCACCTAACCAAGTCTGCTCTGGTTGGGAGAACAATTGATCCCAAATTCTCCTCCAATTTTAACGTAACAAATCAAATCTCAATAGCAGAGACCACTTCAACTGCAGGTCCATGTGAAAGGGGTATAATATGGTCTATGTATTATGTATCATAACAGTACATCAGTGCAAATTTGGTCCATTGTGAGTAATCATGAATGGATGAACAAGTCTTTGTCTACTGATTTCACTGTGTTGAGGTCTCTCATACTGTTCTTTTGTGGTGATGTCTCCAACTTCTTACGAACCTCTCTTCTGACCAACTGCCATATTTTATTATCACTGCTATACATCTTCCTGTTGTCGGCTCATACAGTTGCACAACTGTTTTGTCCATATTCATCTATGCCGTGACTTGTGCATGATCACTTTTGTATTCCAACATGCGCCAAATGCGTATGTATAATTGTTACTGTTTTGTCAACCCTGCCTCCAAGTGACAGTTTGAGTCTCACCTCTGGGTATTGGAGTTTCATGTTCCCTTGTTTACACTATACATGGGCTCCTGGTGACTCCAATTATTATGCAATCTTTGCACTGTGACCTGTAACAATACATGTCTGCCTCAGACACACAACACTAGGTTATGTTGAGCACTTCCATACAAATGCTGAAGCAAGGTTTGTCATGTCCATGTAGTGCTATCAACACTGTACCAGGCGAAGATGGTCACAGAGCAAGAAGTGGAAGAGCTGAAACTACTTCCGAACCCTTTGGACCGCTTAGTTAAGATTCAGTGTACAAAGCCCCCTGATGTAGTGAAAAGAACAGCTGAACTGCTGACTGAGTTGGGACGTCATGAGCAAGGAAAGCAATTGAAAGGTCAGTGAGTGTGTAGTGTCTGTTGTTGCCTATCTGTTGTTATGTGCTATCTGCAATGAACAATTGGATTTAATTGAAACTTTATTTTCTATAGCTATAACACTCTCTAGAGTCTACCGAACTGACCATGAAGCTGTTGTTGTACCTAAGCCATTGCAAGTGTGTATTCATTGCAAGGCTGGCCAAAGCAATTTGACTTTGCTCAGGCGAAGCTGAGAGTAGTGTATGTGGGTTATTTGTTCGGGGGACTGTGTTAAGGGGTGTGTAGGTACATGCCCACAGAAAGACTTTACAGACTCTGAGGTGCTGTTGCAAAGATTTGAAGCTCTCTTCCAGGTTCCTTCCAGTGTCTCATTGTTGTTTATCTGTTATGTGCTATATACAATGAGCAGAAAAACATGGTATGATTATACTGTGGCACTCTCAATCAGGCTGTTACTTTACCTTAGCCATCACAAGTGTGTATATATGACAAATCACGGTCTTCCCACTCTAGGTGTTGTGGTTCTGCAGGGTGGCTTGTGTTGTGTGCAGTCACCTTGTCTCCCTGTACTAGTGTAGAACTCATCTCTCTGTCTCTTCAACTGATGATCACTTGTAGCATGAGACAGTATAACATTCTACAGAGCGCAGTGTCCTCTCTGGCCTCTTTTCAGAGGGCACAGAGCCCATTGGAACCCCCATGTGCCCTTTGGTATACTGAACATCCCTTCAAGTGTTAAATGAAGACTCTCACTAACCCCATACCCTTCGGCAATACTGAATTTCTCACACACATGTAATGGCTATACACATGCTGCAATGGAAGCATTTATTGCATGTGCTCAGTAATGACTGGGTTCAAAGGTCACTTGTCCTACCCCCAAGGGAGTACCTTTGCACTAGACATCCCAGGGAAGAATATATACTGTGGATAGCGGATGATAATTGATGAAACTGTATTGGGACTATAGTCAGTTGTACGAAGCTATTTCTGCCCCTAAGATGGTGTGTAATTGCCTGGTGCCCCAACTGTGAGGCATCCAATCTTTGTAGAACTTCTTTGCTCACGGGCAAACCAGCCCTAAATTTGTCCAAATTATCTAATATCATTGATTTAATTCTTTTCCACGGACCGTTAAACGGAAGCTGATACTGTAAAGGTTCATTGCTGTGTATATATTAGAGTTGATGAGCAGGCAGATACTGGAGCAGATCACAGCAGAGGAATTACTCAATACAAGACGTTTCGATCCAAAGATCTTCATCAGTTGTACAAAACATAAGGAGTCGCGACTTATATAGGGCAACTATAGGCAGGAAAGTGGGGACAGGGTGACACATGAAGATGAGGGTGACGTAATGGAGATAGAGTAATGTATTTATTATTCAGGGTGAATTAAAGTAAATGGGGAAGGGGGGAGGGGTGGTCATGTGAGGTGGGGAACCAGATACTGTCTACGGTCAGGCCACAGTCCAGGTTTGTCATGTTTGGTGTCTGGTAGATGTGGAGAGCTTCTGCGATCCTTCTATGGGAGAGGCTTGGTACAACTTCCTTCACTTTGGCACACTCCCACTCCACTTGGTGTCCAGAGTTCCAAGCGTGCACAGCAATGCCATTCTTGTTGTTTCACTTCTTCACTGCCGCTTTGTGTTCGGTGAGTCGCTTTCCCGCCTATAGTTGCCCTATATAAGTCGCGACTCCTTATGTTTTGTACAACTGATGAAGATCTTCAGATCGAAATGTCTTGTATCGAATGAATGATTCCTCTGCTGTGATCTGTGATTGCATGCTCAAGAATTACGGATGAGCTCCTGTGAAGTACCCCAGCACTGAGTTCACTCGATCGTGCTATTTTTTTGTATACTACACAGTCATGTCTATCGCGTATAATTGCATTAATGTTTTGTCCATTTTGTCCAAGGTGTTCTTACAGAGTTTTAAAGCTTTCTTACTATATCCATGTGCCTTGCCTTTAAACCCTTCAAGCTCCAACTTGTTTACACTTACACCTAACAAGGAATACACAGATACCAAAGTGTTTGGTGTTTGTAGTGACATGGTCTCTTGTCAAGGTTGCACACTCTAACCCAGCATCACATCACCTAACCTGGTCTGCTCTGGTTGGGAGAGCAATTGATCCCAAATTCTCCTCCCATTTTTAACCTATAACAAATCAAATCTCAGTAGCAGAGACCACTTCAACTGTGGGTCCATGTGAAAGGGGTATAATATGGTCTATGTATTATGTATCATATCAGTACATCAGTGCAAATTTGGTCCATTGTGAGTAATCATGAATGGATGAACAACTACTTGTCTACTGATTTCACTGTGTTGAGGTCTCTCGTACTGTTCTTTTGTGGTGTTGTCTCCTACTTCTTACGAACCTCGCTTCTGACCAACTGCCATGTTTTATTATCACTGCTATACATCTTCCTGTTGTCGGCTCATACAACTGTTTTGTCCATATTCACCTATGCCGTGACTTGTTCATGATCACTTTTGTATTCCCACATGCAACAAATGCGTATATACCATTGTTGCTGTTTGTCATCCCTGCCTCCAAGTGACAGTTTGAGTCTCACCTCTGGTTATTGGAGTTTCATGTTCCCTTGTTTACACTATGCATGGGCTCCTGGTGACTCCAACAATCATTGCCCAATCTTTGCACTGTGACCTGTAACATTACATGTCTGCCTCAGACACATAACACTAGGTTATGTTGAGCACTTCTATACGAATGTTGAAGCAAGGTTTGTCCATGTCCATGTAGTGCTGTCAACACTGTACCAGGAGGAGATGCTCACTGAGCAAGAAATAGAAGAGCTGAAACCACGTCAGTTAAGCAAGTCTGGTACGCAGATGATGCCACAGCTGGTGCCCAACTCGCCCACCTACGAGATTGGTGGGACCGCCTAGTGGAACACGGCCCAGACTACGGGTACTATCCCAATGCATCCAAGACGTGGATAGTAGTCAAGGAAGACAAGGTTGATGCCGCAGTTGCTGCCTTCCAAGGTACCGAAGTGAACATCACCATCGAGGGAAGAGACAGCTTGGAGCAGCTCTCGGCACTAGGTCCTTTGTTGAGGAGTACGTCCATCAGAAGGTTGCAGCCTGGGTCCAGGAGATAGAACGTCTATCATCTATTGCCATCACCCAACCCCATGCAGCATATGCTGCATTCACCCATGGTCTCATGAACAAATGGATGTTCCTCGCCAGGACCATTGGAGGCATAAGTGACCACTTCCAGCCCCTGGAGGAAGCAATTCGGCACCGCTTTCTGCACTCACTCACAGGCCAGAAAGCTCTCAGTGATGCTGAACGTGAGCTCATGGCCTTGCCAGTGCGCCTTGGTGGTCTTGGCATCACGAATCCCGCAACCCAGACAGATCACCAGTACAGTACATCGCAGAGAGTAACAGCACCCTTAGCAGCCCTGATCCTGCAACAGTCACCCACCTGTCCAACCGAAGTCAAGGACATGCAAAGAAAGGCCAAGTCAGAAGCGCGTTCCATCCGTCAACAACAACAAGCACTGTCTGCAGCTGAGCTAATGGGCAAGCTTCCCAACAACCTGCAGAGGGCTCTCAATGTCTCCAGTGAGAAGGGTGCCTCGAGCTGGCTGTCCGCCCTGCCGATGACAGAGCACGGATTTGCCCTCCATAAGGGAGCCTTCCGCGATGCCCTGTGCCTCCGGTATGGCTGGCGTCCATCAAACCTGCCCACCAACTGTGTATGCGGGAAACCCTTCTCTGTGGAACATGCACTGAGCTGTGCCTGTGGCGGTCTCCCATCCATCCGTCACAATGAGCTACGTGACATCACAGCTGAACTCCTCACAGAGGTCTGCCACAACGTCGGAACAGAGCCAGCCTTGCAGTCACTGTCCCAAGAGCAATTGAAGCACAGAACCGCAAACAGGGAAGATGGAGCCCGTCTGGATGTTGTTGCAGAGAGCTTCTGGGGACGTGATAGACAACGTGCATTCTTTGATGTCCGGGTTTTCAACCCCATTGCACAGAGTGATCGCAACACCCCACTGGCACAATGCTATCGGCAGAATGAGCAAGAGAAGAAGAGAGCATATGAGGAGCGGGTGAGAGAAGTCGAGCACGGCACGTTTTCCCCTCTTGTCTTCTCAACTTCGGGCGGCATGGGACCCATTGCAACTGTGGTGTACAGAAGAATCGCCTCCCTCATCGCCGAGAAGCTGCAGCAACCCTACAGCCGGACCTTGTTCTGGCTGAGATGCAAGTTGAGCTTCTCGCTCCTGCGCTCAGCCATCATGTGCCTCAGAGGCGCACGCTCATCCCTCCACCACCCAGCCAGACCTTCCAAGATTGGAGAGCCCATCGACCTGACCTGCTCAGAGGGTCGAATTCCTCTCCAAGACTGACATTGCATGACATGAAACAGTCTAAACCCCTTTCAGCTCATTTGTCTAAACCCATTTCTACCGCTAGCTGTATGTATGTATGTATGTGTTGTTATTTATTACTGGCACCCTAAAAAAAATTCGTTCGTTTAGTGCCGGTAACGATATTTTACGACCGGTGCAGACGCAATCTACAAAACAAAATGGCCGCCCCAGAAGCTTCTGTCATCGGTTAAAAATCGTCTTAGGTACCATTTCGCCGTCTGCCCAACGAGCGAAACTTGTTCACAGAGATGTTAAAGAAGGATAATGTTGCTTAGGAGTCTAATTAAGATCTTGCTTGCGAGTTACAGCTCCAAATGTTACTGAGGCTAAATAGTTAGTCACGGTATAATCGGTATCCGGTTTCCGGTATGACAGACGTACATATATATACCGGAACGGTATCAATTCAATACCGCGATACCACTACATACGGTATACCGCCCACCCCTGTCTGCAATGAACAATTGGAAGTAATAGAATTCTTATTCTCTTGCTAGCACTCTCTAGACTCTACCTAGCTGACCATGAAGCTGTTGTTGTACCTAAGCCATTGCAAGTGCATGTGCATTCATTGCAGGGCTGGCTGAAGCAAATTTGACATTGCTCAGACGAAGCTGAGAGTGGTGTATGTGGGTTATTTGTGGTTTGGGTTGTTTGGGGAACAGCCTCCGACACACAACACTAAGTTATGTTGAGCACTTCCATACAAATGTTGAAGCAAGGTTTGTCATGTCCATGTAGTGCTGTCAACACTGTACCAGGAGAAGATGCTCACAGAACAAGAAAAGGAAGTGCTGAAACAAGCTACATCCCATTATAACCACTTAGTTCAGATTCTGTGTACAAAGCCCCCTGATGTGGTGAAAAGAACAGCTGAACTGCTAGCTGAGGTGGGACGTCATGAGCAAGGAAAGCAATTGAAAGGTCAGTGAGTGTGTAGTGTATGTTGTTGTTTATCTGTTGTCATGTGTTATCTGCAATGAACAATTGGAATTAGTAAAATTTTTATTCTCTAGCTATAACACTCTCTAGAGCCTACCGAACTGACCATGAAGTCATTGCAAGTGTGCATTCATTGCAGGGCTGGCTGAAGCAATTTGACTTCAGTCAGGCTAAGCTGATAGTGGTGTATGTGGGTTATGTTTTTTGTCCAGGGGACAGTGTTAAGGGGACGTGTGGGGGTATGCCCACAGGAAGATATTACAGAGGTGTTTTTCACAGAGTTCTCTTACTACTTTCAGGTTTCTGCCCTTAAACCCTTCAAACTCCCATCTTTCTGTCCCTCCATTCAGCTTGATATTAGCTATCTAGCTACATTTATCATCCATTGATACAATGTGCACCACTCTGTCCTGAAAGATCTTTCTCTGTTACTCTGTGATCTTTCCAAACGTTCATGTAAGAAAGGTGAATGATGTTTGCAGCAGGAATTGCTCTGGAATCTGTGATGAAGCTGTTTTCCATGACATGACTTCACAAAAATTGGGAGAGCACATCGATGGCCAACTTAACTAGCAAAAATTGGCACCTATAGACTGCGAAATTGATCCACGGTAGATACTAATGCCTCATTGTGGCAAATTGCTTTCCGAGGCATTTTGAACTTCACGCTACACGATTTCGCACCCTTTGTCGTACGCCGCCATATATGATTAGGTGTTAAATACATGCGTGTAATTTCTTACACGCATGTGTACAATTTTGCTTGCGTGCTACCTGCGTGCCAGACGCGTTTATCTGGCTCAGTACTCTTAATCATCACTGTACAATGAGCAGTAAAACATGGTATGATTATACTGTGGCACTCTCAATCAGGCTGTTACTTTACCTAAGCCATCCCATGTGTGTATATGTGACAATTCACGGTCCTCCCATCCCTGGTGTAGCGGTTGTGCAGGATGGCTTGTGTTGTGTGCAGTCACCTTGTCTCCCTGTACTAGTGTAGAACTCATCTCTCTGTATCACTTGTAGCATGAGACAATATAACATTCTACAGAGCGCAGTGTCCACTCTGGCCTCTTTTCAGAGGGCACAGAGCCCTTTGGAGCCCCATGTGCCCTTTGGTATGCTGAACATCCCTTCATGTGCGCTACGGCCACTTTCTGTTATTTACACTCCATTCTCATCACACCATCAGTATCAACGAATTATGTATTAGCTAGATAGCTATAGGCTGCACACACATGGATATTATGGAAGCAATTATCGCAAATGTTTATGCGTATATTGTTATGGGCGAGTTCAAAAGTTGGCTTGTACACTTGTCCAGCCCTCCAGGGTGTACCCTTTGGATGTGAATATCTCGGAGAGAACACGGATGGAGTGTGTGACAATTACAGTGTTGGCACTATAGTCAGTGGTAGTTATTTCTGGTAGATGGTGCCATATTGCCTGGTCCTCCAACCGTGTGGCACCCCATTGTTGCAGAACTCCTTTACTTGAGCAACCAGTCCTAAACTTGTCCAATGTAACCAATGCATGGCATTGATTTCCTTCCGTTCATTTTAAATGAACATTCTCACTAACCCCATATCCTTTTGGAATACTGAATTTCTCACACACATGTAAAGGCTATACACACATGGGACTGCAATGGAAGCATTTATTGCATGTGCTCAGTAATGAGTGCGTTCAAAGGTCACTTGTCCACCGTCCCAGGGAGGAGTACCTTTGCACTAGACATCCCAGGAAAGAATACTGACAGCGTGGATGATAATTGATCGAACTGTATTGGCACTATAGTCAGTCGTACGTAGCTATTTCTGCCCCCCCGAGATGTTGCATAATTGCCTGGTGCCCCAACCGTGTGGCATTCAATCTTCGTAGAACTTCCTTGCTCACGGGCAAGCCAGCCCTAAACTTGTCCAAATTATTTTAATATCGTTGATTTCTTTCCTTTCCACGGACCGTTTAATGGAAGCTGTTGCTCCATTTTGCATTTGTTTCATTTTAAATGAACATAGTCACGAACTGCTGTATAGTTCACACCATCATCAGGATCTGAATACGTACCTTTCATGTGCTTTCATGTCTGTACGAATGTAAGTAGGTACTCCTGCCAAGAACACGTTTGGGCACATTGTGGAGGCAACTCACTCTGTCCATTTGAATGACTTCCTTTTTTGAGGCTTTATTACGTATGTAGATGCTCATGAGTGCTGACCAATTTGACTAATTGACATAGTTGCATGCCTTAATTGAGTATAAACATGTTTCTGACAGTTTCTCGATAAAATGCACTATCTGTGACTGGTATACCCTTGTTCGATAGTGAACGTTCACCTTCAAACATTCTGTATACCTCAGTACAGCCAGAGCTACATGGTTATACATTTACTTAATCCATGAAATTCTAAAGTAATAAGCAATAACTATATACAATACATGCTCAAGAATTATAGATGAGCTCCTGAGAAGTACCCCAGCACTGAGTTCACTCGATCGTGCTATTCTTTTGTATACTACACAGTCATGTCTATCGCGTATAATTGCATTAATGTTTTGTCCATTTTCGTTTGTGCCGTTTTTGTACATGCTTGACCACTTGTATAGTGATGACTTTGACACTACTTGGACTGTGACCTGTAACAATACATGTCTGCCTCAAACACACAACACTAGGTTACATTGAGCACGTCCATACAAAATTAATGTTGAAGCAAGGTTTGTCATGTCCGTGTAGTGCTATCAACACTGTACCAGGAGAAGGTGCTCACTGAACAAGAAATGGAAAAGCTGAAACCACTTGATTGGGACCGCTTAGTTCAGATTCAGTGTACAAAGCCCCCTGATGTAGTGGAAAGAACAGCTGAACTGCTAGCTGAGGTGGGACATCATGAGGAAGGAAAGCAATTGAAAGGTCAGTGAGTGTTGATTTTCTGTTGTTATCTACAATGAACAATTAGAATTAATAGAAAGAAGTTTTATTCTCTAGCTATAACACTCTCTAGAGTCTACCGAACTGACCATGAAGCTGTTGTTGTACCTAAGCCATTGCAAGTGTGCATTCATTGCAACATTTTTGCAAAGGTGTTTTTGCAGATGTTTAAAGCTCTCTTACCAATTCCAGGTTCTTTGCCTTCAAACCCTTCAAGCTCCCAACTTCCTGTCCCTCCATTCAGCTTGATATTAGCTACGTAGCTACATTTATCAGTCATTGATACAATGTGCGCCACTCTGTCCTGAAAGATCATGCTCTGGGATCTTTCCAAACGTTCGTGTAAGAAAGGAGAATGATGTTTGCAGCAGGAATTGCTCTGGAGTTTGTGATGAAGCTGTTTACCACTGGCACGACTTCACAAAAATTGCACGACCACACTAATGGCTGTTTTAAGTACATTGGCACCTGTAGACTGCTGTAGATATTAATGCCTCGTTTTGGGGGATTGCACTATGCAGGAAGGATGACTGGTAGATGTTGACACTCACAGCTAGTAATGCATGACCGACAAAGTACTTTATAAATGAAAGATACACTGACAGATTGGCACAGAAGCTCTGACCTGGATCCTCTCATGATCAGTGCACATTTAGAAGTGCTACACTGCAAAGTGAAATACGTCTGAGCTGTTTCTCAAGGTATCATAAGACCATAGAATATCTATGGTTGGACGTTCTTCAGGGTCTTGCACAAAAGTTAACCTCCCAACACCCTATCTGAGGTACATCTTCCTACTGCTGACTTCTTTTCACTTTTCACTGAATGTTTTGTCCATTTTATCTATGCCGTAACTTGTGCATGATCACTGGTGTATTCCAACATGCAACAAATGCGTATATATAATTGTTACTGTTTGTCATCCCTGCCTCCAAGTGACAGTTTGAGTTTCTCCTCTGGTTATTGGAGTTTCATGAAACCGTTTTCCCTTATTTACACTGTTCATGGGCTCCTTGGTGACTCCAACAATCATTGCCCTGTCTTTGCACTGTGACCTGTAACAATGAATGTCTGCCTACGACACACAACACTAAGTTATGTTGAGCACTTCTATACAAATGTTGAAGCAAGGTTTGTCATGTCCATGTAGTGCTGTCAACACTGTACCAGGAGAAGATGCTCACAGAACAAGAAAAGGAAGTGCTGAAACAAGCTACATCCCATTATAACCACTTAGTTCAGATTCTGTGTACAAAGCCCCCTGATGTGGTGAAAAGAACAGCTGAACTGCTAGCTGAGGTGGGACGTCATGAGCAAGGAAAGCAATTGAAAGGTCAGTGAGTGTGTAGTGTATGTTGTTGTTTATCTGTTGTCATGTGTTATCTGCAATGAACAATTGGAATTAGTAAAATTTTTATTCTCTAACTATAACACTCTCTAGAGCCTACCGAACTGACCATGAAGTCATTGCAAGTGTGCATTCATTGCAGGGCTGGCTGAAGCAATTTGACTTCAGTCAGGCAAAGCTGATAGTGGTGTATGTAGGTTATGTTTTTTGTCCAGGGGACAGTGTTAAGGGGACGTGTGGGGGTATGCCCACAGGAAGATATTACAGAGGTGTTTCTCACAGAGTTCTCTTACTACTTTCAGGTTTCTGCCCTTAAACCCTTCAAACTCCCATCTTTCTGTCCCTCCATTCAGCTTGATATTAGCTATCTAGCTACATTTATCATCCATTGATACAATGTGCACCACTCTGTCCTGAAAGATCTTTCTCTGTTACTCTGTGATCTTTCCAAACGTTCATGTAAGAAAGGTGAATGATGTTTGCAGCAGGAATTGCTCTGGAATCTGTGATGAAGCTGTTTTCCATGACATGACTTCACAAAAATTGGGAGAGCACATGGATGGCCAACTTAACTAGCAAAAATTGGCACCTATAGACTGCGAAATTGATCCACGGTAGATACTAATGCCTCATTGTGGCAAATTGCACTGTGTAGGACGACGCTGAGCGATTAGCACTGCAACATTCCTAAAGTGGATAGCAAAATAAGCTGGAAGCATATATTAGGGAAAAGAGGCAGAAACTATTGGTCTGACAACTGCCTTGTCTGGCGGACCTGCTCCAGAGTCTACCGAACTGACCATGAAGCTGTTGTTGTACCTAAGCCATTGCAAGTGTGCATTCATTGCAAGGCTGGCCGAAGCAATTTGACTTTGGTCAGGCGAAACTGAGAGTGGTGTATATGTATTATTTAGCCGTGGGACAATGTTTAGGAAGGGGTATGTCCACAGAATGATTTTACAAAGGTGTTTTTGCAGAATTTTAAAGTTCTCGCACTAATTCCCGGTTCCTTGCCTTTAAATCCTTCAAGCTCCCATCTTCCTGTCCCTCCATTCAGCTTGGTATTTAGCTAGCTAGCTACATTTATCAGCCATTGATACAATGTGCACCACTCTGTCCTGAAGATCATGCTCTGGGATCTTTCCAAACGTTCGTGTAAAAAAGGAGAACGATGTTTGCAGCAGGAATTGCTGTGGAGTCTGTGATGAAGCTGTTTTCCACAGGCACGACTTCACAAAAATTGCACGACCACACTAATGGCTGTTTTAAGTACACTGACACCTGTAGACTGCTGTAGACATTACTGTCTCGTTTTGGTAGATTGCACTATGCAGGAAGGATGACTGGTAGATGTTGACACTCACAGCTAGTAATGCATGTCCGACAAAGTGGGACCTATTTGTGACAGCATTTGCAAAAGGGGACCACTTCGGGGCAATGTAAACATACAGGTACGAGACAAAACTCACGTGAAATCGCCAATTCACACAATCGCAGATTATTGCATCATTGGAAGATACTGTGTATCCCCTATCTTCCGGCCAGGTTTGAAACTTGTACGGCTTTCCTGCGTCTCAAACGAGGACCGAAGAGTTTCACTGTGTCGGTCACTTTGGCCGTGTACGGAGTAGACCGGAAATGATAATACGGGGAAGACCCGACTTTAAGTATATTCAGGCCATTATGCATCATTAGTCGTGTTCAGGAAGAAGTTGCAGACTGCGTCTGAAACTACTCTTGCGCCATTGTATAACCTTCGTAACCACTGAATCATTTTGAAATGGTGGGGGAAAGCTGCAAAAGGATGGAGACAGGCATCCTTGACGCTGAGACTACACTTTGTAGAAGAGATTGTATAATCCATGAACAATAGTTAATGTTCATTCAGTACTTTAGGAGTTCACCACCAACTAATGTATTAGGCAGCAAGGTAGTGCTGGCTGTAGTCTATGTAGTGTATTTATGTGTAGTTCAAAGGTAAAGGGTGACCGTGCCTGCAGACGACCGTTCGCATGTTGATTGAAGCTGATATGGTACCCTAGAGCATCACAATTGTGTACATATACACCTCAACAAGTCACACTCCTCCCATTCTAGGTGTAGCGGTCCTGCAGGGTGGCTTGTGTTGTGTGCAGTCACCTTGTCTCCCTGTACTAGTGTAGAACCCATCTCTCTGTCTCTTCAACTTGTGATCACACACATAACGGTCAAAGTCCTCATTTAATAATGAAATGGTGGACAGCATTTATAGCACCTGATATTGGCATGCCCTTTCATTCACAAAAGTATAGTACGTCTTCTGTTGTTCCTGTTCATTCTGTACAATCAAGGACATGTGTGGGTGAGGATAGTCTTGGCCCCACCCCATTCTCTGCATGCATGCATGCTCATGTTGTTGTACACTGTTGTGCGGTTGCACAGTATAGTGACACTGAGGATAGGGGTTGTTGAATTGAGATTAGGGTGTGGGTGAGTGACTCTGGGTGCACTTATACCAGCACTGCATGTGTATGGCATTATGAAGTGTGGGCCATCATCTGTCCTCATGCTGAGCATGTCCACCTCTTCATTTTGTAGTGCTCGCTGCCTTGTACCAGAAGAAGGTTATAGCAGAGCATGATCTCCAGAAATGGAAGGGAAGTGCATCGGACATGCTTCTTGACCTCATCTTTGATCTGTGTACAAGGCCTTCAGAAGACGTAGCCACTGCGGCTGATGTGCTGGATATGGTTGGATGGAAGAATGAAGCAGAGATGTTAAGAGGTAAGTTGGGCTTGTGTTGACAACTATGTAATATGTGTGTATTACTGCATTGCATGTTGGTGTGTGGTGACATGGAAGCCGTTGTAGAATGTGTACAAGACTGACAGTTATCAAACTGTTGTTAAACTGTTTGCTGTCACTGATCAGCCATTGTGAGGCCATCATCTGGCTATGACAGTTCTCTACAGGTTGTTTATGAAGGGAGCCAGTCCCTTCCCTTCTTACAGGTAGGAAGAAAAGCTGACTGTTCTCTAAATTGTCTGTATCTTCTCCTTGCATGCAGTCCTGTCTGTGTTGTACCAGAAGAAGGTGCTAGATCACCATGAGGTGGTGACGATGCATCATGAAGTAATGGAGATACATCATGAGAGTAAGTTTCGACAATCTTCACAGTCCGCATTTCCTCTGACCACCTTTTTTGTTCCTAGGTCGAATGTGTATGGTATCTCATGTGGTCATTGCTAGTGCCATTGGCTTTGTAAGCTGCCTGTAACTTGTCTGAAGGCTTGCTCACACACCATTTGATTGGACCCGGCATTGTGGTGATGGACTGTGCAATTGATCTCACATAGCCTGTTTCAGGGAAAGCGAAGTCAATTAATGTGAATTTACTTTGTTCATTGTTTTGCTAGCCGTTTTGGTTTTGATTGCATGCCTTCCAGCCATGTCATGTGATTCATGCGCATGTGATGTCACATGCTCACCTTACCAAGCTAACTCGAGTGTTCAAACCAACTAACTGCAACACCCTAAGGTGGACTGGTATAAGACACACTCCATACTTGCACATTCACTTCAACGCACTTGACATGTGTGAAGTTGTTTAAGGATTTCCAGTCCTTTCACGCATTGCACACTGTAATTGGAACAGTGGAGTCTCACATGCCATATGCCATTGGAGTTCACATGAAGCTCTGCCGCTCCATCCTGTAATCACATGTGTGATTGTAGTATGCAACGTGGGGCTAGAAACCCTGAAACAGCTGTACACACTCCAAGTACTGTCTGCAATGTGCACTCTACATGCCCTCTGTACAAGCTGTCTGAATAGCCAGGTATACAAGGTATACAGGTATAGCAAATGTACAGTATGCATATCTGTATCAACTATGCATTCAATCCATGCAGTGTTGGGGCATGTTCAGAAATGGCTCTCACTTCACCTGAAGTGTTGTGTTGAGATGGTCTAGCAGGCTAGACCTGGTGTTGGTGTGTGTGTGTCAATTCTTGTTCTAGTTAACTTAAATTAAAACAGCTCAATAATTTTAATTAATTTATTTTGCAGACTGTGTTGAATTTCTGTTCTATCAGTGTTATCAGCAATTGGTCTAGTGAATGCATGTGACACCAGTTCATTGTCTCTATAGTACAGTCAAGCTTGTGGTGCATGGTGGAGCCTGGGGAGGAGGACCTTAGAGTGAAGGAAGCGTTGTGGCAGGGATTTGTCAATGTTCAGTGCAGCAAACCTCCAGAAGTGGTGACCATCACGGCTGAAGTGCTAGATGAGCTTGGACGGAAGGAGGAAGCAACACAGTTGAGAGGTTGGTTAGTCTGCCAGTCTTATCAGGTAAGTGACTGCTTTGATAGTGTCATTGAAACTTATCCCATTACTTCATTTCTGACAGTTATGTCTGAACTGTACCAGAAGAGGTTGATTTCAGAGCATGACCTACATAATTTGTCCCACCGCCGCCGTTACATGAGGGGCTCCAGCTCCAGACACTGGCTGAGCTCCAGCTCCAGACACTGGCTGAGCTCCAGCTCCAGACACTGGCTGGACTCCCTTGTAGACATCCAGTCTTTCAAATCAGCTGATGTGCATGCAAGGACGTTTGACACATTAAGGAGGTACTCACCGACTGAAGTTGTCAAAGAGAGCCAAACCAAACGTACAGGTGAGACTATACACTATATTTTTCACTTCATGCACAACTGTGTCATTTGTGATTTTGTATAGGTGCACAGATAGTGCCCATTTTAGATTTGTGTATAGCACGGAGTTTGTTGTATCACCTGGCCTTGCTAACATAGTCAAATGTTCACACAGCCGCCAAACTGTAAGATGCGTGGGAAACTATTGAGCTTCCGAATTATGTGGAGTGCCAAATGGATTCATTCTTGCAATCAATCTCCTGTTGATACAGATGTTACTACCAAGTACAGCTCATTAAAGCCACTGCATTCCCCACGTTTGGAGACTTCTGAGATGTTGCCATCTTCATATACAAAGAGGATGCTTGAGGAGAGGGGAAGGCTGCCGAAACACCTACTGAGCAAAGGTGTGCGTCACATGCCTTGTTCATGTGACTCATATTGTTAGCACCATAATACTGTCTGTATAGAGGTACATGATGATGCTGGAGGCTCAAGGGTGTGAGCCTAAGTGCACTGAGGTGGGTGTGGTGACCACTGACTGGCTAATGCACAGTTTGGATGAGGATGCATTTGCTAATATGAAATAGGCTGAAGAGTGAAGAACTTCTGGTGAGGAACTGAAAGGGGGGATTTCCGAGCAACTTTACGTAGTAGAACTCTATTAAACAGAGCATTTTGCCCCCCCATCCCCCCCCCCCCCATCCCCTTAAATTCAACAAAACGTAGTACTGAGCCTCTAATATATCGTATCTAATCTGCCAAATTTTAAATCTACCCATTTACTGCATGTGGTCGACATTGATCCAACGACTATATGTAATCTGTAATTGTTACTACGTACTTCAGACGAAATTGACTTGAAAGAAAAGATGAATGAGGATAAGTATCAACTGCGAAAATGTTCTGGATGACAAATCTTAAGCGATACAGTACATTGTTTCAGGTACTAGACCTTAAATGTACTCAGGACAATATCGAATTAAATGTACAAGTATCCAGAAGGTATGATACAACAACATGAAATGGTCTGTTAAGAAGAGAGCAGATAAGGAAGCATTGTTCACCACTGAAGCTGTATCGGTATGTACAGTATTTGTCTGAACTTCTCATTTGCTCTCCTCTATTGAACTTCTTACTAATTATGCCATATAGCTACTTACATATATGTAGATACTTACGTACGGTATGTGCTTTGGTGTGTGTGTAGAGGGGTGGAGGGGAGGGAGTGTGCATATCTGATATTGTGCAATGGGCAATTTATGTAGTCGTACATACGTATGACTTCTTACGTCTATAGAGTCTACCACATGTGACCCTTTGGAAATATTACGGCCCTCACATGCCATGACGTCGTCATCTCATTATCCAACAAAGACACTTAAGGGGCCGCAAGCTTTGTCAGAGCCTCCACCAGTCAAAGGTAAGTGTACATGTCTTGTTCATGTGATTCATGTTGTTAGCACCTTAACCCTTTATCGCGGATGAGCCACTATAGTGGCTCGCGCGTGACCACAGCGTGTTGTGGAATAGACAGAAATTGCATAATCGTTATGGTGGACAAGCCACTATAGTGGCTTATTTATTTGAGCACATTTACAAACGAATGCACACTTCCCTAGCGTAATTCATACCTTTTCCGTTAGATATACTATTATTGGTTAGCGTTTGTCTGCACTGTGCAATTTACAATTGGTGGTGGCTCGCTGAATCGGAAGGTCAATAATTTCACACAAACACCCTCAAAAATCTCGTCATATCTATTCTAGGAAGTGAAAAGGTACTAAAATCAGCTGTTGATGGACAGCGTACCTCTTTCAGTGTGGTTCGGCGAGCGTCATTTCACAGCTCTGCTGCCAGGCGTCCTCAACTGCCGTTGCTGCTCTTCAAACGTAAGCAGGAAGCGTACACTGTGCTTCTGCACACAATACAATGCGAGCAAGCCAGTTCCACTTTGTGTAGTTCCTGGCTTACAACTCTATGACACTAAAAGCTGTCGCAGAAGACATTTTTACTTTCGTATACTTAGGATTCTATCGCATACCATTCTATATACGTAACTGGCGCATAACACCGTATACTTTGTCTTGTATGCTGAGTTTATATGGGTTATATTATTGTTGTAACGTATTGTATGACTGTCTTACTGCAGATTCAATGAGTACTCACTATGTGTTACCTCTGTATAGTTTTTTAATAAATTCTGCTATAGAACTCGAATCGTCCACAACCACTGGTCGAGCCACTATAGTGGCTTATCCACGATTATGCAACTATTCGCGCGCGGAAGTTTTCCACGATAAAGGGTTATATCTGTCTGTGGACATTTTTGGTTTCTAGTGACTCAAGAATGCGAGCTGACTGTCTTGGTTCATGTGTTGTAACAAGGAACCTATGTTCAAACATGAGTGGAGTTGTGTAAATTTATTTTATTTAAACATTGCAGTTAACCTCTTCATGTCACTTGTGGTCTGAATTTATTTAGAATCTCAATTGGTACCCTCACTGGAAGAACTCAGTGTTTCTCCTTCCAAGACCAAGGTCAGGTGCACAAGAGGGGCTGCAGCTGTTGCAGAAGTCATGTAGTGTGTGTAATGTTGTTCATTGCCTCTTCAACTCTCCTCAGGTCTCCAGTCTTCAGGCTGGGGGTGGGTCTGATCCACCAGAGAGAGAAGGCACATCAAACCTTCTCAGTGAGTGGTGTGTGTGTGCTTCTTCTCTCAGTAGATGTACAAGGGGGCTGCAGTGTACAAATGTGTAAGTGTCCTTCCCTTTCAGCTGATGAAGCTGCTCTGAAAAGACTCTGCTGGATCCCATTTGGTATCAAGACTGTATCAATTGAAGCCAAAGGAGGCATTTTGTGCTTGGAACCTACGAGTGATGACATACAGGTGGCAAAGGAGGACACCATCTTTGTGGAGGTGCCCCCAGATGCTGTTAGCACTTCTGCTGATGTGAAGATGCGCTATGCCATCATTCCCAGTGGTCCCTTCGCACTGCCAGAGGGCTACCAGTTTGGCAGCCCAGTGGTGTACATCTACTATGATGGCCGACGTGTCACCAAACCACTGGCCCTACATCTTCCCCACTGGTATGGTGGGGAGGACCATGCCAGAGATGGCCTCACCTTTGCTGTTGCCCCCCACTCTCTCCAAGGGAGAAGTGTGTACCACTTTCAATTGCTGGCTGGAGGGAAATTCCCTGTCAATTCTCGCTATGGAGTGGTAGAAATTGGCGGGCACTGCAGCCTGTTCACAAAGGCATTCAAGAAGGGAGCCACTGTGAATTGCCAAGCTTTTAGCCTCACTAAAGAAAAAGAAGATGAAACAGAGTGCAAGGCGGAGTGCAACATTGCAGTAACGAATGCAGTTTACTGTTGGCGAAGGGTAAGACCTGTGTAGGAATGTCATTGGATCTCCATCATACCTTGAAAGTAAAGACATATTTTGTGTTTGCATGTGTGCCATACAGATCTTGCTTGAGAATCGACCTGGTTGGGAAGTATCACAGCCTAGTCCATTCCAATTCAAGTCAGACAGGATCACTGCCACATTGAAGGAGACGTCCCATGTGCATGGTGATTGGAAGGCTTACTTCACTGGGGCATCAGAGGTACAGTTTATGTATGTTGATCTAGTTGACTAACCTTGAGACCTGGCCATATGCAAGACAAAATAGTGAATGTTTCAAGGCTATGTTCTACCAAACTGCTGCTTATTGTTGTACGTACCTCTGTCCAACAGTTGCTGTCCAGTCATGTGCGATACGATGTATTTGGTATTCACTCCGAAAAAGCGCTGGAAGATGCGGTGAAGGACTACGCATACCCACCAGCCATAAAGTACATTGTCAAATACAGGAAAGAGCTGAGGAGGACTGGAAGATCCACTGAGGTGACACTGCAACTGCACATCAATGATACGGACCAGCCAATGGACTTCCCGTACACAGCTTATGAGCGAATCCAAGGTAGTGGAGTATTGTGAACTTAGTGACTGCCTCAATAGCAGTTTCGTATACCTGCATGTCCAGATGCTAAGAAACACTTGAAGTGTTGGACCTTCAAACGTCACTCATTCCCATGCATATCGTTATAGCATATTGTGTTTCCGTACTTCTCTTGTGGATGTAAAGTGGATTGCTGGTTGTTCGATCGAGCACACACTTACCTCTCTTGAATTGTACTTAGAGCACCAGCTCATTGCTATCACACTCTGTACTGTTTCCATCACTGCAGTTGCTCCTCCCACTCTGAGCCCTGCACAAACTGAGGCCACCTCTCAGCCCAGCTTGTCCTTGTGGGAAGCGGCACGTAAGTGGGCTATGTATTGTTTGTACGTGTGTGTGTGTGTGTGTGTGTGTGTGTGTGTGTGTGTGTGTGTGTGTGTGTGTGTGTGTGTGTGTGTGTGTGCGTGCATGTGTGTGTGTGCGTGTGTGTGAGTGCATGTGCGCTACACTCCAGCCGGTTCATATGTTGACAGACTCTGTACAGCAAGCATTCAAGGTATGTCTAGTGAGGTCCTACGTTTTCTTGCTCTTCACTGCAGAGTCTCCTCCTCCTCCCACTATGGGCCGTCCAGAAGTTGGAGCTACCTCTCAGCCCAGCGTGTCCTCAGCTCCAGCAGCAGGTAGCTAAATACTACATAATGTATTTAATTATGTGTGCATTGCTATAAAGCCCAAGCATGAAGCAATTTGTGATGTTCTTGACACTTTGTGCATGCCTATCAATTGACAGTACTCGTACTAGCTTCTTTGCTATTTCCCCTGAAGAAGCCCAGAGCAGCCGGCCGAAACGTTGGCAACCACTATTGTCATTTAAGTTGGTACCACGAGAAAGCTTACCCGACTTGCAAAAGCCAACTGAGAAGCCCCCTCTCCTGCCATGGCTACATTCTGTATAACAGTCGAGTGTGGACCATTCCTCACCACTCTCTCCAGAAATGGCAGCCTGGAGTATAACAGTCATACGTAGTAATCCAATAATGACCACGGTTAGCAACCACAACAGCTTTAGCCAGCAGAAAGAACAACAATGCCAACCACAACTGAAAACACAAGGACTAGCTTGCATACATACACACACTGGGGCAGCACACACCCTTCCTGTGTGTGTGGTGTGTGTTGACAGTAATTATCAACTCAGCTTGTTGTACGTTTATGTACTAAGGGTTGTCCCATGCTGTCATTCATGTGTGTATTGCTATAAAGTACCATGCTGCCGCCACAGAGTTTGTGTCAGCTAGAGTTTGAGGTGTGTTGCTCTGTTCCCCCTCACTGCAGCTGTCTCCCCCACTCCCTTGAGTGTGACACACTCTACACAAGCTGAGACATCGAGGAGTCTATCAGTTTGCCCACCTTACAGCAGGCCTACACCAGGTAAGTGAAGTGATGAAGTAGTGTGTGTGTGTGTGTGTGTGTGTGTGTGTGTGTGTGTGTGTGTGTGTGTGTGTGTGTATGTGCATGTGCGCGTGCGTGCATGCGTGTGTGCGTAGTCTCACAGCCAAACCGCTATACCTTAAAGACAGTCAGGTTGCAAATGCTGACTTTTGCTGCCATTTTTCAAGTAAGTAAGGACTGACGATTGTCCTGTTAGAACAATTTACAATTTACAGAATGAGCTACGTATGAGTCCCTTTTGATGGAGCTATGAGTGACATTTGGCGTTTGCGTATGGACTCTTTCTGAAAGATGACCTGGTTACGTTTGCCCTTCTAATGATGGAATTTTCAACTCACAACCTTTTCTTGCTGTTCAGCAGTTGCATCACTTTCAGTTTCTCGCATTGTGATGCTAGCAGTATTGCAACTGTTACCTCACCACCACTACTGAAGTATGTAAAAATCACTTCCTCTTGCCTTCACCTTGTCCAAGTGTGGGTGCATGTGTACTGTGTGCTTGTGTGTAGTGTCTGTTGTTTGGCATGTACAGACAGGGCCCGCCTCATTGCTGCTGCATGATGGTGTTAATCCTGTCATCACTTGTGGAGGCGGGTCCAGACTAATGGTACACAATCCACCCATTCACATGACCAACTGTAAACTTGTTTTTGAAACTACAATAGTTTTAAATTGTTAGAATCGGTATGGTCTCACAGCCAGCAAGACATTGTTGGCTGTTGGTCACATCATCTGTGTTTGAGTATTGGTAAGGTGTGAACTAAGATGGTGATCCTCAACTCACTGGCGGTCCTTGTGTCCACAACACGATAGCTGTGTACAGCCCCTGCATGTATATATAGCTGGTGTTGTGTTGGACTAGTTTCATTCACACCTCTTCCCTTTCCACGTAGCTGAGTTTCTTGACCACTGTCGACAGCAGTTCATTGCAGACGTGGATGCATCTACCATTGTATTAGAACTTGAGCATCGAGGTATCATATCAAATGGCGATCAGAAGACAATCAGTCGAAATGAAGACAACACCCAACAATCTCTGCTCCTTCATGCATGTTTGAAGAAAACATGCGATGCAAAAGCCTTGACGGATGTCTGTGACATCATCGCTACGGTGAAGGGCAACCCGAGGATGAAGTCGTTTGGGGAACACATGAAGACGGAATGGGAGAAAGGTGTGTGGTCATTAAGTGACACTATGTGTGTGCATCGTTTGAAGTATCTCCATTGGATTGTGCCCTCTTGCTCAGTTTCACAGAAGCCCAGCAAACAAGATCCTCCCACTGGTCCTCAATCAGGGGACAGCTAGTGGATGGGTATGTTGTGTGTGCCTACAGGGGTGTTGTGTGGGTATGTTGTGTGTGCCTACGGGGGTGTTGGGTGGGTGTGTTGTGTGTGCCTACAGGGGTGTTGGGTGGGTATGTTGTGCGTACATACATCAACGTGTTGTGTGTGGCTGACGTGGTGTGTAACAGTTCATGAGGGGGTGTACACATACAGTGACGTATGTACGCTCCACTTTGCTGATTACTGAAGATTTGGAGGACAATGGATGATCTGCTGACAGGCCCTGCTCCACGTGTGCTGGTCTGACCTGTTGTGTTGTGGGAGTGGTCTAGTGTGCATTGTATTACATGTAAGTGTGTAACTGCGTACTCTTTGTCTCCCTTCTTCTGCAGACACAGTGGACTAGCAGACCTGAAGCCTTTCAGGAAGCCATCTTAGAACCAACTCCCAGTACTCTGTGGTATTTTATTTGTACTTTTTTGTACTTTTTGTAACCAAATTTAGTAGTACCCGGCCAGCTAGCTAAGTAACTGTACACTAGTGACTGTACACTAGTGACTGTACACTAGTGACTGTACACTCGCTTGGAATATGCATTCTATACACATACTTGCTAGAGACTCCATGTTTGACCTGTATGGGAGTCAGAATACAAACCACCATGTTTACATTGTTTCAATAATACGTTATTTTAATTTTAATAGTTAAAATATAATTCTGTGACCTTCTGGGTGGGCGTGGTGCAATTACACAATTTTATAGTGTGTTTGTATATAAATGTAGTTTCACTGTAAGTAATTGATTATTCATTGATACAGCTGTGGTTTTAGGGTTTCTGGTCCCGATTGTCCATTGCACACTGCAATCACTCACGTGATCAGTATTGAAACCACAGAGCTCAGGTGAACTCCAATAGCAGGTGAGCCTCTGCAGTTCCAGTTTAATAATCACACGCATGAGCAGAAACCCTAAAACCACTGTATCATTTAAAGGTCTGAAGCAGGACTGGGGTCATGACGTTTTGCAGAATCCCTGGCTCAGCAGCTACGCAAACATTCATGTTGTTGTTGGATAGCTTTTTTGACATGCTGAATGTGCGAAACTCTGATGAGTCTACCCACAAGCAAGCACAGGGAAGACCTAAAGCCATACAGAAGCCCAGATGATAAAAGATTAAAGGGAGTCATGTACATGACGAACTAGCTACATAGATAAATGTCTCCCATTCTGCACAGTGTACGTATATATGTATACACATTGGTCTCTTGCTGTTGATAGTTTTCCATTACCAGTGACTGGAGGATGCTTTTTAGGTTACCTGAGCAGCTGGGAGACAAGTGTGCCAAACAGGGAGGGGTTCCCAAAAGCGGAACAAGAGCTGATGCGTTATCCCGTGTAACAAGAGAAGGTCTTCAGATTACATGTGAAGTATGGCAGTGGTCTGAGTATAGCAATACACGTACATGTATGTTTCACTACAGATGTAATCAGGCAGTGCTTATGGTATATATATACAGTCGTAGAGTATATACATCATATATTGTTTGCAGTGATGCCATTGGTAGGCATTGCCCAATTTAACACAGATCCTTTGGAAAACTTTTGTTTGGCAGAGTGGTGGATGGAGCAACAATCTCAGCTCCAAGACAGTGCAAGAGGCCACAGACATCATTACAACATCAGCAGTGCTGGGTGAGGTACGTGGCCATGGCTGGCAATCAGCTGCCATATATAGCAAAACGACAAATTTTTGCAACAGGGCCAAAAGCTGGCAACCCCCCCCCCCCCCCCCCCCCAAAGCACATGCAAGCGGAAGTCTGACAATAATTAATTCATGCAAGACAATCGCGCATGGTCACACATGTACATGTATATAATTATTTATGATGACGTACATATAATTATATTCTGTGAATAAATACGAAATTATGATGACATGTATTCTGTGAATAAATACACAAAGTCATGCATATTGTTCTATAATTATATACGTTAATGTCATGCATCACAAATCGGCACAATATGAATTACATTGCTACATATGTATTGTGCATTTGCAAATTGCACAAAAATTAGACCAAATACGTATTTACAAACAAATTAGAATATGATCCATATAAAGCTAGTACTGTGATATATAAGATCAATGTACATCATGGTGAAAATATACATGTATGTGTGAATATTATAAAGAGTTTAAATACTGTGCCTTACTCAGCTCATTTCTCAATGCCTTCTTCTTACTTGCGTCTTTCTCATTGTTGTACTTGTACTGTTCACTTAATGTTAGGTTTGGCTAAAGCGTGGACACGAATCATCATCCAGAGAATGATGACTTGCTTCAAAACTGATGCACTTCTTTCATTTAACAGCCAGCCAGTTAATATGTCCAATCAAAACAGGAGGTCTTCATCTTTGACCATGGCTTCTGTCACTTCACCCTGACTAATGGTACCACTTACCAAGTGCTGTGACAACAACTTCCTCATCAACATGTCAACTTGTCGAAAGAATACGAAGGTGACATTGCTGAACTCAAATACATACCTCTCCCCTACTGACGGCAGCTGTCCACTCCTGGGTATATATAGGCATAGAAATCGTCTTCAGTGCCAGATTGTGCCACTGCACTCAAACAGTCAACTACATCAGCCACTTCTTCGGAGTCTTTCGCTTGTAAACTTGAAGCAGCTTAAACGGGATGTAGCCTGCCATGTAACGAATTACATTCTCTTCATCAGCTTCCAATTCCTGATTCATTGTAGGTGCTACTGGAGGTCTGTGTTCCTGCGTCCCATCTTGTTTTATGGATGCGATCAGCGCTTGATTGAACAGTAGCCAGTCTGTTAGGTAGCAGGTTGAATCCGCAAAGGATCTGGTTGCCGCAAGTGAAGGATCTCATGAAATTCGTCCCAGCGTTTGGAGAGGTCTGAAATCTTCTTCTGACGATGCTGCGCCGGAGATACAACTGTTAGCTACCTACAATGTCTTCGCAAAAACGGCAAAATCTTTCCTCGTTCCCTTGCGCATGTGCTGCCTCCTTGAATTGTTGCAACTCTTGAGTCTGCCTCGCCTCTCTTTACGAAAATGTGTTGCAGTACTCTACAGTCTGTAATAGCTACTTCCAAGATATCGCTGACTTGTTTCGTCGCCGAATCGTGCAAAGTTTCCGCCATTTTGGTTACTAATCAAGCACGTAATGCGCTCGGAGGCTCCGACACCTCTGGTTCGCGTTGCCAATCGTTCTCTCCTCTATCTATGGCCAAATATGGTATACACAAGCCACGCCTCTCTGCTGTCGGGAAGTTTCCCAGAGAAAAGTATAGCCATCCCGTGTCTTGAGGTGCTGAGTGGATCGTAATGACAGAGTTACAAGACTCAAGCGTGACTGGTACACGGTCATCAAACGCAACTGACACTGGTTAGCCTGTGTAGCTAGGCTGTATGACGGGTAATAAGTACGTAGCTAGCTACCGTCACTAGACTGACCGTGTGGATGATATAATTCTTATTATAATAATAATAATATGTTTCTTGTTTCGCCAGGCCCTGCTTTGAGCGAGAGTCGGGAGGTTCGTAAGAAAGACGGCGATTGCGAGGATGGCGATCACGCTCAGAACCCATCACAGAAATCCAGTACTGGTTCGAGCCTTCTCGTCCGGCCACAGTCTTCGCCATTGATGCCTAATTCTACAGAGAGGAGTGGAGATGGCCCACTTCCTTGCGCTACTCCAAATGGAGCAGCTACACTGCAGTACATGACTGTGCAGATGCAGCAGGCCACCAATTGTCCTTTCAACTTTACTGGTCAGATGTTTGGCACTGACAGCCAACAGGGAAAGCAATCAGAAGTCGTGGTAGAGACGGATGGACAAGTAGCGGAATTCAGCTGTGAATTTGGGGCAGTAGTACAAGATATCATTGTCGCAGTGAAGGAAGAGAAGAAAGAAGAACATCTCTTACACCTGGCCACTTGGATGACCCACCCTGACCCAAATGATTCGATCTTCCCTGGTGCAGAAGAAGCCAAAACCATCGAGGAATTCTTTCAGCTAGCCAGAAAGCAAAATTGGTGGTACTGGCTTGATTTTGGTAGGCTTCTTCTCATTTTAGAAAAGAGCGAGTGCACACAGGCTTTGGAAGTAATCAAACCATACATGAAGAAGCTTGGTGACCATCCGACGGACAGACTGTCAACACTAAAGGACAATCCCCCTCGCGGCGAAGGACACTGGCTAGAAATGAAATGCCAGTGTGATTCTGCAAATCTTAGGTTGAAGGACATCAAGAATCACAAAGATTTTCTGATCAGTCATCTAAAAGTGCCCAACCTCGCCTTCACATATTGTGAGGCTCGTGACGGATGTACTCTGACAGTGTGGCGAATTCACTCTCCAGTGCAAGCGGCAGACATCAAGAAGAAACTCCTCGGTATGGAAGGATGCTGCAAGATAGTTGAGCCTGGCAGAGAAATGCTCAAGGCGACTCTTTACACTCCATTCACTGGTAAGACTAATTGTAGTGCCTGCCTGTGAGGTCTGGTACCTGGCGCTGTAGAATTACAGTTGCATTGGCAGATCTGGTAGCAAAATATGTATAAATAGGCCTATTCGGCGACCCTGAGCAAGCAAAGCATGCACCATTTGAGATTTCACGATATTTCTCTCTATATTTATAATAAAATCTTTGTTCGCTTTTTGGCCTATCAATGCCGGCTGGTCAGGTGGGCTACTTCATGTCTAGGACATGCTTTCGTCCTTTGTGTTTGCATCTACAGAGGAATCTGTTTGTTAGGAGAATGCAGGAGCTATTACTGCCATGCAGCTACAGCATACACATGGAGTAGCTTATGCTCAAGCCATAAAGGTCATCTGGAATTCGCTGGGGCCTGCAAGGGGTCTGCATATCACGTAAACAGTAACTGGAGTAAACAAAATCAACACATTTACTTAGAGCAGACTTGTAAAAGGGGGAGAAAGTGAAGTGGTTGGTGATGATTGTCAGTGCTTGTTGTAGTTCAGTGGTACTGTGTGTGTGTGAGTGTTGCTCCAGCCTGTCCATGTGTTCAGCAGCTGTAGCAAGCAAGCATGTGTATTAAAGTCCTACCGTTGCTCTTCAGTGCAGCTACTCCTCCAACTCAGCCTGAGGGACCGGAGTTGTAGAAACTGGGACAGCAGGTATGTGCTTATTCGTATGTGGGTGCATGGGCGCATGTGGGTGGGTGTGGGTGGGTGTGTATCCCATCTGCTGTATGGTTGACTGTAGACACACGACAGACACGACAGTTCCATATTTATTAATACCTCCCACCCCTGCTTTGACTCATGTTCCTGCTTGTCCCCAGGTGAGCCTTCCCTGAGGAAGCGATCCACAGAGGGTGCCCTGCAAGACCAGCCTCCAGCTAAGACAGTAGTCAGATGTGCCTTGACAGGAAGTGAAAGAACTGTAGAGGATGTGGGTGTCTCCAGATCTGCTCCAGTTGTGAGTGGAGGAGCAGTTGCTGCAGAAAGGAGCCCACTCGTCTGTGAAGGTGAGCTGTGTGGAGTGTCTTTCCCTTCCATGAGGCTGGGATGGAATTGGCCATGCCTCTTTGCTATCTTGGGTGTCCTCTGCGGAGTGATGTGTTTTATGTAGGGTAAGGACCACCAGTTGGTACATGTGTTTGGATGTTAGTCCTCACCTGTGACGCAACATGTACCTAGCCCACACACCCTGGGGCAGCAACCCCCTTCAATGTGTGCCCACCTCAAGTGAGACCATCTTGTAAGTGATGCAATGTGGAACAATGTGAGTGTGGTGTGTGGTGTGTGTTTGCAGTGATCACCAACTCAGCCCAACCCAACTGTTACTGTCTATAGACCTTTGAATAATAGAGAAATATAAAGAGCACAGTTTAGGCACAAGAGTGCCAAGCCAATGGAATGCTTGTTTCGCCTATATATCTTTCTATACATAAAATGGTCCCACCAGTGTGACGTCATCACATTCCACACACATTTTTGCTTGCGTGCAAGTGGTCTCTTGTACAAGGGAGGGAAAGACATCCGGTAGCCAATAGCAGAGATGGAGGAAGGTCCACTTTACCCAAGCAGTGTAACAGTAGTGAAGGCTGTACCTAAATGGCTGTGCCTATGATGGGCCTCTATAGAGATCATAGAGCTCATTGAGCCAAGCTTTATCCTGGTTAGTTGTCTTTTATAAACCACGTACATACAAAAGGCAATATTGCTGTAGATTCCTGATTAGTTAGCGAAATTCACATGAAATCTTCATTTCTAAACTATCCACCACGAAACTGTTGTTAACACAATGTTAGCTAGTATATCTAAGCCTTAGGCATTGCTCCTCGTTGTGTATCCCACAAGAGAGCAAGCAGGACATGCGTGCAACTGTGTACCAGCTATATGCATCTTTGTTCAACCAGTCAGATGTGGACGGAACAGAGAATGCTCCAAGGCCTAGCAATGCTGTCTACTTCTCAGAGCACCACACAAATCTATAAGTCAAAGATGAGCTGATTTCACCAAGCAGTAAGAGGAGGTGGTGATGTTTTAATTAATGCCACAATAATTACACACAACTAGCTGTGATACGGAGAACACAACAGCATCAATTATTTTCGTATGATTTCCAGCCAAACGGAGGGAGGCAAAATAGGGTCGTGCAGATGTTGGGAATTCGTGGCTTAACAGCTTACATACTCAGAATTAGCTTGACATTGGGTAGTGCTAATGATGGGAATGACTTGTACTGCTGATGTTTGTGCGCTCTGCAGAGGCCTTCAAGGGTCAGCTTAAAATATTGATCGCAGTAACACTCAATGCAAATGGGCAGCTTGACACAGGGCTTAATCATCAAGTGAGCAGCTGTTGTCCCGTTGCTTAGGCGGGGGTTCTCCACCTCTCAAGGGGTGCACACCTCATCAGTAAAGTTCACAAGGGAGGGGCTGTCCATGTGAAAGGGCTGTGAATATTTTTGACTGGAGAGTGGCATACCTCAGGAACAATAGGAATAGTTTAACTGTTGATTGCACTCTAGCCAGTGAGTGTGCCCACACATTACTATAATGGTTGTAGAACTATGAAGACACATCTGGAGTGTGGTTTTGCACGGGTTTGTGGAAGATGGGACAGCAGAGATACTGGCATACGGCAGTAGCTGTGACTGAGAATAGCAAGTACCACGTGCTGTGAACCAGACAGAAAGCTAGAAAATGAGTGAATGCAGATTTTTCCATTGAATAGAGTAGACTCGGAAATCGAGATGTCATTTCACCGCAGCAACCATAACATTGCACTGCACAGATCTATGAGACAAAGATGAGCAGATTTCACCAAGCAGTAAGACGAGCACACTAGAGACTACACACAATTTTGCAATTTTCACCAACTCTCGAAAGCCATTCCTCCCTTCAATGACATGCTGGCATTCCTAATTAAGGTAGCTAAATGGTATGATTTCACAGCTGTAGCAGGTCTAAGTGTGTGGGTTAGAACGGAAAGGAAGCTAGGATTGAATATGATGTAGAAACTTATGAGTACGTAGATGTGTGGTGATTGGTAAATTGTATGGCATTGTGTAATTTCTGAGCATGCCATCATTTCAACCTGCAGTAACGCTGTTAATTGTTTCCCATGTAATTTAGCTATGTACAAATGTTGTATCTTGTTTGCCATCTGCTCCCAAAGCTGCATGCTAGACTATGCAATATGGAATCAATTGTTCCCTCTCCTTGCCACCTGACTGCAGCTGATCAACCTGACACACTAGAGGTGAGCTTTGCCATCCTCACTGCCAACAAGAGGGAAGAGCTGGCGGTGAATGGCTTTCTTCAGCTGGAGCATGTTGATCAAGCTAGTTATCCTCATGCCAGTAAGCTCCAGTACAGTTCGGATGCAGTTCTAAGGAATGCGAGAGCTAAAGTTGAACCTCTACCAGATCCCCGCTATACCCATCGTCTCTTTAGTCTTGAAGTTAATGGTAAAAAGCAGATAGGAGTGCATGTGTACTGCGATAAGAAGGGTCCTTTGCGAGCCTTTAACAAAACTATGGAACTCATGAAGACAGCCAAAGATAAGGAGTGGAAACTTCGGTACATCTTTATAGTTGGCTGCTGTGGGGCATCTGTTACTGAAGCAAAGAAAGAGGACTTTCCACGGGGCACCATTCTCCTTGCCGAAAAGGTCAAGGGCCACCTGAATACAGAGGAAGAAGAATGTGAAGAGGATATCGCCAAGGAGATGGTGAAAGGCAAAGCACCAACATTCAAATTCAAGGGCAGTCCGACCACTTACCAAATGGACTCTGCACTCTTGACACAAATGATGAGAGAGTGTAAAATTGATGCTCAGGGTGCCTTCAATAAGATTGAAGTGAAGAAAGTTGACTATTTGTCAGGACCCTTGGTGATCAAGAGCAGTCTGTTTGGTGCCACGTTTCGTGATCCGAGTGTGGACGCTTGTGGTGTTGAGATGGAAGCCGTGGGAGTGCTTAAGGCTGTGGAAACATTTCATACAATCTCAGGTGGTCCAAAAGCAGAAGTTGTGCTTGCAAAGGGCATTTCCGACTACACAGGCCACAAGGGGGAGTCAGGGAGTTGCAAGTTCTTTGATGAGACAATCAAAGATGCTTCTGATGATCAACTACAAATGAATGCCACAGTGCAGTCCATCGCTCTAGTGATTCGATTTGTGGCTAAGAATATGGAATGGCTTTTCAATCAGCGTCCTCCGAAGCACTAATTGTGCTAACACTATTGACAACTGCAATGGATTAGGATCATTAGAATACTTTATGAAGCAGCTCATCTTGTTATTTGCACATGTAGTGTTTCTAGCTATGCATCTAGTGAACTGTAGCACTTTACAAGGTGTGTAGCTCCTGTCTTGTAGTCTTTGGACGGAGTACACAAGTCTCATATATTTTCTCCTTGTTACATTTTGTAACGGCACTCTTGACATTGGTTTGCAGTTGTGTTGAAAGAAGAGAAATGCTTATGAATATGCTTGGTTAGGAAAATGTACAAAATGTTGAGGTATGTAGTAGAGAGGAGGGCCCAGGTGCCGTGCACTCATTGAAGATGTGTCTCAATGAGTTGCTTCCAGAAATCAAGGTTGGGGCAGATAAAGGGACGTCTCTCTGAGAAAGGAGTGGGCCTCAAGTAGGGACTTCCCCTCATGCCTAATGAGGTAAGCAATCACCAGAGTGGCAGATCTTGGCAGTGATGTGGAGAGAGAAGGGAGGGTGTGATGGTACAGTGGAGGTGTGGAGAGAGAGGGGAGGGTGTGACGGTACAGTGGAGGTGTGGAGGGAGGGGGAGGGTGTGACGGTACAGTGGAGGTGTGGAGAGAGAGGGGAGGGTGTGACGGTACAGTGGAGGTGTGGAGAGAGAGGGGAGGGTGTGATGGTATATACAGTGCAGGTGTGGAGAGAGAGGGGAGGGTGTGATGGTACAGTGCAAGTGTGGAAAGAGAGGGGGCCTGAGAGGGGAGGGTGTGATGGTACAGTGAAGGTGTATGTATGTACGTATGTATGGAGGGAGAAGAGAGGGTGCGATGGTACATTGAAGGTGAGTGTATGCATGTGTGTATGGAGTGCGTGGGAAGATGTGATGGTACTTTGCCTGTGAAATAGACCCAATCAGGTTCATGTTTTTGATGTGTCTTATAAGCTCGCGTACATAGCACATGTACACGACACACCCACATCCACCCGCCTGCATGCTAACACCAGCTCAACAATGCACCAAAACCCGTTTCTGTGCATATATTGCAATACCTGACAAGGTAAAGCAAGAGGGGATGGGAGATGAAGGGAGGAAGAGGGGGTGGGAAATGGTAGGAGATGGAGGGAGGGGGAGGGGTGGGAGATGGAGGGAGGGGGAGGGGGTGGGAGATGGAGGGAGGGGGAGGGGGTGGGAGATGGTAGGAGATGGAGGGAGGGGGAGGGGGTGGGAGATGGAGGGAGGGGGAGGGGGTGGGAGATGGAGGGAGGGGGAGGGGTGGGAGATGGAGGAGGGGGAGGGGGAGGGGTGGGAGATGGAGGAGGGGGAGGGGTGGGAGATGGAGGGAGGGGGAGGGGTGGGAGATGGAGGGAGGGGGAGGGGTGGGAGATGGAGGGAGGGGGAGGGGGTGGAAGATGGTAGGAGATGGAGGAAGGGGGAGGGGGTGGAAGATGGATGAATGCCTTGTGTGTGAGGAGCCCTTGCCATGACAAAATGTACTGGTCAGGGAATATTAATGTCGTGCCATCTAATGATAGGAGTCCTGTTGTGTGTAGGTTGGGCATACATGTGTACACACAGTATGTATGTGTATGTCTGTGTTAGTATGATGTTGTATGTATTTAAGCTAACCTGTTGTGTTGTTGTGTGTTGTGTTGGTGGTGGTTGTGTGTTGTGTGTTGTGTTGGTGGTGGTTGTGTGTAGTGTTGGTGGTGGTTGTGTGTTGTGTGTTGTGTTGTATGCTGTGTGCTGTGTTGTGTGTTGTGTGTTGTGTTGGTGGTGGTTGTGTGTTGTGTTGGTGGTGGTTGTGTGTTGTGTGTTGTGTGCTGTGTGTTGTGTTGGTGTTGGTTGTTGTTGTGTGTTGTGTTGTTGTGTGTTGTGTACAAACATTACTAAGCTAACCTGCCCCCCTCACTGTCTCAGGTGATGGTGTTCCCTAGCTACTAGTAAAATGCAAGGCATTGTGGGGGCGAGCAAATACGCACAAACACATGGACATGCCCTGGGCCACATCCACACACACATAGCTACATGCTTACATACACAGTTGGCACAATTTTCGTTGCAGCACATAATTATAGCAATGCATGGCAAAACAAAATCATGAGAGTATATATAGATCAATAGCGTTAGCTATAGTACATGGTCCAAAATCCAGCTATTGCTGACTGTTTTTGTCAGAGAGTTCAACAATATTTATGAAGTATTTCTACCAGGAGGTCCAATGTCTGGCATGGCATAAACTTCCTCAATAGCTGCAGGGGACTCCTGCACCCAAGGCTGCCCCAATGATGGCAGTGGACCTTGCTATATTGTGCCAGCCTCAGCACTCTCCAAAGCCCTTCTCTCTCTGTCCCTGAGCTGACGCGGCAGGGGCCTTTGTGCCTTGAGTGTGCCTTCATCTGCTGCAGCCTTTCTCTGTCTGTACATGTGTGCGCTTTAGAATTCCTCACCCCCCCCCCCCCTTTCACAAGGAGGCCACTGTCCAACCCAGTCCTATATTGGTGGAGCATACAACGTTAGACAGGCCCAACTTCGGTGATTGCTACGTAGCTGTAGAACCTAACCACGAAGGGTACAGCACACTGCTCACCTTCCCTGCGCAGTTCAGGCTTGTGGAGGCTGCGAATAGGGTGTGAAGCGCTACAATGTAGACATAGCTATCTGCGGTGACAGCTAACCATGAACTCGAAGGATACAGCGCGCACCCTGCGTACCTCCCCGGAGGTGGCCTTGTGTAGGCCGCGATGAAACGAATTCCTTGTCAGGTGCTCGCGTCTATTTGCTGGGTTTACCGCGCGCTCCAATGAGGACGTATGGACCAGGATTGGTATATGCAGACGTACGTACCATCAATGGTGAGGACGGGCGACGTACAAACGTACGTAACATATAATTTGGTATTGACACGACGCAAGACCCAACCAACCAACCACCCACCCAAGGACCCAAACTACCGGTTTTCACACCACCCAGAAGAGAGGGGCTTCACTTCACTCGCCCCAATAATGTTGTATGATAGCAATATGCCAGTCAGTTCCAGCTGCAGCACTACGTGTGTCCATGTGCACATGCATTCCCTTCTGTTGGATGGCGCATGTCTACCTCAAGTGTACGTATATATAATAATTTATTATAGTCAAATTACATATATATAGTGACACCTCACCTCACCACCACACCTCACCTCACAACCACACCTCACCTCGCCACCACACCTCACCTCACAACCACACCTCACCTCGCCACCACACCTCACCTCACAACCACACCTCACCTCGCCACCACACCTCACCTCACAACCACATCACAGTTCTATACACTAGCTGTAGTTCACACTTGGTATGCTATGGCTCTACTACTGACACTGGTTTCTATGGCTACTTGATCACACTACATGGTTATATCACTCTCAGTACCATCTGCTCAGTTTGCATGAATTTCATCTGGTTACAGCTTGAATAGTTCAAATGCCTCTCCAGCACAGAAAGTTCAAATGCCTCTCCAGCACAGAAGTCATACTTGAGTTTGCCTGCAGGTGGCGGAGTTCCAGGACAATCCGGCTAGGTAGCCCACACCTCCCACAGTGACAACCACCTGTTTCCATATTGGAGCACAATAGGATCCTTGTGAATAATGTCGGCACCGTACGTCTTTCTTTCCATAAGCACAGATTGTGAACACTTTGCCCCAGCACTCTGTCCATTTCATAGCATTTGCAAACCCGTAGGACCACGAGGGTGTCCCAGGGACACGAATACTAGCCAGCACAGTAGTGATGCACACATCCAACAACCACCCACCACCTTGCCCTGTGGTGATATAAGGCTCTGGAAACAGGTACACCTTCACACACACAAGGGGAGAACAGCACTCAGCACAAGCAAACGGTCAATAGAACAATGGATACCTTTGTGTGTGCACACAGTGAGGTCTCTCTACAGTACAGTGTGAACAACCCTGTGAACCAATCGTATGCTAATAGTGCTTACATTCAAACGCAAGCAGGATTTCTGCATCAGGCCAGGAGCATACTTACATGCATGCACTGCTTACAAACACAAAATGAGCATATACGTATGTGTACATATTACGATATATGTGTACAAGTTATACTATATGTGTACATGTTGAATAGCATTCTTCTGCACAGAGATTGCTAACCATGTCAAAGTTCACATGTGGCAATGTCAGTAAGATGCTTGCATGTAAGTGTGGCTCAGGAAGGGTCAGCAGGTGCAGGTGGCCAAAGACATCAGAGGTACACACATACAGATGTGTACCCACAGGTGAATGAATAATAAAAGGGGCACACGAGTCATAGCGTCCTACTGTACATGCAGAGACTGATGGAGTTGATATACGCACGTACAGACTGCAATACATTAGGCTGGCCTACATAGAGGAGGACAACATACACCACGAATGGGTGTCCTAGTCAATCATGCTATGTCTAGGGGCGTGGCACAGACAGGCCAGCCTCCCATCAACAGATAGGGCGGTGGACAACGGACTTGACGCAGCAAGCTCCATCTGGTCGCACGTGAACATCAAATACTTCATACACTTGTCTATCCATGGACTACGTTGGTACACATGTACTTTCCGGTACAAATGGAGTTGGACAAGCTTCAAAGAGCCCCCCCTCACCCTTCGAGGTCCGACGACAACTCGCGAGTTGCCCTGCTGGTTTGTGATGAGCGCTTGTTGGCCTTCCTTTACTACCTTGAAGGGCATGGCGCGCTGGAGCCCACAGCAGATCGACCCAGGAAGAAAGAGGTACACGGGAGATGCAGCTGAGGTGCGGTGAG
>OX465034.1:9805346-9924643 GCA_949841015.1 Aplysina aerophoba
AATGGAGGATCGTTACGAATGATGTAATATCTATTGCGTAATCGCATAAACTCTATTGTGCAAATTTGCGGTGGAAATCAAAACTGACAAAAGCCAGTATCCACCGCGGAGCATCCAGCTACTTCTGTGTGGACTGCAGCGATACATCAGACAGGAGAGGCCACAAACGCCAGTTAACTTCGCGAGCCACTGCCACCTACACCACAGCCTTCACCTGAAACTGATCCACTAAAGGGCATAGATATTAACGAACTCTTTGGTTTTGAATTATAAGTAACATTCAGGTTCGTGTCATTAATCATGATTCAGTTATATAGCTATAAGCAGTTCACTTTCATGTTATTGCAATGGATGTGTAAATGGCAATAATAAGGAGCAAATGCAATCTTGCATGCTGACATTGATATTATAATAATAGTAGCTACAACTGTTATGTCTACTAGAAAGGAAGAACAACAAACTCTAAGGTATAGTTATCATAGTGGAGCAAAGTGATTGGCTGTAAATAAAAGCCCAGAGCTCCTGGCCAATTTATCAACCAGCTAGCCATGTTATATACAATATATGTCATGGTTCAACCCTTTCATCTTTTCGAGGTTGCCATGGCAACATACAATAAATATATATTTATTGTATGTATACCTTAGAGTTTGTTGTTCTTCCTTTCAGGTAGACATAACAGTCGTAGCTACTATTATTATAATATCGATTTGTCGGCATGCAAGATTGCATTTGCTCCTTATTATTGCCATTTACACGTCAATTGCAATAACATGAAAGTGAACTGCTTATAGCTATATAACTGAATCATGATTAATGACACGAACCTGAATGTTACTTATAATTCAAAACCAAAGAGTTCATTAATATCTATGCCCTTTAGTGGATCAGTTTCAGGTGAAGGCTGTGGTGTAGGTGCCAGTGGCTCGTGAAGTTAACTGGCGTTTGTGGCCTCTCCTGTCTGATGTATCGCTGCAGTCCACACAGAAGTAGCTGGATGCTCCGCGGTGGATACTGGGTTTTATCAGTTTTGATTTCCAACGCACACTTGCACAATTCTTCGCACAGCGCGTCTCTGTTGTCAGCCAGCAGGCTCATTTCGGTAAGAGTCGACTCATCCATACGCTCCCTACGTACATATACCTTAGCCCACTCGCTGTAGATTTTCAGGGCCCATCAGTTTGATACCTGGTGTTCTTTAGCTGAAAGCCTTTAGCCAGTTCCTCGAAGTCGTCATCACTACGAGAGAAGTCGAAACGGTTGTCAGAAGTAGTTGCTAAATACTTTTTTCTTCGACAAAGACCGCTACCCCTAGCTCGAGCCATTCTAGATCGACGAGGGCGACGTTAGCGACGAAACGTTCGAAATATCGGCAATTTTCGAACGGCGAATGAGCGACGTTTCTTTTGAGCGTTCGTAACAATAAGCCAATTATAGTACACTAAGCTGGGCGATTTGCATTTTATATCACTCGCCCTCGGGCGCTTCGCGCCCTCGGGCATCGTGACATAAAATGCATATCGCCCAGCTTAGTGTACTATAATTATAACATATATACGAACATGAAGCCATACAAAAACCTGCCCCAAAAAGAAGTTACCAAGGTGATCTAAACTGTGTTTTCCCAAACAAGAAACAAAGAAAAGCTCAAAGTTACAGTTTTAGGCTTAGATTGTCAGGAAGTTCCTCTTCCAGCCCTGGTCACGGCCCTCCATGGACAGCAGGATGAGAGCAGTAGCATTGTTGTTGCTGTTGACAGTTTGTTGCTGTCAGACACAAAGCAAGGCTGTGCTTGAGAAGGGAGAGTGTTACAACCCTCTTCTCACTGCAAATGGGGGCACACTCCATTTCAAAGTTTAGGGCATTGCAGGAGAAAGAGAGACCCTGGTGAGTCGGGAGAAGTGGACATTGGAGAGCTAAAGGCTGAGATTGAGGGGCACATCAGCACACTCATTCGCACTGAACTAGCAGCGCAGAATATCATTAAGTGTCAGAACACACACTTGGGCACGCTCAGTGCAGCATCCTCATGCAAGGAGATTTACAGCAACGACAGTACTTGTCGCTCAGGGTACTACTGGTTGCAGGGGGAGGGGGAGAGCGGGGCACACATGATGTACTGCGAGATGGAGGAGAGTCTGTGTGGGAGTGTTGGAGGATGGACCCAAGTGGCCAGTCTCAATACCTCAAAGGGGAACTATCGTTGTCCCTATCCGCTAACAAAGATCAGCGACCTGGGCAACTTCTGCAAACGCACCTCAGCAACCGGTTGTGATTCAACCACTTTCAACACATATAACATATCATACAGTGAGGTGTGTGGGCGTGTGCAAGGCTACCAGTTTGGTGCCCTGGATGCATTCAAAGGCTGGAAGGTGCATTCACGAGGACTCGATGAAGTATATTTGGACGGCTTCAGTTTCACGCATGGGTCTCCACGGCAACACATCTGGTCACTAGCGGTAGCAATCTCTAGTACCCGGAACCCTGGCCACAGCACCTGCCCGTGTCGAGTGGAATCAGCCCTCCACCAAAGACCAGAGTACGTCGGCGACAACTACCACTGCGATTCCGGCAACTTGGAAACCACATGGGAAAATATATTTTACGAGAAGCTGCTGTTTGACGGTACAGGTTGCCCATCGGACAGCCTCTGCTGTGATTCCCCACTTCTCCCTTGGTTCCACAGGCAAATGAATGTGACAAGTGATGACATTGAATTTCGGGTATGTATGGATGAAACTGCAGAAAGTGAGGACATTTACATACAGCTCTTGGACTTGTACATTCGTTAGACTGCAACAACTGCAGACTGTGGTGGATGAGGTCGAGTACAGCCTTGTTAACACAACCGCATGCACAGACACAGCAATGGTACATTCTCAAACTCTGCATTAACAGTGTCTTGTACCACTTCAAAGCAGTAGCCATTTACCCATTGTGACAGCATTGCCAGCACTTTATTTACAAAACATGTAGAATTATGTATGCAACTAAAACTGATATTGTTATGTACTAATGTGAGACGCCTCGAAGCACTGCAATTTGTCAGATGTAGTGGAGGTCTGAGCAGCTGACACATGCTGCACAAACAATACTTACAGCACTTATATGATGTTACTTTGGCACAACTTTACATTCGTGTTGTGAAATGAAATATTTCGGCAACAGTCATGAAGCAGTAACACACGTCATATGGTAGCTACACACTTGTGCACTCACATTCTTTCCGCACTCCATACATAGGCTCTCCACCTCTGTGGCTTCGATGCTTCCAGCGTTCACCTCGTCAGCATTCAGTTCACGAAATATTGGCTTGTTTTCTGCAAAATTAAAGGTATTTGTGAACGTAGTGTACACGCGATCGCAGTACGCACGACAAGCAACTAGCTATAGACGAAATGATAGTGAAGGGAAGTTAAGGTGTCTACTTTACAGCCTAAAGCAGTTTGTTAATGGAACAAGAAGGGATCTGAGTCCTGATAACAGCAGTGAGAGGACACCCTTGCAAGACCACAAGTTCCTAAAACGTGTAGGGTAAAGCGGGGTAAAACGGAACGCGGGGTAAAACGGAACACTTGCATTCAACCGACGATTACGAAGCAAGGAATAAATCGAACGACTTCATATCGTAGGACTCTTAAGTACGATCTTCAGCGAATGCATGCATGCAAAATGTTTGGGCTAACCGCGCACAATCACAGAAACACAGCGCAATAATCATTACTGAGTAATTTGTAGCGCGTGCTAAAATTTCGCCGTAGCGAACACGAGGACTTCCATTATACCTTTGCAAAGACGACTCACTAATGTAATGTTACTCACCGACCCGTGGTGTCGGGAAGCCTTTGCACTCCTAGAAGTCACTACTTATAGCTAGGTAGCTACTTTAACCAGGACCACTTCTTATTTAGATGCAGCTCAGAGGATGATGACGTATGCACTGCATGCAACAACCTTCACGAGGACAACAACTGGGTTACCTGTGATGGTTGTGAGGCTTGGTACCACTTTGGAAGTGTCAGCTTGGACGCCTGTCAAGAGCTTAGGATCAGTAGCTGTCTGAACTGTGAAGACTCTTTAATTCATGCTGAAATGCACTCATTGCTGGCTAATTGCCACCAACAAACTGGAAAATCAACAAACTAAAAAGCAACGAGCGTATAACTCGCTAACAAACGCTAAAACGAACTATTCGCTGGCGTTCCGTTTTACCCCGCTCGCCATTTTGACCGAAAATAATATCGCATAGACGAAATGCTGCTTGTTGCTCGTAGCAGCGAACGAACAAGATTGTTTTTACTGTCGGTGGATAGAGTAATACTACCTCTAGTAATATACAGAAACTTGAACCCTAGGGTATCATAGCTTGTTTACAGTGCGATGTCAGAATTGCAATCGTGAATTGTGTTCCGTTTTCCCCCGCTTTACTCTACTACTCAATCACATAATATGGAAGCGATATGGTCTGTAGCGCAACAAAGCCAGCAATCTAACGTTCAATCTACAGTTTTTATCTAGCTTCCTGATGTAGCTACTTGCTTGGGTTACCCTTCAGAGGTGGAGCGCACGTGCAGACGCACCTTCTGTTTCGGACGTGGCAGCAGCCATTTTGTGAGGAGAAAGACTATTGCATCATCACTATGCCTCCATTTCCGGTACTTATAAGGCGCCCCCTTCCCGTACAATGTGCTGACTCACTCCTGGACTCATCCGCACTTCAGCTGCATCTCCCGTGTACCTCTTTCTTCCTGGGTCGATCTGCTGTGGGCTCCAGCGCGCCATGCCCTTCAAGGTAGTAAAAGAAGGCCAACAAGCGCTCATCACAAACCAGCAGGGCAACTCGCGAGTTGTCGTCGGACCTCGAAGGGTGAGAGGGGCGCTTTGAAGCTAGTCCAACTCCATTCAGTGTACCGGAAAGCGCATGTGTACGTACGTAGTCCATGGATAGACAAGTGTATGACGTATTTCATGTTCACGTGCGACCAGATGGAGCTTGATGTGTTAAGTCCGTTGTCCACCGCCCTATCTGTTGACGGGAGACTGGTCTGTCTGTGCCACGCCCCTAGACATACGTAGCATGACTGACTAGGACATCCATTCGTGGTGTATGTTGTCCTCCTCTATGTAGGCCAGCCTAATGTACTGCAGTCTGTACGTGCGTATATCAACTCCATCAGTCTCTGTATGTACCGCAGGACGCTATGACTCGTGTGGCCTTTTTATTATTCATTCACCTGTGGGTGCACATCTGTATGTATGTACCTCTGATGTCTTTGGCCACCTGCACCTGCTGACCCTTCCTGAGCCACACTTACATGCAAGCACCTCACTGACATTGCCACATGACTTTCAATGCGTGTGAAGTTTGACATGGTTACATCTCTGTGCAGAAGAATGCTATTCAACATGTACACATATACTGTAACATGTACATATATAGCGTAATATGTACACATACGTATATGCTCATTTTGTGTTTTTAAGCAGTGCATGCATGCAAGTATGCTCCTGGCCTGATCCAGAAATCCTGCTTGCATTTGAATGTAAGCACTACTAGCATACGATTGGATCACGGTTGTTCACACTGTACTGTAGAGAGACCTCACTGTGTGCACACACAAAGGTGTCCATTGTTCTATTGACCGTTTGCTTGTGGTGAGTGCTGTTCTCCCCTTGTGTGTGAAGGTGTACCTGTTTCCAGAGCCTTATACCACCGCAGGGCAAGGTGGTGGGTGGTTTGGATATGTGCATCACTACTGTGCTGGCTAGTATTCGTGTCCTGTTACACCCTCGTGGTCCTACGGGTTTGCAAATGCTATGAAATGGACAGAGTGCTGGGCGAAGTGTTTACAATCTATGCTTATGGAAAGACGTACGGTGCCGACATTATTCACAAGTATCCATTCATGCTCTGATATGGAAACAGGTGGGTGTCACTGTGGGAGGTGTGGGCTACCAAGCCGGATTGTCCTGGAACTCTGCCACCTGCAGGCAAACTCAAGAATGACTTCTGCGCTGGAGAGGCATTTGAACTATTCAAGCTGTAACAAGATGAAATTCATGCAATCTGAGCAGATGGTACTGAGAGTGATATAACCATGTAGTGTGATCAAGTAGCCATAGAAACCAGTGTCAGTAGTAGAGCCATAGCATACCAAGTGTGAACTACAGCTAGTGTATAGAACTGTGATGTGATTGTGAGGTGAGGTGTGGTGTGGTGGTGAGGTGAGGTGTGGTTGTGAGGTGAGGTGTGGTGGCGAGGTGAGGTGTGGTTGTGAGGTGAGGTGTGGTGGTGAGGTTGATTCTAACTATTAAAGTGTGTGCCAAACTGAGGATTGGATTTGCTACAGCACACGGTGATACTTGAATTGTGCATGTTGTGTCTGTGCTTGCATTCAATTACAACACATACACAGAAAGTCACTGTGTATAAATGAAGTAATAGCATGACAATAGCGAACGATGTGGACAACACGAAAAGGAGCACATAATTGCCAGGATATGTTATAGTCACTATATATGTAATTTGACTATAATAAATTATTATATATACGTACGCTTTGTGGTAGACATGCACCATCCAACAGAAGGGCATGCATGTGCACATGGACACACGTATTGCTGCAGCTGGAATTGACTGACGTATTGCTATCATACAACGTTATCTTGACCTCCTCCTGACGCACTCCTTCACATCCAGAATGACGATGCAGTGAAGAAGACCCTTTTATATATATATACAAGGGCTTTGAGTCCTAACTACTGGGTCAGGGATGACTTTGTCAGTGAGTGGTTTTCACTGATATGTCTCCATTAATTAAGGTGTATAATATTATAAGCCGAAGGTGAACTCGAGTTATATATATATAATTATATATGCCATGTAATTATAATTTTATAATTATTCATGCATGCACATAATTTACACAGCGAAAATGGTGGCTAACTAGGCAGATGCTTACAGCATCGTGGGGGCGAGCCTGAGCGAGATAAAGGTGCCGATGGCATGCAGCTATTTGCGTTGGACTGCATAGCATACATTGTAGATGCTGATACGGACCGAGTGTTTGCTTGTATGAATGATATGTAGAGGCTAAGGCTGATTCTAATGGAAGTTGGATGTTAATTGAGCACTGGTACGAATCACATGATCTTGTCGTAAGCCAGGTGAAGAGCGATTCTCAGAACCCTCAGCAGCGGTTGTGTTGCTGAGCGTTCTTCTTAGTGGCGTTCCTGTGGGCATTGTATAAAGGAGTGATCTGCTGACTACTTCGCTTAGGGTCCTGTGAAATTCTCGAACGTGGAGGAAGATTAGTTGGCGCTATTCCTTCGTACGATGCCTTTATTCTTGCCTGGCTGAGAGGTTGGAGCGTACGCTTCGTTTCGGACCACTTCCTTCTCGTTTGACGCTTTCCGCAGCGAGTATTTGAGGCGCACGCAACGACTACGCAAAGGGCGGCCATCTTGTCCATTTTGCACCCGGCATAAATTGGTCCCGTGTCCTAAGACGACGTACGGCACATATAAAAAATTATACATATATACATATATATATATATATATATACACATACAGACAGCGGTGGCGTACTTCACGTAAGTGTGGGGCTCGCTCAGGCTCGCCCCAAATACGGGTACCGTTTCGCACGTGAACGGTACCCGTGAACTCACATCGAACTAGTCTCGTACCCATCCCCACTTCCGGCCGCCATTTTATAAGGCACGGAAGGTGGGTCTGGGGACTATGTGCATTTTTCTTGGCGGAGTCCGGCGATCCGTGGCCTCCAATCAGATTGCAGATACGTGAATAATTGGGGCGAGCCTGAGCGAGCCCCACACTTACGTGAAGTACGCCACCGCTGTCTGTATGTGTATATATATATATATAGATCCCGTTGCCATGGTAACGTGCGTCTAAACGATGATTCTAAATCTCATAGAATCATTCCATAGCTTGGCGCGTGACGATAAATCCCATATACGTACGTGGCGGGCAGAGTGCGCGTGACGATAAATCCCATATACGTACGTTGCGGGCAGAGTGCGCGTGACGATATATCCCGTATACGTACGCCGCGGGCAGAGTGCGCGTGACGATATTATTGACGTCATCCATATACAATTATTATACATAATAGACAGAAGTGTAATAATATTAATAATAATAATAATAATAATAGTAATAATAATAATAATAATAATAGTAATAATAAAAATAATAGAGTCAGAAGTCACTGGAGTTTCTTCTACCTCTTGAGGATCTTGGCGTCTGCTTCATGTTGCCTTTCTGTAGAACGTCCATACACCCTAAAGCGTCCAAAGAGCGATGGCCTGTTCTCTCTTGAATTATGTTTTCAGGGACGTCGGCTTTGAATAGAGCGGTGGCAGCTGTGAGCTGTTGCGCGGAGAAACGCGACCTTTTGCTGGAACTGTAGGCGCTTCAGAGGCGGAGCTTGAGCCCGAAACGGAAGCTCCCTTTTGGCAGGCGACACAGGAGCCAACGCCGAACTCTCTTTTGGCGACGCAGAAGCAACCAGACGTTCCTGAAGCCATTCTAACCGAAGAAGCGGCGTTCTAGACGGCGTACGTTGCCTAGAGGATCGGGTTTGTCGCCAATCAGTAGAGACGTGATTGGGTTAGTGAGTCGTTTTGGATCTATAATAGTTAAATGCCGACCAATCGGTGTCTACGGGATTTAGACCACTCAGCACTCGGGCGCTTCGCGCCCTCGAGCTTCGTGATCTAAATCCCGTAGACACCTCTTGGTCGGCATTTAACTATTACATATATGTGCCGTACGTCATGCCGTATAGTTCTATTTACTCATTCACAATGGCTGCCGCTAGCGAACCTCTGTAGACTAGCTGGTGCGGAAGGCTTCTGAGGAAAGAGGATGCGCACCAAACACGGCTAACAGACTACTGTGTGCAGGTGCTACACTCAGAGGAAGGCAATGCGGGGAAGGCTACTTCGCATTCGCCCTCCTGCAGTCTAAAGCACGGCTAATCGACTACTGTGTTCAGGTGCTACGCTCAGAGGAAGGCAATGCAGGGAAGGCTACTTCGCATTCGCCCTCCTGCCGTCTAAAATACGGCTAATCGACTACTGTGTTCAGGTGCTATGCTCGGAAAGGTATGGGGGAATCACCACCAGGGCGCAGCCAACTAGCGGACATAGCTACTCGCCCAAACAACATAAAGCACAATGGCCACGCACACTGTGTTGATTGACCACACAGCTCCTTCAGTTTCACACATTTCAGTTGCTGTAGCTACCATCACGCCACTTAGAAGAACACTCAGCAACACAGCCGCTTCTGAGCATTCTGAGAATCATTCCTCATCTGGCTTACGCAACGCAAACATATATACGACAAAATCATGTGATTCTTAACATTGCTCAAATACAACATCATCCAACTTTCATTGGCATCAGCTGTAGCCTCTACATATCATTCATACAAGCAAACACTCAGTTCGTTTCAACATCTACAATGTACGCGATGCAGTCCAACGCAAATAGCTGCATGCCATCGGCACCTTTAGCTCGCTCAGGCTCGCCCCCACGATGCTGTAAGCATCTGCCTAGTAATAAGCAAATCACATGTCGGTCACATGCGCGTGCGTTGGGTACGAACGACGGAGATGGCGCTTCCTTTGGGTCAAGCTAACGGTCGAGCCATTGCGCATACACAGAGTCATCGCTAGGGACTTGGGATACGAATCGAATGGTTGGGTAAAAATTGTCATTGTCCTAACTGTCAAAGGATAGTACTCAGAGCTCGAAAATGATCCTTCCAGTTTAGAAATGGATTGACTTAGCGCTTCAAGCCGCTTTGAGCCGGTGTCCAGATCTTGAAAGCACCGTCGGCAAGCGTACGCAGTTTACGTACTCACTGTCAACTGGTGCCACAATGCAGGTCAAACCGTCCTCACGAAGCTTTCAACTATGCTACCACCGCGCAGAAGGGAAGATAGATTGCGTCTTCTTGTCTCCGTATTGCTAGGAGGCTGTGCACAGAAGGAGCATCGCGATAGTCTTTGGCTGCCATATAAACGGGATATGGAAGCATGTGCCCATCATGTGATATTGCGCAATCACCGCCAAGGATTATGTACATAGTCCCCAGACCCAACCTTCCGCGGTCAGCCATGTTTGCGGAAGTTGGGGCTGGGTACGAGACTAACATCGAACGGGAGCGCCACGTGTTCCCGCGTGACTTATGGACGGGTCACGTGCACTACCGTATTTGCACATTATTGCACGGGCATACCGTAAAATGGCCGTTCACCACTATCGTGAATACTACCGTTCCTCGTGGTAGACGGGTAGGCTTTTTCTCGTGAATATGGACAACAAAGGGGCGCGGATTTCAGCTGCAGCTCGGATCGCTTTCTAGCTAATGCTACTATCGCAGGTAAGATGGCAACACTTGTTAGTAATCACAAAAATGGTAAGCACGTTTGTAAGTACAGCAAAACTGAGTAAAAGTATAGTTCAGTGTACGCAGTTCTGGTCTTTTTCCTCTTTCACTTGTGTCAGGGCCCACTGCCTACTGCCCTGCGAAGCGTTGGTTGGCCTGCTACCCTCTTCTTCACTATGAAGCTCCTGCTGCCTCTGCTTTCATAGTTCTTCTTGTAGCGGCTATCAAACTTCTTAATGAACTTCGTTAACTCTGCAGAATGTGTATAAGGGCACGAACAATATTATTTCAAAGTATGCTACCTAGCATTGTTACACACACATTTATATTTAGTCTTACTTGCAGATCTCCAAGACAACTGGTGGTAGGTATAATCTCATCTGCACCCTTCTTTCTTGCAGATAGCTATGGGAATATTAAGGAATATGTACATATTTACTAGCAAATATTAACACTGTTTTGCAGACAGACTATATACTTACATTCTTCTGTGCCATCCTATCACTCCTTTGCAAAACACCAGTCTGTACACAATTCTTTCAATGTGCTTACATGTCTTCTGCGGAAGCTTGAGGATGCACCTAAAATAGTATACACAAGTACAGTATTGGAGACTGTAAGACTTGCACATGTACAGAGATGGAAATGTGCATGCTAACAACAAATGCCAAGAATTCACCTTATAATGAAGTCAGTTACGACAGGTTCATAACCAATTCTGCTGCATTGAAGGATAGGAATATTTCAGTAATGGTAAAATGATGGGATAGCATGCAAGTGTACATGCATGAAGGCACATGCACTGGCCTCCTGCACAGATGACGGAGCAGACACCGTTGCCTACCTAGTTATCATTCATCCAGGTTACAGCGGCCACCTCACACACACATGGCACTTGTGACATGGCATACAGCTAAGCATCGCCACCTGCAAATACACACATTAAGAGACTGACACACAGGTACAAACATATTGTGTAATGGACTGGCGGAAGTGAATGTCTAAAACCTACTTCATGTATTCCTAGGGAAGATCCAACAGGATTCTGTAGAAGAGAGGCAAGTGCAAAATGTTATCATTTATTCACCTTCACTGCTTAACACTACCTGAAAGATAAAACCTGAAAAACGGTTGTGAAACATAAAACTTACCACATCATGCAGGCTGTTGCTTGGAGCTATTTAGAGAAGACATTTGACTCTTCTGCCCTGTTCATACTGTAATTAACGGTCCGCGTACTTACTTTCAGCACTGACTGCTAACAAGCAGCGAAGAAGCAGCTTACACTAATGTCCCCACATCGCACACACATCGCAATTGATACCTTTCAAATTCAAGTCTCCCATTGGTCCATTGGCAGGACACAGGAAACAAAATGGAGGCGTAAAAATGGCTGTTCAACCCCCACCATGCTGCGCATAAAACTGTGGGATTCTTTGTGGTTTTGTGTCTTTTCGAAAGGAAGTAAAATCGTGTCCGATCTGATCAGGGCCATACCAACGAAAGTGAGATCCAGGTTAGTTTAAACGGGCGCTAAACACAGAAGAACCCTTGCTATAAAGCAGCTAGATCAACTCAGTGTACGTTGGTTTGTATATGTCCTAAGACGGTTCGACCTTTTAGCTGTATCCGACTTTACTGGCAACCCCTTGTCATTCGTCGCATTGTAACTAACATACAGGGCATTCGTTTGTCTGAAGGGAGGAATTTCAGCTGCATCTGTTGCTTGTGGTAGTCGCCGTTGTTCGATTGCTGTCTATTGTCCCCTTCAGCTGTTTGTCTTGCCTAATTGTAGGGGCGCTTGTTTTGGCAGTATGTTTTCTGTTGTATTCGCTTCACGTCCTCGAAATGAGATCTGTTGCTTCTGACACATGCAATGGACGTCCTAACAGCGTATATATACCAGACTAGCTTTGTACATACATCCGTAGATACGGTGGCATTGTATATAGCCTTGTAACATACACACACAGCTGTCCATTTTGTTGTTCCATCTGCCTGGTTTGCATGAAATCTGAAAGTTGTGCATTTTGTCTATAGTATTTTCAGGTATGACCAACGATGATGATGATGTGTGTGTGTGATTGTTCACTATTACGTTAGGATTCTGTTGCAGTTGTAGACTTCTAGACATCTACATCTTCATCATCAGTCCAGAGAGAGACAATTTTTTATGTTGTTGCGTAGTGTGCGTAAGTGTCAGTCCCTCCCTTTTCTCCAATGCACACCCTTCCTCTCCTGGTCACTCCTTTCCTCTGACTTCTTTCCTCCTTCACTCTCTCCCTTTTGCTCCTAGTAGGTGTTAATGAGGTGTTAGTGTGTGTAGGTTACTCCATATACATGCATATGGTGCAATACCGTACTATTCACTTACATATACATGCTATATAGCATTTGTCAACAAAAGTTTAAGCTGAATTCTAAACAATGTTCAGCCATTTTGGTCGGCATTTAACTATTATTTAAAGTATGGCCCTAGTATGTTGACAAGTGCATATGAGTATGTTGCACTGATGAAGGCAAATAAGCCTGAAACAGTTCATGTGCATACCTTCTAAGGTTTGGAATAATGATTGCCATCTGGAGGTGTGGACATGAGCTGTATGCAACTCTCTATGCGTGTGTGTGTGTTTGTGTGTGTGTGTGTGTGTGTGCTAGCTTGCAATTCACACACACACACAAACACATGTGCATGCACGCACGCATACACACACACGCACGCACATATACAATCATGTCTTATGTCTGTAACAAAATGTTTGTTGATGTAATATTAAATTATTAAGAACAGAATAAGAACCTCCATTTTTGCCACATAGGCAGTGAAACTGGTTAAATACAGGCATTGTTTCACATGTAAACAGTATCCTTACTTACATTGAACAAGAGTTCCATGTGTTTTTGTGTGCATGACTTGTGGACAGGCATGTGCACTACCGTATTGCACATTATTGCATGGGCATACCATAAAATGACCGTTCACTACTATATATGAATGCTCCCATTGACATGGAATATCTAGCAATTTAATGGTTGCAAAATACAAAGTGTTAGAAAAACATCAGTTCTAGATAAAAATGGTTAAATCAAGTCGGCAATATTGAAGTCACTGTCACTGTCACCACTACTAGAATGGTGACTGTCACTGTCGTTATCCGCAGTAGATCCTTGCTGCTGGTTGGTAGCTGAAGCCGGCTCATCAATCACGGCCCACTCTGGTGCTGCAGGGACCCGGGGTAGACATGATGGGCTCCCCAAAACTCTTTGTTTTGCTTGCATGTTGCTGTTACCCTTCTTTACACTATCCCTCTTGTGCCTGTCATCAAGTTTTTTCATGAAGCTTGTTGCTCCTGTGAAATATGTAAAAGTAGCAGCAATATAGCTATAGTCCATGTCATGTACAAATGTCCACATTTATTCCTTTGTACTTACTGTCTGACCTCCAAGGCAATGGGTGGCATGTTATTTCTTCTGCGCTTTCCCCTCCACTTTCCTCTGTCATAAATTGGTAGGACAGCTCTTGCCACCTCACCATTTCCGCCCGTCTGACGTATTTGCTTCTCCTTGCATATAGCTACAACAGTATAACAACAGTAATGTTAATGGTTCTATCCAATAGCAGCACATATCTGTATATCTGCACATATCTGTCTGAGCTTACATTTTTCTGAGCCTGTCTGTTTCTTCGCTTTCTGTTGTTAATAGCGACTTTAGTTTTCCTCGATGGCTTGGAATCGTTAAATATACGACGTCTACTTTCGTAGTAGCGATACACTGCTCCTGTAACATGCATCCAATGATGTTTGAAGCAAGTCGCAATCATTGCAGTGCAATGCACACATCGGCATCAGACAAGCATTCAATCATAAATGCAACTCTTGGGGAGAGCCGTTCACAGACACATGTACAGGTGTACATGCATGCAGACAGATTCTTTACATATAGCTATATCGACTTACTCTTGAGGACTATTTCCTGAGTGGTGGTATGCTTCACTTTCAGGTCCGCAATAAGGCTTGCCTTCACTCTTTGATTCCATTCTGCTCCATACCTATAGCAAATTAAAGGAGAACTGGAGTGAAACAACAAAATACTGAGTACGTAATAGCATGCATGATTTGGTTAGCTATCTTGTAGCTGGCTACTTACTTTTCAGAAGCTTTAAATTGACTTTCTACTCCATAACTGGAGTGCAAGGCTCTCACAGATACCTAAAAAAGAAAGCAAAATAATTCACATACTGCATGCTGTTCATGGTAAGAGCCCATGTTACATGCAGGCAACTTACGGAAATATTTGGTGGTAGTTTGATAGATTGACGACTCTCAGCTGCCGGGGGATGCATCCATGGTTAGCTTCCAGCTGCATATGCATGTCTACACTCATCTCACGAAGTTGTGCCTTCAAGGCAGCATTCTCTTTTCCCAATTCTTCGATGGCTCCTTTTTGTTCTAGGTTGCCAGCAATCACCATGTCTAACTTTTGGTGCAGTGCAGTGATGGTGCTAGGAGTCTCCTCCATGATGGCGGAAGAAGGACGCATCCGATCGCGGGCGACTGGAGTGAAATTCAGAGCTCGAGCCGGCCGCGGACCTGGGTAAAAACATCCGCTTGCTTCCATTCTCTACTCCGCTTGATGCCGCCAAAATTAATGGCAGACAAGTAGAGGGCATTAGATCATCAACCAGACGCGGCACGAGTCGACGTTTGCTAGATGATCTAATGCGATGACGCCTATTTTGGCGCGCGCGGCCCCGCAGTTGTCCTTGTGCAAGTTGAGAGAAGGTGGAATCGATAGTTTTGTTCCAAGTCCGATCCCTTGAGCAAAGCTGAGAATGCCAGAACACGAGTGGTTAGTAATGCTGGCGTATATAACATCGTAGTATTTTTATTCTACGTATCTAGGAACAATTGGAACAATACTATGGAGTATGAGTGTCGATTTATCCTGTAAGCTATGTCACACTGCAAATTAGTATAATAAGGAATACTATGTAGCCGGACACCATAGAGGCCCAGATGTCTGTCGTTTTTATACATAATTCGGAGGTAGTTTTGTATTGAGAATCCATGTGTGAGTCAGTTATGTATGCCATGATTTACACTATGTTGAGTCATATACTCTTGGTATTGAGAACCCATTTTATGTGGACTGAATCCGCCACTGAATAATGCATGCACCCTATATATACTCATTCACTGTTGTACTCGTGGTGTTGAAGAGTCCATTCTTATGTGGACTGAATCCGCCATTAGTAAAGCATGCACCCTATACTCAATCACTGTTGTAGCTACGCGTGGTGTTGAAGAGTCCATTCTTATGTGGACTGAATCCGCCACTGAATAATGCATGCACCCTATGCACATTCATTGTTGTACTCGTGGTGTTGAAGAGTCCATTCTTACGTGGACTGCATCCGCCTTTGAGTAATGCATGCACCCTATATATGCTCATTCATTGTTGTACTCGTGGTGTTGAAGAGTCCATTCTTACGTGGACTGCATCCGCCATTGAGTATATAATGCATGCACCCTATGCTTATTCATTGTTGTACTCGTGGTGTTGAAGAGTCCATTCTTATATGGACTGAATCCTCCATTGAGTAATGCATGCACCCTATGCTCATTCACTGTTGTACTCGTGGTGTTGAAGAGTCCATTCTTATGTGGACTGAATCCGCCATTGAGTAATGCATGCACCCTATGCTCATTCATTGTTGTACTCATGGTGTTGAAGAGTCCATTCTTATGTGGACTGAATCCGCCATTGAGTAATGCATGCACCCTATGCTCATTCATTGTTGTACTCGTGGTGTTGAAGAGTCCATTCTTACGTGGACTGCATCCGCCATTGAGTAATGCATGCACCCTATGCTCATTCATTGTTGTACTCATGGTGTTGAAGAGTCCATTCTTATGTGGACTGAATCCGCCACTGAATAATGCATGCACCCTATGCACATTCATTGTTGTACTCGTGGCGTTGAAGAGTCCATTCTTATGTGGACTGAATCCGCCATTGAGTAATGCATGCACCCTATGCTCATTCATTGTTGTACTCATGGTGTTGAAGAGTCCATTCTTACGTGCATGGACTGCATCCGCCATTGAGTAATGCATGCACCCTATGCTCATTCATTGTTGTACTCGTGGTGTTGAAGAGTCCATTCTTATGTGGACTGCATCCGCCATTGAGTAATGCATGCACCCTATGCTCATTCATTGTTGTACTCGTGGTGTTGAAGAGTCCATTCTTACGTGCATGGACTGCATCCGCCATTGAGTAATGCATGCACCCTATGCTCATTCATTGTTGTACTCATGGTGTTGAAGAGTCCATTCTTACGTGCATGGACTGCATCCGCCATTGAGTAATGCATGCACCCTATGCTCATTCATTGTTGTACTCGTGGTGTTGAAGAGTCCATTGTTATATGGACTGAATCCTCCATTGAGTAATGCATGCACCCTATGCTCATTCATTGTTGTACTCGCGGTGTTGAAGAGTCCATTCTTATGTGGACTGAATCCGCCATTGAGTAATGCATGCACCCTATGCTCATTCATTGTTGTACTCATGGTGTTGAAGAGTCCATTCTTACGTGGACTGCATCCGCCATTGAGTATATAATGCATGCACCCTATGCTCATTCATTGTTGTACTCGTGGTGTTGAAGAGTCCATTCTTACGTGGACTGCATCCGCCATTGAGTAATGCATGCACCCTATGCTCATTCATTGTTGTACTCGTGGTGTTGAAGAGTCCATTCTTACGTGCATGGACTGCATCCGCCATTGAGTAATGCATGCACCCTATGCTCATTCATTGTTGTACTCATGGTGTTGAAGCGTCCATTCTTATGTGGACTGAATCCGCCATTGAGTAATGCATGCACCCTATGCTCATTCATTGTTGTACTCATGGTGTTGAAGAGTCCATTCTTATGTGGACTGAATCCGCCATTGAGTAATGCATGCACCCTATGCTCATTCATTGTTGTACTCATGGTGTTGAAGAGTCCATTCTTACGTGGACTGAATCCACCATTGAGTAATGCATGCACCCTATTCTCATTCATTGTTGTTACTACGTGTGGTGCTGAAGAGACTATTCTGACAGTGTACCTTGTACTGTGTCTCTGTTGTTGAGGTGCTGAGAAACCCATTGTCTTGCCAATTAGGAATGGAATTCATCCATAACACTGTAATTCTAATTTGTACATGCCTCGCTGTTGCAATACAATCATATGGCTTTAAAGACTCCAATCTTACATACTAAATATGTCCAATTTTGTGCACGTACACCATGTGCCTAAGTTGTCAGTGCATGAATACAGACCAGGATCTACAACTCATGCATGCATGTCTTTTCATAGCAAAACATGGGAGATGAAACAAATAGCTACATGTTAGGTGCATACCGTGTGTACCCGTGTTTACATGCGCTTTTCCCTGTGTAGGATACTTAGAGTGACCACCCCCCAGCTTGCTTGACACTGTTACAGTGGAGCAGGCTGGTGTAATAATGCAGTGATTAAACATTCAACTGATGCAAGCTAGAGTGAACTACTGGCAACTATTAGCCATAATGGGTTCCACAACTTCCCAAATTCTATAACTGCAGGATCAGCTCTCTACACGTACTGCGGGCAAAGACAGACAGTAGCTACTTGCCTTGCACTGTGACTCACCGATTGCAAACCTGATGGTAGTTCATGATCACTGCCAGGATGGCCTCCAGAATCGCTATTATCGCTTTGTAGCAAGGACTGGTCACCATCTTGCGCATCAATGACAAAAGAATCGTCATACGCGTCGCTAACACCGTGCTTCATATCCTGTTCCTGCTGCCACTCCTACGTGGTCGAATTGAAGTAGGTCCGTTTGTGTAGCCAGTAGGTCCTCTTCGCAACAGATTGTTCGCAGTGAGGGCAAAATACCCGTCCATCAGTGTCCAGTAGCCTCTTTTTCGCTGAGGACATCTCAGTGTCAGAGTCAGTGCGCGATTGCGAGAGGGGGTGGTACTTCTTGTACCGTGCACGACTATTAATTAATATGCATAGTATGACTATGTTACAATATGCGTACGATCCTAGATACGATTAGTCTCGTACCCAGCCCCAACTTCCGCAAACATGGCTGACGCCGCGGAAGGTTGGGTCTGGGGACTATGTGCATAATCCTTGGCGGTGATTGCGCAATATCACATGATGGGCACATGCTTCCATATCGCGTTTATATGGCAGCCCAAGACTATCGCGATGCTCCTTCTGTGCACAGCCTCCTAGCGATACGGAGACAAGAAGACGCAATCTACCTTCCCTTCTGCGCGGTGGTAGCATAGTTGGAAGCTTCGTGAGGACGGTTTGGCCTGCATTGTGGCACCAGTTGACAGTGAGTACGCAAACTGCGTACGCTTGCCGACGGTGCTTTCAAGATCTGGACACCGGCTCAAAGCGGCTTGAAGCGCTAAGTCAATCCATTTCCAAGCTGGAAGGATCATTTTCGAGCTCTGAGAACTATCCTTTGGCAGTTAGGACAACGACAATTTTTACCCAACCATTCGATTCGTATCCCAAGTCCCTAGCGATGACTCTCTGTATGCGCAATGGCTCGACCGTTAGCTTGACCCAAAGGAGCTCCATCTCCGTCGTTCGCACCCAACGCACGCGCATGTGACCGACATGTGATTTGCTCATTATTATTCACGTATCTGCAATCTGATTGGAGGCCGCGGATCGCCGGACTCCGCCAAGAAAACTGCACATAGTCCCCAGACCCACCTTCCGAGCCTTATAAAATGGCGGCCGGAAGTGGGGATGGGTACGAGACTAAGATACGATAGCGTCGGCGACTTCGCAGTTTGACCACAGGCATGCATGTACCACAGGCTGCACGGAGTCCGTGACTAACCCCGCAGGCATGCACGGAACCCGTGATTACCGTGCACAGCGATTTCCACGGTAGCGTACACTCCCGTTGCATACGGAAGCCCGTGTGTTCATCCCGTATTCCGCGCGTCACGGGATACGTGATTACCCGTATATACACGCGTTTTTCCCTGTGATTTAAATATAATTATATTATATACACTTGCACATACAGCCATCGATGGTATTCACAGTATATTATTATAGTGCATGCTAGTAATACAGCAGTACAGTATTAATGTATCATGATCAGATCTGATAGTCACATGACTAGCTATATATGATAATAATAAGTATGTGCATAGAATTCCGAGTGTATATACAGTCACTAGTGTACGGTCACTAGTGTACAGTCACTAGTGTACAGCTACTTAGCTAGCTGGGTACTACTAAATTTGGCTACAAAAAGTACAAAAAGTACAAATAATATACCACATAGTACTGGGAGTTGTTCCTAATATAATATGTGGCTTCCTGAAAGGCTTCAGGTCTACTAGTCCACCGTGTCTGCAGAAGAAGGGAGACAAAGAGTACGCAGTTACACACTTACATGTAATACAATGCACACTTGACCACTCCCACAACACAACAGGTCAGACCAGCACACGTGGAGCCAGGCCTGTCAGCAGATCATCCATTGTCCTCCTAATCTTCAGTAATCAGCAAAGTGGGGTGTACATACGTCACTGTATGTGTACGCCCCCTCATGAACTGTTACACACCACATCAGCTACACACAACACGTTGATGTAGGCACAACATACCCACACAACACCCCTGTAGGCACAACTAACCCATCCACAAGCTGTCCCCTGATTGAGGACCAGTGGGAGGATCTTGTCTGCTGGGCTTCTGTGAAACTGAGCAAGAGGGCACAATCCAATGTAGATACTTCAAACGATGCACACACATAGTGTCACTTAATGACCACACACCTTTCTCCCATTCTGTCTTCATGTGTTCCCCAAATGACTTCATCCTCGGGTTGCCCTTCACCGTAGCGATGATGTCACAGACGTCCATCAAGGCTTTTGCATCGCATGTCTTCTTCAAACATGCATGAAGGAGTTGAGTTTGCTGGGTGTTGTCTTCATTCCGACTGATTGTCTTCTGATCGCCATTTGATATGATACCTCGATGCTCAAGTTCTAATACAATGGTAGATGCATCTACGTCTGCAATGAACTGCTGTCGAAAGTGATCAAGAAACTCAGCTGTGTGGGAAGGGAAGAGGTGCGAATGGAACACACTAGTCCAACACAGACTGGGTGCAGACTTATGTCCTCCTATACACAGAGTAATAAGTATAGTTTGTGGACCAATTCTATACCCCATTCCCTTTCACATGTTACGTACTGTATGTACACCTGCAGATGTCTTATGCATACACCTGTTCAAAGACGTACAGAATTTGCTTTTGAGAAGAAGGCCACGGTGCAATAATGGAAGCAAAGCCAAGGGACGGAATGGGAATTGGGATGATCACAGTGATAGAGATTCAGAGTGGGAGGGCCTTCAACACAACAGCAGCATACATAGAGGGGCTGTACACAGCTATCGTGTTGTGGACACAAGGACTACCAGTGAGTTGAGGATCACCATCTTAGTTCACACCTTACCAACACTCAAACACAGATGATGTGACTAACAGCCAACAATGTCTTGTTGGCTGTGAGACCATACCGATTCTAACAATTTAAAACTATTGTAGTTTCAAAAACAAGTTTACAGTTGGTCATGTGAATGGGTGGATTGAGTACTATTAGTCTGGACCCGTCTCCACAAGTGATGACAGGATTAACACCATCATGCAGCAGCAATGAGGTGGGTCCTGTCTGTACATGCCAAACAACGGACACTATACACAAGCACACAGTACACATGCACCCACACTTGGACAAGGTGAAGGCAAGAGAAAGTGATTTTACATACTTCAGTAGTGGTGGTGAAATAACGGTTGCATACTGCTAGCATCACAATGCAAGAAACTGAAAGTGATGCAACTGCTGAACAGCAGGAAAAGGTTGTAAGTTGAAAATTCCATCATTAGAAGGGCAAACCTAACCAGGTCCCCTTTCAGAAAGAGTCCATATGCATCCCACTCATAACTCCATCAAAGGGGCTCATGCTCATTCTTGCTAATAAATTGTTCTAACAGGACAATTGTCAGTCCTTACTTCCTTGAATAATGGCAGCAAAAAGTCAGCATTTGCAGCCACACTGTCATCTATTACACCGCCCACATCAGAAAATCATATATATATATCACACTATCCTCACACACACACACACACACACACACACACACACACACACACACACACACACACACACACACACACACACACACACACACACACACACACACACACACACACACACACACACACACACACACATACGTGGAGGGGAACAGAGCGACACACCTCAAACTCTAGCTGACACTGGAAACTAGTGGTATATAGCATGGGACAACTCCTTAGTACATACACACAGAGTTAGTGTACAAACTACACATACGCACTCACTTACACTATGACACACACCAGTGCTCAAACCCCCACCCACTATAAATCACAGCCTAAACACACCACACCAACCACCCACATTGTTGTGGACCACTGCTTGCAACAGGCCACATAGGAAATCACTGCCCTCTCACACCCACATTGTCCCACACAGCGTCACTCACAAGAGGAGGCCTCAGTGAGAGATGAACACGCAGAGGGTGTGTGTGCTGCCCCAGTGTGCGTGAACTGTGCAGGGCTCACTGGAGGGGAAGGAAGAACTGCAGAGAAGAGAGAGAGCGAGAGAGTACAAACCCACGCAAACACACACATGCACACACATACACACACGCACTACTTGGCCACTTACGTGCTGCATCCCAGAAGCTGGGCTGAGAGGTGGTCTCAGTTTGTGCAGTGCCCAGAATGGGAGGTGGAGGAGCAGCTGCAGTGATGGGAATAGTACAGAGTGTGATAGCAATGAGCTGGTGCTCTAAGTACAGTTCAAGAGAGGTAAGTGTGTGCTTGATCGAACAACCAGCAATCCACTTTACATCTACAAGAGAAGTACAGAAACACAATATGCTATATATAACAATAAGCATGGTAATGATAAACGTTTGAAGGTCCAACACTTCAAGTGTTTCTTAGCATATTCACCATATAGAAATATCATTTAAGCATTATCACAGTACACCTCTAGACATGCAGGTATACGAAACTGCTATTGAGGCAGACACTAAGTTCACAATACTCCACTACCTTTTTTTTTTTTTTTTTTTTTTTTTTTTTTTTTCCACTACCTTCAATTCGCTCATAAGCTGTGTACGGGAAGTCCATTGGCTGGTCCGTATCATTGATGTGCAGTTGCAGTGTCACCTCAGTGGATCTTCCAGTCCTCCTCAGCTCTTTCTTGTATTTGACAATGTACTTTATGGCTGGTGGGTATGCGCAGTCCTTCACCGCATCTTCCAGCGCTTCTTTGGAGTGAATACCAAATACATCGTATCGCACATGACTGGACAGCAACTGTTGGACAGAGGTACGTATGACAATAAGCAGCAGTTTGGTAGACCATAGCCAAGAGATATATTCACTACTTTCTTTTGTATATGAACTGGATCAACATAAACTGTACCTCTGATGTCCCCATGAAGTAAGCTCTCCAGTCACCATGCACATGGCACTTCTCCTTCAATGTGGCAGTGATCCTGTCTGACTTGAATTGGAAGGGATTAGGCAGTGATACTTCCCAACCAGGTCGATTCTCAAGCAAGATCTGTATGGTACACATATGCAAACACAAAAATGCATTTACTTTGAAGGTATGATTCAGATCCAATGACATTCCTATAGAGTCTTACCCTTCGCCAACAGTAAACTGCATTCGTCACTGCAATGTTGCACTCTGCCTTGCACTCTGTTTCTTCTTCGTTTTCTTTAATGAGGCTAAAAGCTTGGCAATTCACAGTGGATCCACTCTCAAAGGCCGTTGTGAACAGGCTGCAGTGCCCGCCAATTTCTACAACTCCATAGCGAGAATTGACAGGGAATTTCCCTCCAGCCAGCAGTTGAAAGTGGTACACACTTCTCCCTTGGAGGGAGTGGGAGGCAACAGCAAACGAGAGGCCATCCCTGGCATGGTCCTCCCCACCATACCAGTGGGGAAGGTGGAGTGCCAGTGGTTTGGTGACACGTCGGCCATCATAGTAGATGTACACCACTGGGCTACCAACCTGGTAGCCCTCCGGCAGTGTGAAGGAACCACTGGGAATGATGGCATAGCGCATCTTCACATCAGCAGAAGTGCTAACAGCATCTGGGGGTACCTCCACAAAGATGGTGTCCTCCTTTGCCACCTGTATGTCATCACTCGTAGGTTCCAAGCACAAGACGCCTCCTTTGGCTTCAATTGAAACAGTCTTAATACCAAATGGGATCCAGCAGAGTCTTTTCAGAGCGGCTTCATCAGCTGTAAGGGAAGGACACTCACACATTTGTACATTGCAGCCTCCTTGTACATCTACTGAGAGAAGAAGCACACACACACACTGCACTCACTGAGTAGGTATGATGCTTCTTCTCTCTCTGGAGGATTAGACCCACCCCCAGCCGGCAGACTGGTGACCTGAGGAGAGTTGAAGAGACAATTACACAAGTACTAGTTATCACATGGCCATGAGGGCGCTGGCTAATTTATCACCCGAGGGCGATAAAATAGCTAAGCGCCCGAGGGGCCATGTGATAACTGGTTTGTTGCAAATTGCCATGGAATGGTCTACGTTCAAACCTCCTTCGCCGTCGAATCAATTCGCCGAATGAACGAGACTGACGTTACTATAGAAATCAGTGAATGCCTTTTTTCGTGAGATTGAACAGACGAAATGTCAAAGCGTGCGGCTTCAACACCGATTTCTTGTTCTGCAAAGGCACCACGATGTTCTTTCATCAATGACGACGACTTTGAATCGCTACAAGCAGGCTACCAGCCCAAAACTACTCTTCGAAGCACGCACTGGGCTGTGAACGTCTATCTTGCCTAGTCTTGTGTAGCCAGGCCGCTTGCGCCTGGCGAAAGCCGTCTGGATAGCTACGTGAGACTAGTAATATCTTGCCTAGGAGGCAGAAAGAAACGGTTCACAAGAGGAAAGGGTTTTGAAGAATTGCTTTTCTAGCACTGAACAATTTCTTCAGTTTTAGTGTAACGTTATAAAGTGAGATTCGTCCATTAAAAGTTAAGAAATTGTATGAATTGCCAATATTATTATGATCACTTGAGCATTATACAGTAGCTACAGTTGCTGGAAACTTCTTACCTATAAAGCATGGCATGCAGCATGGTGTGGATCAAAATTAATAGTAGAATGATGCATGCATGAATGTGTTATGCTTGCACTATGGGATAACTTTGCAACAGTAATATTGTCTATCGTGACGGTGTCGTCATGGGAAAGTCCACAAGGTGATGAACATCAAAGATGTTTTCTTGAAGTGTAAGAATAAACGTTTGCATTAGGTTGGACAATGATTCGACACATAAATAAGAGCCCCATTTGAAGCAGTGCGTTATAAAACAAACAATGCGTCATATGTTTCTAAATAAGGCAACTGTGCGTTATCCAAAAATAATGCACAGTTGGTACCTTTGATCTAACAACCCAAGCTGCAACAATACATATTCTGCAACAGCTGCAGCCCCTCTTGTGCCCTGACCTTGGTCTTTGGAGGCAAAACACTGAGCTCCCTTGATGTGGATGTCAAGAATAGAGATTCTGAATGATTCAGACCACAAGTAACATGAAGAGGTTAACTGCAAATGATTAAATAAGAGAAAATTTACACACTTCCACTAACACATGCATAAATATGAGTCCTTGTTACAACATATGAGCCAAGACAGTCAGCTTGCATTCTTGAGTCACTAGAAACCAAAAATGTCCACAGACAAATTTAAGGTGCTAACAACATGAGTCACATAACACGTGCATGTACACTTACTTTTGACCAGTGGATGCATTGACGGAGTATGTGTCCACCCAAGTGTTTTCCTCGTTGGATATTCAGATGGCAATGTCGCTGATGGCTTAAAACGCGAGGGCTGCAATGTTTCCCAGGGGTCAGATGTGGTATGATCTAGATGTAAGTAAGTAACCATATGACTACATAAGTTCCCAAACACACAAATAGCATCAAATATGCACCCACCCCACCAAAGGATAGACAGTATACAAGTATACGACATAGATAGTAAGGAGCTCAATTGAGAAGAGCAAATGAGAAGACAAATAAATTTATGCTAATATACGTTCATACTGTGGTGGACACTCCTCTTTTATCTTCTCTTTTATTCGCTCTCTTCCTAACAGACCGTTTCATGTTGCTGCCCCATCCCTTCTGATACTTCATCACTTCGTTTCAGATTTTTTATTCTCAGACTGTAGAACCACTGCAGCCTAAGAAAGGTCCAGTCAAAAGTCAAATGGGGCTAAAGAGGTTTACCTACCACTGCTTTGGAAGTTGAGGGTAAAGAGAAACTGAAGAAGATACAGAGTTCCACAAGAAAGAGGTCTGTAATGAGGAGGTGCTTGAAGAAATTACTGAATCTTCATCTTTAAATAAACGAAAGTGTGCAGAGGTTAGTTCAAGCAAGAACAAGAAAGGGAAAAAGGAAGCAACTTTTCTTTGTGTTATATAAGAAGCTGGCTGAGCAAGTACCAGTGTCATCACCACCTGCAACCACACTAGCCATATACTTGAAAGAGCCCCTTACTGGCACCCCTTCACCATAAGTACCTATCCAGCACACTCGTCCACCAAATGATGCCACTGCCCAGTCTGTCTTTGCTCTAGATCTGCAAAAGATAACTGATGAGTTGCAGGCATAAAGGTACACTTTACAGTCACTTGAGGATTATGTGCACAAACAGCTTATGGAACTGCAAGCAATGCATGATTTGCAAGCAGCCCAGACTGCTGAGCTGCAAGGCAAGCTTGACAAGCTAGAATCCCAGCCAGGTCTTATACGAGGTGAGTCTGAGGAATGTCTGTCTCCAGCTGTTGGAATGAACTACAGGGAAGCCTTTCGTTACATGGAAAATTTGCCTCCACAGCTCTACAGCACTCTAGCAGCGGCCCTAGTGTAATCAGCCTGCATTGAAATCAGCTGCTGATGTATTTGACAGCAACCAGAAGCTGCTCCAGTGCACAGTCAAAGCGGGGCGTCTAGCTGTTTACTGGCAAGATACGGCTACTTCGGTGAAGATGTTATGAAAATATGTACAGTCTCAAGTCTGCCGAAACAAAACTGAAGGAAGTCAAGGCACGACTATATGAAGTATACCACTTTAATTAACAAGGTATTGTATTGCTTCATTTCAGATATGTCATTCAGAACATTTTTGCAATTGATGCTTATCCCCATTCACCTTGCCTTTGAAGTGAATTTGTCTGCAGTAGTAGCAATTACAGCTTACATATACATAGTTGTTGAACCATTGTCAACCATATGCATTAAATGGGCAGTATAAAATTTGGCAGATTAGCCCAAAACTGTTCATCGTGAGTATAAAGTTAAAGTATAAAATTTGGTGGATGTGTACTGTGTGACCCTTCATGACAGCTGCTATTACACAGCTTGCCAATGAAGGGCTGATGGGGTCTGTTTAGCTGCACTTTCCCCATACCATATGCATGCACACACACAGTGAGAAATAGTGGTGGAGTGTTTAGTTTGGCTGCTTTCCTTAGAACTATATACCAAATTGGCAAATTACAACTCTACAAATTTTCCTAAGGCACAGTACATATACAAAATTACTACATACAAGTTAGGGCATGGGCATGAAAAATGACTAACATTGTCACTCGCACACAAAGTGGGTGGGCAAAAGGGTGTGGTCCTGCCAGGCTCACCTTTGAACAAAGCCTACACAGTACTGACTAAGCACCCTCACTGGACAAAACAAAATGCCCCCAAACAAACAACACACACAGGTCTTGCAGTTGGTGGTATGACTTGTGCGAAATGACTATAGTAAGAGGACATGTCATGCAGGCCTTCATAAGAAGTATATACTTTCACTTTTCAGCAAATGAATATTAGCAAACGCATCAGCATCCTCATCCAAACTGTGCATTAGCTGGTCAGTGGTCACCACCCCACCCCAGTTCACTTAGGTTCACACCCTTGAGCCTCCAGCACCATTACCCTCAACAGGCAGCATTAGGTAGTAACAGAACGAGGCACATGAACAAGGCATGTGACACACACCTTTGCTCAAGAGACGCTCTGACAGCCTTCCCCACTCCTCAAGAATCATCATTGTATCTGAAGATGGTAACTTCTCAGAAGTCTCGAAACTTGAGGAATGCAATGTCTTTAACGAGCTGTACTTGGTAGTAACATCTGTATTAACAAGAGATTAATTGCAAGAATGAATCTATGTGGCATTCCAAGTACAATAATAATTTGGAACTAGTTTCCCACACATCTTACGAGTTTACAGTTTGGCGGCCGTGTGAACACTTGTTAGCAGGGCTAAGAGACACAACAAACACCATGTATAAAAAAACTTGTACTGTTATACTAAATAGCTGCACGAGCATCTACAAAGTTGCAAATTACACTGATTATGCGTGTGTATACATACTCACAAGTGGAAATAGTGTATAGTCTCACCTGTAAGTTTGGTCTGTCTCTCCTTGCCAACTTCAGTGAGTGAGTTCCTCCTTAATGTGTCAAACGTCCTTGCATGCACATCAGCTGATTTGGAAAACTGGATGTCTACAAGGGAGTCCAGCCAGTGTCTGGAGCTGTATCCCATCATGTAATGGTGGTGGTGGGGCAAACGTAGATCGTCTTCTGAAATCAACCCCTTCTGGTACAGCTCAGACATAACTGTCAGAAATGAAGTAATGGGATAAGTTTCAATGACACTATCAAAGCAGTCACTTACCTGATAAGACTTGCAGACTAACCAACCTCTCAACTGTGTTGCTTCCTCCTTCAGTCCAAGCTCATCTAGCACTTCTGCTGTGGTGGTCACCACTTCTGGGGGTTTGCTACACTGGGCATTGACCAATCCCTGCCACAACACTTCATCAGTTCTGTGAACACAGCTCAACATGATGTGACCATACTCCAACACTGCATGGGTTGAATGTATAGTCTTTTAAGGCATACTTATCCTCAGGCTTCACCATGCATGTACCACAAGCTTGACTGTGCTATAGAGACAATGAACTGGTATCACTTAAATGCACTCACTATAGTGTTATCAATTCCTGATAACACTGATAGAGCAGAAATTCAGAACTATCAGCATAATAATGAGCTGCTTTAGAGAAATGTAGTTTAACAAAATGGAACGTAGTTAATGGCAGACATATGAAATGCCTGTGCGTGGGAACTTCATGAAAGCAGGAAATTGTGCATGTGCAGTGCTCTAGCACATGTCGACTGCCACGCACGCAGGAGCGGTTGGAGGCTACTGAGCACCACAGCCCTGCTTGATCCTTTTTTTAGAATCTCCACCTTCATTAGGGAGGTGTGATAGGGTGTGTGGGCTGGTTCCCAGCTCGTTTGTGACCTCAGCCAGGTAGGTCAAAGGTCAAAGGTCAGGGCAGTGTCCCACGCTTAGGGATAACCCTTGTAGACGGCCAGGACTGAGTATGTATGCTGCGACTGGGGGTATGTCCTGCATGCCTTAATTCATTCACTAGGGTCATGGCTGACATGGCTGACATGGGGGCATGGCAAGACTGGTCCAATGGGCCCCAACTGTACATACACATAATTTTTTTCGTGTGTTAGGGTAGCAGTTATATATAAATGTATAGCCATATAGACAGCTACCATCATGTACCACGAATGAAGAATGCTTACTGTAAGCCATTAGTGGGTGAACAATGATTCAACATACACCTACACCAGGTCTAGCCTGTTAGACCATCTCAACACAACATTTCAGGTGTGAGTTCAACTCGGGCTCGACCTTGGTTAACGGGTACATGTGAAATGGGTATTAGGTAAAGTGAAAGCAATTTCTGAACAAGCCCCAACACTGCATGGGTTGAATGTATAGTGGATACAGATATGCAAACTGTATACCTGGCTATTCAGACAGTCTGTATACAAAGGGCGTGAAGAGTACACATCTGAGACCATACTTGCAGTATACCACACAGAGATGAGTCAAACAGAAGTCAACTGTACAGAATGTCTGTATAGAACATCCTGACTAAGTCTCACTCACGTGTGCACAACATTCAGTGGAGTGTGTACAGCTGTTTCAGGGTTTCTAGCCCCACGTTGCATACTGCAATCAAACATGTGATTACAGGATGGAACGGCAGAGCTTCATGTGAATTCTACTGGCATATGGCATTTGAGACTCCACTGTTCCAATTACAGTGTGCAATGCATGAAAGGGACTGGAAATCCTTAAACAACTTTACACATGTCAAGTGCATTAGAAGTGAATGTGCAAGTATGGAGTGTGTCTTATACCAGTCCAACTTAGGGTGCTGCAGTAAAAACCAAAATGGCTAGCAAAACAATGAACAGAAAATTCACATTAACTGACTTCGCTTTCTCTGAAACAGGCTATGGGAGATCAATTGCAAAGTGAGATTACGTGTGTATTAAGGAATTAAGTGCACAGTCCATCACCACAATGCCAGGTCCAATCAAATGGTGTGTGAGCAAGCCTTCAAACAAGTTACAGGCAGCTTACAAAGCCAATGGCAGTAGCAATGACCAGATGAGATACCATACACATTGGACCTAATAGCTAAAAAGGTGGTCAGAGGAAATACGGACTGCTAAGATTGTTCAAACTTACTCTCATGACGCAGCTTCACCTCAAGATGCATCTTCACCTCAAGATGCATCTCCACTACCTCATGGTTAGCTAGCACATTCTTCTGGTACAACACAGACAGGACTGCATTCAAGGAGAAGATATAGACAATTTAGAGAACAGTCAGCTTTTCTTCCTACCTGTAAGAAGGGAAGAGACTGGCTCCCTTCATAAACAACCTATAGAGAACTATCATAGCCAGATGATGGCCTCACAATGGCTGATCAATGACAGCAAACAGTTTAACAACAGTTTGATAACTGTCAGTTTGTACACATTCTACAACGGCTGCCATGTTCCAACCAACATGTACTGCAGTAATACACACATATTAGCCATCAACACAAACCCAACTTACCTCTCAACATCACTGCTTCTGTTTTCCATCCAACCATATTCAGCACATCAGCCGCGGTGGCTACATCTTCTGAAGGCCTTGTGCAGAAATCAAAGACGAGGTCAAGATGCATGTCCGATGCACTTCCTTTCCATTTCTGGAGATCATGTTCTGCTATAACCTTCCTCTGGTACAAGGCAGCGAGCACTACAGAATGAAGAGGTGGACATGTTCAGCATGAGGACAGATGATGGCCCACACTTCATAATGCTATACACATGCCGTGCTGGTATAAGTGAACCGAGAGTCACTCACCTACACCCTAATCTCAATTCAACCACCCCTATCCTCAGTGTAATATACGTACTGTGCAACCACACAACAGAGTACAACAACATGCGCATGCTTGCAGAGAATGGGGTGGGGTCAAGACTATCCTCACCCACAAATGTCCTTGATTGTACAGAAAGACAGGAACAACAGAAGATGTACTACACTTTTGTGAATGAAAGGGCATGCCAATATCAGGTGCTATAAATGCTGTCCACCATTTCATTGTTACATGAGGACTTTGACCGTTATGTGTGTGATCACCAGTTGAAGCCAGTGGCTACTACGCAGGAACACACACAGTAAGTGGAGACTGTCCTCTATTTTCTAGTTTTTCGCCAGACGCTCCTCAGCTGAAGCTCATTTGCGCACGTTGCCTCCTCGAGGACACTCTATGGTACACGTTCCAAAGTGCTGTGGAGGTTTTGTGGCAATTTGGTTGCGTGCACGCGAGGAGTTCGCGGAGAACCGTTTTCAACTCCTCTTTATATATATATTTAGTATACTAGCAGAGACAGCCCGCCTTTGGCGAGCTTCCACTATTATGGTGCACCGTTAACGATAGCATTTTGATGATGGCGCTTCCACAATAACGATTCTGGTAGACATATCATGATGCTGGAATAATGCATGCTTCTAGTCATTGCTTCTGACATGGTGAAGTGAATGCCTATGCTTGGTCTGATGGAGTGTAAAGCTTCTGATTATGCTGAGTCTCATAGCAGTAAGTAGGGACATGCAAACAGACATTCATTTTGTTGTTGCGCGCATTTTTTTACGTTGCTGTCAATATTGTGCAATAGCCAAACCGGATATTGGAGGCCCACAGTTTCGCCACCGAGTCGCTTTCCTTCTCCCAAGATGCATCACTTTCCGCTATATAGTTCATATCACTCACAGCCGCATACATGAAACTGCGACGACAGCAAAAAGGCCGTCGCAGCATTGCCCCAGGAGGAGTTCGCGAGCAACCGTCTGCTTCGCGAATTCCGTAATTTCTCAGTAAAACCAAGATGGCGTCCTGTAGTTAAGCATAGGCAAAACGTCGAAAAACCTTCATTTCGCAAGGTAACGATGGAAATTCTGGGACAATGCATGCTTCTAGTCATTGCTTCTGACATGGTGAATCGAATGCCTTTAAATTTACCCGGTCTGATGGAGTGTAATGCTTCTGATTATACTGAGTCTCATAGCAGTAAGTAGACACATGCAAACAGACATTTGTTGTTGCTCGTGTTGCCTAACCCTAAAACCAAGATGGCACCCTGTAGTTAAGCATAGGCAAAACGTCGGAAAACCTTCATTTCGCAAGCTAACGATGGAAATGCCTGTCGAGGTCACCCTCTGGACAGCGCTTAGCAATTTCGTTCGTGTCCGCTGCAATTTTTGGGGCGCCAAAGGCGCCCCTATATTGTTTTCAGATTTAGGTTTTTGTATGGCTTCATGTTCGTATATATATATATCTGTCACAAAATGGCGGCGCTCAGGTTTCCATGAATTTACCAAGCTTTTATTCGCTTTATCTTCATTTGCGCAACCATTTGATCGAATTAGAAGTATTCAAGAACACATCTTTATAATACTAAGCCATCGCCAAGCCTGCGCAGGACGTTTTCGAGAAGAAACAGCCGGAAAAAGAAGAGGTCCCGTAACAAAGTAGCCGCCCTGGAGCCGTCTGTTCACCCGGTTAGAAATCGTCTTTGTTATCATTTCTTCCTTTACTAAATGAACGAAAGTTGTTCACGAATAGTTTTAAGAAGACTAATGTTGCTTAGAAGCTTAAATAAATCTTACTTTCGGGTTACAGTTCCAAATGCTACCAAGGCTGAACGACCATTTTATGAACGCTCTCGCATTGTTCTGCACGTATATAATACGAAGACTAACTAGCTAGCTGGATTAGAACAGTTAGGTATCAGAGTACATTAAGCTGTGTAACTGCAGGGCTCTCTCCTGTGCAAATCATCCAATCACTTAGCTAATTAATGCAACTTCCCATGCAATTGCCAACTAATAAACCCTGATGCATTCATGCAAACCTCTGTGTGGTGCATCCTGGGGTTATTCTAGGATTTAGAGTGATGCTATATGGCATGACAAATGTGGGCACTATTACTAGCAAGTAGTTCGAGTTTGGGGCGCCCCATCGGCGCCCCACGAGTTTTTTAACTCGAAATACTTGTTTCGGTCAGTTTCGGAGAATAGTGCTGACAAAATTCGGCCTAGCTCCATTATCAGACTTCATGGTAGTGATGTCTCTTTAGGAATGTCTCTGGTTCAAAATGGCGGCTCATATCTAATGTATTAGCAAGCGTCGGCAAAACAGGCAAAAGGGTGGTGAACTGGAACAATTCAAGGCCATGGATAGGCTTATTTCAAGGTGCGAAGTGCGAGAATGTTCCCAAATGCAACCTGGGGTTTACATGAGGGAAAAACGTCGTAGTCGCTGTTACCCCATTTTCACTTTTTCATATTCTTCGTCTTCTTATTATTATTCTTCCCCCCGAATTTTTGCGCGCTTCTAGCGCTTGACACAGGACACCTACGGGTACCAGTCATACACGAGGACGCGTGGAGGTATCTGAACCTCTAACAAAAGAGGGCCTGTGGCATTCCGACTCATACAGCGTTTGGGGTAACGCGAAGTTTGCTTCCTCAATGTATGAGCATACCCCAATGCCGCCATTTTGCTACGGGACCGTATATATATATAAATATATACGTGTCTCGTCTCGCAAAGCCAGCCGCATTCTCCAGAACAGCTGAGCGTTTTTCTACGTTGTACATACGCAGTACTGGTAACTAAGCGCAGTATAGCTAGCTTAATAATGAATGTTTCTCAATAAATTACCTAGCTATAGCTAGCTAATGGCTAAACAAAAGTACAAATAGGTAATAACAAAGACGGTCTCTACATAATCAGAGTGCATCACTATAGCTACGGTACGTGGCAGAAAAAAGGTAGCGTACTACGCCCATATGTAGACACGTGAATATTTATCAGTATGTCCGTAGCCGCAGGTATATACGCCCGTAGGTTTAAATTTGTATGCCCGTATCCCTACTACACCCGTATCCGTACAACACACGTATGTACATACTCTCTATCGACCGAGGTGCAAAGCACCGAGGTATATTTGCCACAGAAGTAGATACGTATAGAGGCTCCCTACCGAACTATATATGATATATCGTATGGTGAGTGCGCGATTATCCCTCATTTTTCGTATTGCTTGATGGATTTGTAGACCCCGACTTTCGTTGTTGCGTACCCTTCTTCAGACAAGCAGCGAGAAATCTGGACGTAACTTTTTCCCAGACGCAGGTAGAAGAGAATTCTCTGCTTCACGTAATCAGAGTACATAATCTTCAACTGCTGAGTCACTCTCTAAAGGATGGGAATTATGTACGATAACGTCAAGGAAGTTGATGATACACGATCCTGACACGTCGACCTTCAACAGCGTCGATATATGCGACGAATTAAGGCACGCGTGACACTCTTCGTAGGCACGACGACAAAGGGCTTGGACTCGCACCATGCCCTTTGGAATTTGTAGATCGAAATATCTGCGGCGTACTCGAGAGTACGTACAGTATGTATACTACGCCCTTACGCGTAGATAAGTATCCGTACCTATAATCAACTACGCACGTAGACATTTATGTGTACAATTTCTTTGAAGATCAGAAGTCCTAAATCCCCTAGAGTGCACTCAGGACCACTCTGCAAGGGGTTTAGGACTTCTGATCTTCAAAGAAATGTGATGGGTCAAAGTACTGTGAGATGTCAGCACTTGTTTCTATGCTTTTTTGGACATTCCTAAATCCCTTTAAATTTTTAATGAAAATTTTTAATATTCTAGAAATAAGACTAGCAGAGGCAGCCCGTCTTCGGTGAGCTTCCCCTGCTATGACGCGCCCTAAAAAGTCATTCCTACGATGGCATTTCTAGATGGCGCTTCCATAATAACAATGTGCAAATCGTGCACGGAAGTCTGTATACTTTCTCCGTAAAACCAAAATGGCGGATGGTCATTTTCTGGTTGTTCGCGCGCGCCCCGTTGTCCCCTTGAGGACCCTCTACAGTAGGGGTTCCAAACCGCCATGAAGGTTTCGTGGCGATTCGCTTTCGTGCACATGAGGAGTTCGCGGACCACCGTTTTCAACTCCTCTTTATATATTATAGAAATCTGTAACAAAATGGCGGTGCTCCGGTTTCCTTGAATTTACTAAGACTCTAAGCTTTTATTCGCTATGTCTTCACTTGTGCTGACATTTGATCAAATGAGAAGTATTCAAGAACACGTCTTTATATAATACTAAGCCAGCGCCAAACCTGCGCAGAACGATTCTGAGAAGAAACAGCCAGAAAAAGAACAGGTCCAATAACAATATGGCCGCCCCGGATACTTCTGTTCACCTGGTTAGAAATTGTCTTTATTACCATTTCTACCTTTACCAAACGAATGAAAGTTGTTCATAAAGTGTTTCAAGAAGACTAATACTGCTTAGAAACTTAAATAAATAATGCTTGCAGGTTACAGCTCCAAATGCTACCGACCTTAATGGCCATTTTATGAACGTTCTCACACGGTTCTGCATGTAACATGAAGACTACTGCTTCAGCTGTTAGCTTCAATGCTATCCTCTCGTGAGGTTCTAGATTTTGGACAGCAGCTATCAGTTTGCGTAGATGGTATTATTGAGGGCAAGGCAACCAAATAGCTAGCTAGCTAGCTGGATTAGAACAGTTGGGTATCAAAGTGCATGAAGCTGCGTAACTGCAAACACTTAATGCACTTTCCCATGTCATGCAATTGCCAACTTTCCAATGAGTGTGGATGTTCAGTCACAATCTTGGTTAATACGTATCTAAAATCCTGATGCATTCAGGCTACCTCCATGTGGTGCATCCTGGGGTCATTCTAGGTCTTAGAGTGATGCTAAATGGCGTAACAAATGTGGACACCATTACTAGACAGTAGTTCAAGTTTGGGGCGCTCCATTGGCGCCCCACGAGTTTTCTTAACTCGAAATACTTGTTCTTACTTTCACTCACTAAAGACACAACATAAGTAACAACAGATAAACAACAAAAGACAATACACACTCATTGACCTTTCAAACAGCCACATGCAGAACTAGTGGAACACGTCTGCGGGACCAGGTGGTTGCCAGACCAATAATTTGCGCTCTAATATATGGTTCCAACTGACTTTGCCATCCACTTTAAGAATCTACTTTAGGAACGTTATCGTGTTAATCGCTTAGTGTTGTCCGTCCTGCATAGTGCAATTCGCCAAAACGAGGCATTGATATCTATCACAGTCTATACAGGTGCCAATTTTTGCTAGTTAAAACAGCCATTGGTGTGCTTGCACAATTTTTGTGAAGTCGTGCCATTGGAAAACAGCTCATCACAGATTCCAGAGCAATTCCTGCTGCAAAGTTTGTTCTCCTTCCTTACACAAACGTTTGGAAAGACCACAAAGCAAGATCTTTCAGGGTAGAGTCGTGCACATTGTATCAAGGGCTAATAATGGCTATAGCTAGCTATTATCAAGCTGAATGGAGGGACAGGAAGTTGGGAGCTTAAAGGGTTTGAGGCAAAGAACCTAGAATAAGTTGGAGAGCTTAAAAACTCTGCGAAAACACCTTTGTAACGGCTTAGGTACAACAACAGCTTCAGTCAGATAGGTAGAGTCTAGAGAGAAGTATAGCTAGAGAATAAAAATTCTATTAACTACACACTCACTGACCTTTCAATTGCTTTCCTTCCTGATCATGTCCCACCTCAGTTAGCAGTTCAGCCGTTCTTTTCACTACATCAGGACGTTTTGTACACAGAATCTGAACTAAGTGGTTATAATGGGATGTAGCTTGTTTCAGCACTTCCTTTTCTTGATCAGTGACCATCTTCTCATGGTACAGTGTTGATAGCACTACATGGACATGACAAACCTTGCTTCAACATTTGTATTGAAGTGCTCAACATAACCTAGTGTGGTGTGTCTGAGGCAGACATGTATTGTTACAAGTCACAGTGCAAGTTGTGTCAAAGTCATGACATCATTATACAAGTGGTCAAGCATGTACAAAAACTGCATAAATGAAAATGGCCAAAACATTAATGCAATTATACGCAATAGACATGACTGTGTAGTATACAAAAGAATAGCACGATTGAGTGAACTCAGTGCTGGGGTACTTCTCAGGAGCTCATCCATAAATCTTGAGCATGTATTGTACGTTTATAGTTTTTGTTTATTACTTTAGAATTTCATGAAGTAAGTAAATGCATTAGCATGTAGCTCTGGCTGTATTGAGGTATACAGAATGTTTGAAGGTGAACGTTCACTATTGAAGAAGGGTATACCAGTCACAGATAGTGCATTTTATCAAGAAACTGTAGCAAGTCATTCAAATGGACAGAGGGAGTCGCCTTCACAATGTGCCCAAACGTGTACTTGGCAGGAGTGCCTACTAACATATAGAAATAAAAGCACATGAAAGCTATTCAGATCCTGATGGCGTTGCAAACTATATAGCAGTTCGTGACAATCTGCATTTAAAATGAATCAAATGCAAAATGGAACGACAGCTTCCATTGAATGGTCTGTGGAAAGGAAAGAAATCATTGATATCAGATAATTTGGACAAATTTAGGGCTGGCTTGCCTGTGAGCAAAGAAGTTTTACAAAGATTGGATGCCAAACGGTTGGGGCACCAGGCAATTACACAACATCTCGGGGGGCAGAAATAGCTATGTACGACTGACTATAGTGCCAATACTGTTCGATCAATTATCATCCACGCTGTCAGTATTCTTTCCTGGGACGTCTGGTGTCTGGTGTCTGGTGTCATGTTTAGTGAAAAGGTACTCGCTGGAAGGTTGGACAGGTGACCTTTGAACCCACTCATTACTGAGCACGTGCAATAAATGCGTCCATTGCAGTTCCATGTGTGTGTAGTCTGTACAGTTTTACAGTATTGCCAAAGGGTATGGGGTTAGTGAGAATGTTCATTAAAAATGAACGGTCCATGCAACGGAAGGAAATCACTGCCATTGGATAAATTGGACAAGTTTAGGACTGGTTTGTCCGTGAGTATGGGAGGTCTGCAACGAACGGGTGCCACACGGTTGGAGCACCAGCCAATACTGCACCATCTACCAGAAATAACTACCACTGACTATAGTGCCAACACTGTAATTGTCACACACTCCATCCGTGTTCTCTCCAAGATATTTCATCCAAAGGGTACACCCTGGAGGGCTGGACAAGTGTACAAGCCGACCTTTGAACTCACCCATAACAATATATGTGTAAACATTTGCAACAATTGCTTCCAAAATGTCCATGTGTGTGTAGCCTATAGCTATCTAGCTAATGCATTATTAATTGATGCCGATGGTGTGATGAGAATGGAGTGTAATAAATAACAGAAAGTGGCTGTAGTGCACATGAAGGAACGTCCAGTATACCTAAGGGCACATGGGGGCTCCAAAGGGCTCTGTGCCCTCTGAAAAGAGGCCAGAAAGGACACTGCGCTCTGTAGAATGTTATACTGTCTCATGCTACAAGTGATCATCAGTTGAAGAGACAGAGAGATGAGTTCTACACTAGTACAGGGAGACAAGGTGACTGCACACAACACAAGCCATCCTGTGGAACCACAACACCAGGGATAGGAGGAATGTGAACTGTCATATTTATACACACTTGTGATGGCTTAGGTAAAGTAACAGCCTGATTGAGAGTGCCACAGTATAATCATGCCATGTTTTTCTGCTCATTGTATATAGCACATAACAGATAAGCAACGAGACACTGGAAGGAACCTGGAAGAGAGCTTTAAATCTGTGCAACAACACCTCTGTAAAGTCTTTCTGTGGGCATGCCCCGACACACCCTTAACACTGTCGCCCAAACAAATAAACCACATACATCACTCTTGGCTTCGTATGAGCTATGTCAAATTGCTTCAGCCAGCCTTGCAATGAATGCACACTTGCAATGGCTTAGGTACAACAACAGCTTCATGGTAAGTTTGGTAGACTCTAGAGAGTGCTAGCTAGAGAATGAAAATTCTATTAATTCCAATTGTTCATTGCAAATAGCACATAGCAACTGATAAAGAACAATGAGACACTATACACTCACTGACCTTTCAATTGCTTTCCTTCCTCATCCAGTCCCACCTCAGCCAGCAGTTCAGCCGTTCCTTTCACTACATTAGGGGGTTTTGTACACTGAATCTCAATTAAGCGGTCCCATGGCCACTCAGCTTGCTTCAGCTCTTCCAGTTCTTGCTGCGTGACCATCTTCTCCTGGTACAGTGTTGATAGCACTACGTGGACATGACAAACCTTGCTTCAACAATTGTATGGAAGTGCTCAACATAACCTAGTGTTGCGTGTCTGAGGCAGACATGTATAGTTACAAGTCACAGTGTAAAGATGGTGCAATAATTGTTGGACTCATGCATAGTGTAAACAAGTGAACATGAAACTCCAATAACCAGAGGTGAGACTCAACCTGTCACTTGGAGGCAGGGATGACAAAACAGTACAATTTATATAAAATATCCATAATTGGCACAAGTGAGAATACAATAGTGATCATGCACAACGGCATACGTAAAGCGAGAAAATTTCGCGAGGTTTATTTAAAGTGCCACTGACATGCAAAATTTTTATTGCTGAAAAAGGTAGTGTACTACTAGTTGAGAAGCTTCGTGGCACTCTTAGTTTCTAGCAATGGCTGCATGGGGGAGAAATTCGAGGATTTAGTTGCCAAATCTGTCATTTAGTAATTAGTGACGTCATCAAAACTGGACTTTCGGCAGTTCATCGTGACGTCACAAGGGGAACGGAAGTAGATGGCTGAAGGCACTGACAATGTAGAAGATCGTCTCTCCTGCGATGATTCTTCGTACAGCGAACGTGGTTTGGAGGTTTACAATAGCGGCAATGTTTTTAAGGTGGTAGGGAAGGCTCAAGCGCCGAAATCAAATTTGCACAATTTTTGGTACAGATGTTTGGTTGTGGCTCTCATTGATGTATCCGAAGTTTTAGCACAGACACTACATGACTGCATGACTTATGAGAGAAAAGAAAAACCTAAAATTCGTGTGAAGTTCCAAGTACAACTGATTAATTGATGGTCCAACTTGTAATTGCTGCTCTGGCAAAAGATATGGCCGTGGCCAACTTGACGTTAGAGGAAGCCCTTACGCTTCTAAACGCGAAGTTCGTGGAAAATGGGTAAGCACCTGTTCCGCACTGCTCGTACAGCGTAAATGTTAGCGCAGGTAAATGGCTTCCGTGCTTCCAGTTTCGAGAGCGCGCCACAAGGACTGGTCGCCCTACTGAAGACAGCGTACTGCAATGCATCAGGGAAGGCAGGGCAGTCGAAGTTGTACTGCCGATTGTACGGCATACTTTGGGTGAGTTCCGCACCGATGCTAGGCGATCTTCGGATACAATCAACTTCGCGATCCTGCCTTTTTCTTCCAGTATGGTGGGAAGATCGGGGCTGGTCATTTTGAGGGCAACCAGCCCACCTAATTATTTCCAGTGGCCCTAAAAGAAGTTATCAGGGTGCGCTTTCCGCAGGAACAAGATGCGGTGCCCAGGCCTGATCCCGAAGGCAATGAGGTACGTGCGACTCTAATTATTACTATTATACAGGATGTGTTGTAATACACGCTGATGTACAAATTCCTATTATACGGAACGTTTTTTTATATATAACGTACACCAAAAGTAACATAATAATTCTCGTTGCTTGTACGGTATACACAGTAAAAAAGTTAACGTAGTACGCCCGTACGTTCGCCCGTAGCCTCAGTCGTAGTACGCCCGTAGCCATAGTCGTAGTACGCCCGTAGCCATAGTCGTAGTACGCCCGTAGCCGTAGTCGTAGTACGCCCGTACCCGTAGCAGTACTGCGCCCGTACCCGTAGCAGTAGTACGCCCGTAGCTGTTGCCTAGGACGCCCGTAGCCGTAGTACGCCCGTACCAGTCTTAGCTCAGTTTGCATACGAAGTATAGCTACGTACGTATGCACTTGCAATTGAACGATTCCGTGGAGTTTCAGCTTTCAGTGGTTGAATTGCATCTGAGTAGCCTTGCGTAGCACGACCGCTTCCTCGCCTCCACTTTCTTCGTGGTAAAGTCGTTACGCAAGGTGAAAATGGAGGCGCAAGAAGGGTCAGCTAGCTACGCTAGCGTCTAAGAGGCCATACCTCCGTCAATCGTCAGATTTACCTTTCACGATTGTAGTGACCAGAAGTTAGCTTACACCCGGCCGCAAGCCCATAGTACGCCTGTAGCACGCCCGTAGTTGTAGTCGCGATACGCCCGTAGCCGTAAGCGTAGTACGCCCGTAGCCGTAAGCGTAGTACGCCCGTAGCCTTAGACTAGTACGCCCGTAGCCGTAAGCGTAGCATGCCCGTAGCCGTAGGCGTCGTACTCCCGTAGCCGTAGTACGCCCGTAGCCATAGTCGTAGTACGCTCGTAGCGTAGGTGTAGTACGCCCGTAGAACGTAAACTTTTTTACTGCGTGTACCGTATATGCGTGCAGGTATATGTGGTGACGTACCGGAACCTATTCCAGGCCAAATGGCCTGTTGTAAAAGATGCTCCTGTGCGCAGACAAGGAGCTAGTAGTCGGGACTAGCCATATATACATTTGCAGCTGATACATGCTACCTGATCTGCAGCTGATGCACACAACACATTGTAATAATTAATAATTACTAGTGACTACAAAATTGTAAAGCTGTTTTGTCAAACAATACATAGTAATAATAATGTAAAATGTTACAAATCATGAGCTTTGTTTAGTGGACAGTCACGAAATGACACACGGCAATGGGATGTGGAGCCACACTTGCACGGTTTCTGCTCCTTTCCTTTCCTCGAGGGCTGCACCGGTGCAGAATGGCTAACCCGTGCTGCAGGAGTGTGCACATGCTGTCCTAACACTAGCAAATGCCCTTCACCGTCACCGTCTGCAATGCTTTCACCACCAATGAGCGAGTACAAAGTCTCATCACCGTCTACAGGGTCTGTGTCTTCCCCAATGAGGTCATCCTTTTGGTTACCATAACTGTGGACAATCTGTTGTCTCTTTGTCCAGTGTTTTCTCTCCTGCTGTTCAGCTACTCGTGCGCTCTTCATTTGATTGCGGTATTTCTTCACCTCAGTGGTCTTCTTCTCTGCCAGCACTTTGGACCTCTGCTCCATATCCTCCTTCCAAATGTCTACCATGCCATCAAGTATGGGAAGACCCATGCGATTAAACAGTGAGATGTATGGAGATTCATCAAGACTATTGGCACAGCTTATGATTAGCCCCCAGTTAGTCAGGGTGATGTAGGACAGCCGGTGCAGTGCTAGTTTCTTGGCGTGGTAGAGAGGGAGAACACTGAAAGCTGCCTCACATAGGTTTGAAGGCCCATGGCCCATAATTGGATGTATTACATTGTCTGAGTTGGAGGCTCTACTTTCACACTCAATCTCATACCCAAGAGCTCACATGAGAGAACGTATTTGCTCTCGTACGGCTTGCCTGCACAGTGAAGGTTGTCATCCTCACATTTGCCGCAGGAACAAATAAGAGTTGGGTGGAATGAGCACTACCCGCCACGCCAACTTGAATGCCCTTACATGGTACTGACCAAGCTCTCTCATTCGTTGTGCATATACTGTGTGGTCTTTCTCCGCTGGAATGCACACAAGGAAGTGGCTAATTCTGGCATTCCTGATGAAACCTTCTGTAACACAGCCGCATCCTGCTCTGTGCTTTCCCTTTGCACAGCAGCAAGTGACAGAAGTGATGGCTGTATGTTTCTTTACATGCTTGTCCTTGAATGCCTTCGTAAAGGTCTTCTTTGTCTTCAGGTCGTTCAGTTGGTGTGAATGAGCATGTCCCACATGGCCAGCACAGTGCATGATTTGTGCAGATGGAAAAGACGTAAGGATAGACTTTGCCGATGACCAGTCTCCATCCTGCCAGTTGACAACCACTTGGCAACCCTCATCACGTGCCTGCTGGAAGACCTTCTCAGCCAGGAAACCCTCTGCTGACTTTGATGTGCCAGGGTACAATGGCTCCTCAATGACATCGTCATTGCCATGCATGCACACATGTCCATACCACAGAATGGTATTAGACAGGTAGTTTTTTATTATAAAGGTACAATTTTGGCTGAAATGGCCCCTCGTCAACCAGCATGCATCAGCAGTTGTCACAGCATTCTGCCAGCTTCCAAGTTGCTGCTGGGAGTGCCTTCATTGCCTCTTTAGCATCATCACACATGCGCTACAACATCCCCTGTATGTGCGAATAGGCATCCTTTAGAACTGTGAAAATGCTCCTGCGGTGAAGGACCGGGATGCCCAGGGCACGACTTAATGTCTTGTTGTATCCCGAATGTGTGTGGCCAGTCAGCAGGAATGCGAGTGCAACTGACAGAGAAGCTACATGCCTCCTTGATTCCAGTACGTAGGTTGAAGTGTCAAAGGTGAGGTTGTTGGCTGTGCATCCAGAACAGGCAAATTGAATGTGTGCACCTCCTCCAAGGCCCACTCTATCTACTGATACAGGCATTAGACTGCCCAGGCAGCCTTCTGTGGTGCATGGTCTTTGAGCTGATACCTCCTCCACGAAACAGGTAAGCCCCGGTAGCTCGGTGAAGAAAATGCAGTTTTCTGGCCTCTCCGCAATAGATGTGGTCGACTCCTGGAGTATGGCTTCCAGTCTTCGCCCATTTCTCGGTGTTGGAAAATATTCTGATCCGGATTCCTCCATTGACGATCCATACGGAGCGTCAGCGTCGCTAGGGCAAGCAAGAAATTCCTGAACGGCCGTCCTGGTCGCGAAGTATCGTCCAGCAGGAGAGCGATACCTTACGAACTTCAGAACCAACTCGCCATTCCTCGGTGGTCCAGTCTGTCGGGATAGCGCAGTCCTCGGACTGTCTGCTGGATAATCCTATGCCTCGGGCGGCGTGCCCTTCTGAGCTTATACCCACAAGGTGGCTTCGTCACTTCGAATCCTTTAGTTTACGCATTGCGCAGCAGGCGTTTCCCCAACTTTCGAAGGCTAGCGGTAAGGAAGGTTGCGATACGCCTGTTAGACCTGAACCGTAACGATCAGCTGTAGCAGGAATGTAAACATTCAGTACGTCACAAGATAACATGGAAAGGTGTGAAGTGAGGTGTGAAAACCACAGTAAATTGGCTCGACCGTCGCCAAGTCTGATTTTTGGCTTCGCGTTGGTGAGTGCGCACATTGGAAAGCTTGAAAATGTATTAAGGAGGTATAATAGATGTACTTCTTAGTGTTGAGCTTAGAAAATAGGCACAAAGTGTGTAAGGGCACTTGCATTGGCATGTTCCTGTGTAGGACAAGGTGTTGCTGGCCTATCTAGTCTGGCGCGTTGCAGTCGATCCAGACGCGTTTTCCCATTTTCGATAGCACATAGTCGTGTGCAAAAACGTATGGCAGCGATTGTAGAAAATCGTAATGGCGTGGAAGTTAACACAAAATTCGGTGCTTTGCAAGTCAATGGGAATAACTCTGCAACAAAAAGGAAAATGAATAATCGCTGCCATAGAGTTGTGTACGCTTGCCTGTAGGTTGCATATCCCAGGTTTGGTCCCTTCCAGCCATCCAGGTCAGAACTAGATAGAATTTCCCTGAAGCTGGTAGACTTTAGCCGAAGTGAAAAGTTTGACTTTCAATTAGATTATCTCAGGAACGGAAGTGCCTATCAATCAATGACTAGCACCAGATTATGGGAAATTTACTTGATGATCATATTTGCAATATTGAATATGAATGGTTGTATGGTTTAAGAGTTACATAGTCAAAAGTAATGTACCCTAAAGGAAGCTTTGAGCCTTCCCTACCACCTTAATAGTGGAAGTGAGGACAAGGAATACGGCGGTGGTGATACATCGGACGACTTTGCGGCTCTGCGTCCTGCTCCAATAGTGCCCAGGATGGTCTTGACCATCTGCAACTTGCGCTGGTGTTCATTTTCAGTTGACCCCATTTGTATGTGCACACATACAAATGAGCATGTTTTGCAACTTGCACACAGTGGTGGTTGTCGTATGTGTGTGTGCGTGCGTTCACGGTGTGCTCTGACTATGATCTCTGTGTGTGTGTGTGGTGTTTGACTTGCATTGTGTGATTGTCAATCTCTGTGTGTGTATGTGTGTGTGAGCAGTGTGGTGTGTGACTTGCACTGTGTGGTAGTCGATGTTGTGTGTGTGTGTGTGTGCGTGCGTGCGTGCGTGTGTGTGTGTGTGTGTGTGTGTGGCTTGGTGCATCTGAATTTACAATTGCCTAGCTACCTGTTGTGCACGAATTCCAGTCAGTATAGGTTATATAGTATAGTCAGTATAGTCTCCTCCTCCAGTCCTATCCCAGGACTTGAGGGAGGAGAGGTCTTCTGATACGCTGACACAATCAATGAAAACTGTCGACTCACAAAGAATCTGAAAATGTGGCTGCCCATGTGTGTGTCAGAACCTCTTCTCTCTGTGCACACACCTCCAGTGGCTGCGAGTCCAGAAGAGTCCTACTAGACCGCTTTGTTGCGATAACCACTGGAAACCGTCAGTCACGTGGACAGCTATCTAGAAAATGATGCCATTCAGGTCTCCACTGTGTTTCTGGCAAACGCCTGAACTCTGACGTCTTCTTCGATGACCGTTTTGTCGCGCTAGCCACTCGAAACCCATCAATCGCGATCACATCCATTGTCGCCGCATCGAACAGCAACCCAACGTCTAGGCATGGTACTAGTGATGATATGCGAGCGTTTCTGAGCCAGAATAGAGGACGAGTATAGCAGAAATTCGCCTTTGCAATACGTTAACTGTTCCTCTTGTGACGTCATCATGAAAATGGCTGACTTTCAGGAGGACGTCGACCGGAAGTAGCAGACTTTTGCCTATTTGCACGTAGGTGTAACAACTCTTAGTATCACCATTGGTCTTTACTCATGGTACTGCTTCATTTAGCGGAATAAAAATTTTGCGTGTCAGTGGCACTTCAAACTTCGCGTATTTTGAGATTTGCGGAAGTTTATTCGCGAAATTTTATCTCGTAAAAATTAATTCGCGAATATATATACCACTATATACTTTTATAGTGTCATTGTTGCTGCTGGACTGTGTTCATTATTTAGCGGTGTTGAAGTACTTTGCTAAATCCAAATCCCTTCCCAACCCTAACGGCCCCTTGTCAAGCAAGGTGAAGCCAGAGACGATCGCAAGTGCCAACAGAAAGGTGTCTACCCTGCTCACTTCTACCAGTAGCTCTAGTGCGAAGGAAGTTGGATCGGGGCAACGTTTGCGTGGCTCATATATGAAGTTTACCCCTGAGCACAAGGCTCAGGTCGCTAAATACGCGTGGAGTCAGGGAATAAGCGAGCGATCATGAGATATTCTAAGCAGTGGGGCGTCGACCTGAAGGAGAGTACCATCAGGACGTGGAAGACGAAGTACACAGAAGAATTGCGGAAGAGGAAGCCGACGGAGCCACTGCCATTCAAAGAGCTGCCAGATCGAAAACAAGGACGACCACTGCTGCTTGGAGACGAACTGGACACAGCAGTGCAGGCTTATGTGGAGAGCATGTCGAAGCACAAATCGCGAAATTAAAACCGCGAAATGCTTGTTTTGGAAAGAAATCGCAAAATTTTCTTCCGCGAAATTTTCTCGCTTGAAATTTTCTTCCGCGAAATTTTTCTGCGCTACGGTAGATGAATATGGGCAAAACAGTTATGCAACTGTATGAGCCGACAACAGGAAGATGTACAGCAGTGATAATAAATAATGGCAGTTGGTCAAAAGCGAGGTTCGTAAGAAGTAGGAGAGAACATCACAAATGAACAGTACAAGAGACCTTACCAAATGATGTTGTCATACTTCAAAGGCACCGCTGATGCAGTAACAGAATACTGCACTGCAGTAAGTTGTCCAAACGCCCCTAACACCTTTAAGAGACCCTTAACACCTGATTATCACCTTGGTACATAAACAAACACCTTCCTTATCAATTAACACCTGTGTTCGTTCCTTGTGCTGGCCCAGGCTGAAAAGGTTCACGATGTTAGTCGACGTAGAATGGCCAAGTCTTCCACCAAGCATTCTTGTAACAAAGGCAACAGCCTGCCACCCACCAAGCGGTTTGATTTCACCATGGTGGATGATGATTTCGAGGAGTTGCAGTGCGGTTTCGCCCCTAAAGAAACGAACGCAGACACAAAGAAATGCGTGAAGTTCTTCAATGACTCAATCAGCGCAAGGAACCATCACAGCAGCTCAACCATTGCTGAATGATATTCTCCTCACTGACACCGTACTGCAACTCCTCGAAGTCGTCATCCGCCATGGTGTTATCAAACTGCTTGGCGAGTGGCAGGCTGTTGCCTTTGCTACGAGTACGCTTGGAAGACTTGGCCATTCTACGTCGACTCAAGGCTAGGTACCAACTGCAAGTCTGCAACCCACAACCCACGCATTCAACGATTCAAACTACCCGCGTATTTTCAGGGCGGCTATTTTTGGTAAACCACTTACTACACGCTTTCAGTAGCGTATTGCGTACTTTACTGCATGAGACCCGAGGGCGCGAGGCACCCAAGGGTGAGTGCAGTAAACGCAATACGCGATTGAAAGCGTGTAGTAACTACTACTTAACACAGTGAAATCAGTAGATAGTAGTTGTTCATCCATTCATGATTACTCACAATGGACTAAACACTGATTTACTGATATTACATAATACATAGACCATATTATATCCTTTTCACATGGACCCACAGTTGAAGTGGTCTCTGCTACTGAGATTTGATTTGTTTGCCTAAAAATGGGAGGAGAATTGGGGTTCAACACAAGCACACAACACAAGCCATCCTGTGGCCACAACACCAGGGAATGGGAGTAATGTGAACTATCATATACACACTTGTAATGGCTTAGGCAAAGTAACAGCCTGATTGAGAGTGCCACAGTATAATCATACCATTTTTTTCTGCTCATTGTATATAGCACATAACAGATAAACAACATTGAGACACTGGACGGAACCTAGAACAGAACTTTAAATCTCTGGAACAACACCTCTGTAAAGTCTTTCTGTGGGTATGCCCCACCCCCCACCACCCTTAACACTGTTCCCCGAACAAATAAACCACATACACCACTCTCGGCTTCGCCTGAGCTATTTCAAATTGCTTCGGCCAGCCTTGCAATGAATGCACACTTGCAATGGCTTAGGTACAACAACAGCTTCATGGTACGTTTGGTAGACTCTAGAGAGTGCTAGATAGAGAATGAAGCTTCTATTAATTCTAATTGTTCATTGCAAATAGCACATAGCAACTGATGAGACACTATACACTCACTGACCTTTCAATTGCTTTCCTTCCTCATTCAATCCCACCTCAGCCAGCAGTTCAACCGTTCTTTTCACCACATCAGGGGGCTTTGTACACTGAATCTCAACTAAGCGGTCCCAAGGCCACTCAGGTAGCTTCAGCTCTTCCACTTCTTGCTCTGTGAGCATCTTCTCCTGGTACAGTGTCGATAGCACTACATGGACATGACAAACCTTGCTTCAACAATTGTATGGAAGTGCTCAACATAACCTAGTGTTGCGTGTCTGAGGCAGACATGTATTGTTACAAGTCATAGTGCAAGCTATGTCAAAGTTGTGACATCATTATGCAAGTGGTAGAGCATGTATAAATACGGGATAATCGAAAATGGACAAAACATTTATGCAATTATACACAATAGACATGACTAACCAACCATCCAGTGGACCTATCCCAAGGGCATGGTGATCGCCACCCACAGCCACACCTAGACTCGCTGCATGCTAGAGTCCTGGGCCATCCAGCACCACCAGTCTCCACTCAACAGGGACAGGGGTACTTTGCCAGTACTCTATGCTGCACTACTGGCCTGACCTTACAACCATTTGGCGTTTTATTATTGTGTTATTACCTTATTAATCTTTGTTTTGCTTTTCTCTTTAGCTTGTAGGTTATTTAGGTTTGACTAGGTTGAATCCCAAATATTTGTTTTATTCCATCACCACCACCCTTTTCATTTTTCTGTTGTGTTTTTGATTATATTAAACTTGCGTGTTTTCTTACTTTCTGTATACTCAAATTTTAGTGATGCACAAGTCACGGCATAAATGAATATGCAATATGCATAGTGTAAACAAGAGAACATAAAACTCCAATAACCAGAGGTGAGACTCATACTGTACTTGGAGCGGGATGACAAACAGTAACAATTATATATACACAATTGGCACATGTGGAAATACAAAAGTGATCATGCACAAGTCACGGCACAGATGAATATGGACAAAATATTCAAATATTTGTACATTTGTTAGGAACAAGATCAAATGTTGCAATAATTTTGCGATTACACAGCACACATGGCTGTGTAAGCGAGCTTTGAAGATGTCTATATGTAGTGAAAAGAAGTCAGCAGAAGGAAAATGTACCTCAGAAAGAGTGTTGGGAGGGTAACTCTTGTGCAAGACCCTAAAGAACATCCGACCATAGATATTCTATGGTCCTACGATGCCTTGAGAAATGGCTCATCTTATTTCACTGTTCCTTGCAGGGTAGCACTCCTATGGTACATGACACGGAAAACTTACGCGATCTGTAGAATTCCGCGTTTTTCCATTGTGGGCGTCTGCCGCGGATTTTCCCCACGAACCCGCGCGGATTTGTGCGGATAGCACTGGAATGCAGTACTTGACTGCACACTGCTGAAAGTTCGCACGCACACGTAGAAATCCATCGTAGAGTTGTATGCACCACTGAATTTGATCACTAGTCAACGGACAGAAGTCTATTCCATTCTTCTGACTACGTCCGCAAGCGAATTCTTAATCTAAGTCTTACTTCTATGTCGTCATCTTGAACGAACGAACGAAACACACTTCACAGCAATGCGTACTTGGCCAAGGATGGCTCACGTTAGCTTTGTAATCAACATACCAAATATAATAAAGAATAAGTACAATATAAACTGGCAAAGAGTCAAGTGGCTACATTAGGGGTTCTCAGTTCCACAAACAATCTTGGTCTTGCGACATACTTCGCCGATTGCAGTCCTCATCCTTTTCTGCTGTGGTACCCGTCTCCCATCGATCTAAGGGATAGTGCTTCATGCATTTAGTGCCTTCAATGCTCTGTTAAGTAAGGCCCCTTGGGATTGTTGCTTCCTCGGTGAGTCTGCTGATGATTGTTGGATATGCCTTAAGGACATTCTCTTCTCCATTGCCGACCAATGTATACCCAAGATCACCCTCTGTCCTCGGAGGAGAAAGCACTGGTTATCTAATAATACCCTCCAACTGATTCGCAAGAAACGGTGAGCTTACAAGCGAGCAAGACGTACAAATGACCCTCGCCACCTGCTCCTATACAAGACCATCAGCAACCTAGCCCGTAGCCAAACCAGAAAGGACCACACTGAGCACTTGAACTAGATTACATGTAACCTACTCCATGATCAGCGACCATTCTGGAGATGGCTCAACAATGCCAGAGATCAGCGATTTCAAATCCCCAACATTCGCCATGCTGGCAAAGTTCTATCTACTCCGTCTGAGAAAGCCAATGCCTTCAATCACACCACTTCACATTTACCTTTACAAGTGAGAATACATCCAATCTCAGTGACTTAAGAAGTGACCTACGGAAATCCTGGAGCAAGGACAGCATGGCAGACATCTCTATCTCCCGCGACGAGGTCTGCGAGCTGTTGAGTAAGCTAGATGTTTCTGAATCTAGTGGCCCTGATGAAGTCCCAGCACGTCTACTGAGAGAGGGTGCACCCTGGTTTGCAGGCCCCATTTCTAGACTCTTTAATCTGTCCTCGCAACAGGGTTGCCTTCCCAGAGACTGGACATCTACAAACGTTGCACCGGTATACAAGAAAGGATGCAAAGTCTCTAACTATCGCCTGATTAGTCTAACCTGTATTGTGGTTTAAATTTTGGAGCACAACCATCTCGTTCAGTTCTTGACCACTGGAAACAAGCTTAGCCCATTCCAACACGGCTTTTCGTAAAGGCCACTCTTGCCAAACCCAACTCCTGGAGACGATACACGAATGGGCACTGAGCCTTGACAGAGCCTGCAGCACCCACGTCATCTTCACTGACTTTTCCAAAGCGTTTGACTCAGTACCCCATAAACGCCTCTTACTCAAGTTGAGCAGGTAGGCATCAGGGGGAATATTCACGCTTGAATTAGCAGCTTTCTTGTCCACTGCCGTCAAAGAGTACTACTTGATGGAAGTACCTCTGGATGGACTGAAGTGACGTTAGGTGTACCACATGGCTCCATCCTGGGACCCCTACTGTTTATTATCTATGTCAATGATATCCCCAGCAACTTGTCCTCACCTACTCGGCTATTTGCTGATGACTGCACAATCTACCGCCAAATCACATCCAGTCTGGACTGTGACGCCCTCCAGGAGGATCTCAACAGGCTATACAGATGGTGCCAGAAGTGGCAACTTCCCCTATATACCAAAAAGTGCAAAGTAATGTGTATCTCTTTAAAGAAGAAGTCTCCCTCCTACACCTACAGGATTAACACCACCACCCTTGAGTGGGTTGAAACCTTCAAATATCTAGGTGTCACCATCAACAGCAAGCTGAAGTGGGGCGACCACATTACAGAAGTGACTGCTAGGGCATCCCGCATTCTAAACCTGCTGAGGAGGACGATGCGAGATTGCCACAGGGATGCTAAGACTAAAGCATACTCTGCCCTCGTGCGTCCCATCCTTGAGTACTCAGCTCCTGTCTGGGCACTCCATGAGCACCAGCACATCAATGCCCTACAGAAGGTGCAGAAGTGAGCAGCTAGATGGGCGATTGGGGCTAGACAGAATAGACAGCTTAACTGTTGGTCTAGTCCATACTCGGAGTCTAGCCACGACCTTATTCCCTCTCAATTCCCAAATCCTGTATAAATGCCTTCAGATTCTCTTATTTTGTGAATGCTCCTTTTGTTTGGAACCAATTACCATCACCTATTCTCGAATCATCATCCCTGTTCACTTTTAAATTCAGCCTCAGCAAGATGCTCCTGAACGTCTTAGTTTGGTATCACTTGATCTTTCTCCCCCTTTCCCCCAACCACTTTAATCCCATGATTTTCTTATGTGTCTGCTGTAATTGTGTGTTTAGGGGAGCACAATCATAGGCACTGCCTCTCGTGCAACCCTTTCCCCACTGGGATAAAATTCAATTCAATGCAATTCAATTCAATGCATGTGGAGTAAATTGCCTTTACCTTCAGGCAGTTGAGAGCCATCTTGCCGGGATCAATGAAGAATTTCTTGAGGGACAAACACCAACCACGGAACATGACTGAACTCAAGAAAGGGATCAAGAAGTTTTGGAAGACGCTGACCCCATGCTCCAGATACGTGGACCATCTTCAAAAGGTTATGCCTGGTGTGATAAAAGGGAATGGAGGTCCTTCTGGACATTGAACAACTTGAACAAACAGCTGTTAGGCAAATTGCTTGTACCTTGTATACTTCCATGATCATTGCTCAACACCAATCATTTCTGTAATTACTTACCTGTGCTGCTGTGCATGACCTTTTAAAGCTTAAACAAACATTGTGATTATTTAATGTAACAGTGCAATCATTGTCAGTGTGACTAACATATTGAAAATGGCTGACAGCCTTGCCAGTCGATCCCATTTCGCGACTGCGATTTTGATTCAGCAGCCGATGCCCGCGTTCTTCCGAGGTTATCTTTGACATTATACATTCCTGCGGATGGTCTGTGCATTGCCGCACAGGCGTCCGCGGAAAACTACTGTGGGACGTCTGCGGAAAAATGTAAGTTTCCGTGTCACATGCCATATATGCGCGCTGATCATGAGGGGATTCAGGTCGGAGATTCTGTGCCAATCTGTCAGTGGGTATCTTTCATTTATAAAATAGGTCCCACTTTGTCAGCTATGCATTACTAACTGTGAGTGTCAACATCTACTAGTCGTCCATCATGCATAGTGCAATTCTCCAAAACCAGGCATTGATATCTACAGCAGTCTAATCAGACAGCACGGTAGTGCTGTCTATGTAGGGATGGTGGTGGTTGTTTGTATACCGTAATACAATGGAAAACCGCCGCTAGCGTTCTACAGAGACAAGCATCGGCGAATGCAACAGGCAAGTAGAATGTGTGCGCTGTACACAAACGAACGCTAACCGTTCTTCCAAGTGAAAAGGCGCCAGCGTGTAGAAAAGTTCCTTGGCAGTTTTCGGATTTCGTCTTTTTCTTCTTCTTCTTCCAATTCTTCTTCTTCTCCACGCGCCGTAGCCCACGAACTCTAAGGGGTGTGGTCTTAGCTTTAACACAGTATCACGCGGATTTCCGCCCACTGTATTCTTTTGTACATTAGAGAGTGCTGCGGTGCAACATGTAAATGACGATTTTCCCAGCTTCTCTGACGACGCTTAGCTGTAAGACGCCATTTGCAATGACGTCACACAATGACCGCCTCGCTCCCAAACAAAATGCCGCCATTTGCAATGATGTTTCTCGACCGACTGGTTGTGTCCCGATACGCAGTTTCTCCTCTTTGACCTTCCCTGCGCATCAGGCGGACACAGTTACCGCAATTATGGTAAGCCTACACATTCGGTTACCTTCGCGGTATTTCTTCGCCTTCAGCTCTGTATTCTATAGCCACTATTCTATGTGTTTCTGTTCCTTGTTATATGACGCCCTGTGGCTAGGGCGAGATACTCTGTGGCCGGAGCAATTCACCCTGTGGCTGGGGGTGGGGCGAGATGGTCTGTGGCCGCAGCAATTCAAAAAAAGCCGCCACACCTCTTCCTGCTTCTTGTGCAATGCAAACACTGAGGCCAGAGGTTGCTACGCGAATCAAGACTACATGTATGGTGGCGATTAAATAGGAGTGGTCTAGCTGGCAGACAAGACAGAGGGCATGACATTACGCCTATGCATAGATAGCACAGTAGTGCTGTCTATGTAGGGATGGTGATGGTTGTTTGTATACCGTGATACAATGGATAACCGCTGCTAGCATTCTGGCTACAGAGTGAAGCATCAGCGAATGGAACAAGTGAGTATAAAGTGCGGGCTGTACACAAACAAATGCTAATCATTCTTCCAAGTGTAAAGGCTCAAGCGTGTAGAAAACCTCCTTGGCTTTTTTTTTGATTTCGTCCTTTTCTTCCAATTCTTCTTCTCCACACGCTGTAGCTCACGAACTCTAAGGGGTATGGTCTTAGTTTCACCACAGAATTACGCGGATTTCTACTCATTGTACTCTTTTGTACGTACATTAGAAATCAAAGCCCAAACCATAGATAGAGTATATAACATCTATGCCCACACAAACTGCCACCTTGTACATTCAGTATGTTGCCAATGACAGCTGGGAGTCGGGAGTAAACCATCCACAGGTTTACATCACTAATTGCTTTGGTCTGGCTGCATTCATTTCAATTCATTTTCCGGTGCATGACAGTGCTTTGAATGTATATATGGATCTTAACAATTAAAACAAAAACTCTCCAATGGGCCTCGCTCATCCATGCAAACTATGTGCCTGTATGCCTGCTACTACTTCCATAAGCATTCAACATGCCCATGTACAGTTTACACTCCATAAAAACTTTAGAAACAAGGTGAATAAAAAGGTTTCCTGCAAAAAACATTCACAAATGTAGGGATGGTGCAGCGAGTCATTAAAAATCGAGTACGTGCACCAGCACACCACACTGGCAACAAAAGTCCAGATACAAGGAGGGGGTCCCTTGCCAGTCTGGCAATCCACAACCCCTGCAGGTCACGATTCATCGCCTTCAAGAGACTTTGCATACATTGCACCCAGGTCAACATTCTCAGGCTTCAAGACACTTTGAAACCATTGTCACCATCCCTACATCTGGCAACATCTTTCTGCGTCAACTATATATTCCAGTGACACCATAGAGTTAGTGACATTTAATGCTGCGACTTACACAGCCACACTCTGTGATGCAGAACTCTATACTTTCTGCTCCAATCACTTCCTTGCAAGGTATATATGATGTAGTCACCCTTAACGTCCATATCATGTGCCAGGATACACAGGCCCTACATTTGAAATGCTTTCTTTGCCAAACCAATAAATTGATGTGTTGCCACTTCAAGCCATATCCTGTACCAGCCACCAACAACATTACACATGCATATATCACATCGATCTCACATCTACATCTGCTCTCTGTGTATTATCAGGACCTCAACAGAGACAACAGATACCTTTCACATGCTCTTTCCACACTAATTTGTCCACACTGCTCCTTTGTGCTATATATAATTATACACACCATTTACACCGTATAGGTGCTGACAGCAGTATCCCCTGCTACATGTTGTGCTAACGGTCTCACTTGCATATCTGTGTGCACCATCTTTGCTTCAGTGCGTACACATGCATGCCACCTTAACCGCACATGTTGCCAGATGTAGGGATGGTGACAATGGTTTCAAAGTGTCTTGAAACCTGAGAATGTTGACCTGGGTGCAATGTATGCAAAGTCTCTTGAAGGCGATGAATCGTGACCTGCAGGGGTTGTGGATTGCCAGACTGGCAAGGGACCCCCTCCTTGTATCTGGACTTTTGTTGCCAGTGTGGTGTGCTGGTGCACGTACTCGATTTTTAATGACTCGCTGCACCATCCCTACATTTGTGAATGTTTTTTGCAGGAAACCTTTTTATTCGCCTGTACTTAAAACGGCCATTGGTGTGCTCGTGAAATTTTTGTGAAGTCATGCCGTTGGAAAACAGCTCATCACAGACTCCAGAGCAATTCCTGCAGCAAACATCATTCTCCTTTCTTACACGAAAAGATCACAGAGCAAGATCTTTCAGAGTGGTGCACATTGTATCAATGGCTGATAAATGTAGCTAGCTAATATCTATCTGAACAAAGGGACAGGAAGATGGCAGCTTTAAGTGTTTAAAGGCAAGGAACCGGGAATTAGTACGAGAGCTTTAAAATTCTGCAAAAACACCTTTGTAGAATCATTCTGTGGACATACCCCTCCCTAAACACTGTCCCCCGACTCCATAACCCATATACACCACTATCAGCCTTGCCTGATCAAAGTCAAATTAGTGAGACCAGCACTTGCAATGGTTTAGATACAACAACAGCTTCATGGTCAGTTACGGTACATGTTTCAAGTTATTTGAATTTTCCGCCGAAATCCGTGGTTTGCCATCACAGAACACGAAAACTATAGCCTCACACTGGGCTTCAGGGTAATAATCCCCATCCCGCCAAAGAGCGCACAGTCACGCTTACGACTGCTAGCCTCTACCTGCTTCTGTTGAAACCGCAAGTGTTCTACTTGGGGTGGATACAGAAGCAACCAGTCATCCAGCAATTACCATCAGTACGCCACACTGACGAGGCCCAACAAGGCCGAAACAGCTGTCTGTGGCTCTTCCATCTTTGTTTGTTGGATGACTGGGGAGGCGATCACTGGTTGCCATAAATAGGACTTCGGTCCCCCCTGACCAGGAATCAATTTGTATTTACCTGGTCAGGTTTGGCGTAATTATCCAGTGATTACTGCCACACATTGCCTTACTACATTATTGAGTGGTTTGAAACGTGTTCGGCGCGAAGTCGAAAACATGGCGGCGCTGTACATAGATACAGAAGGAATACTTAACTCACAATTTGGAGTCCCAAGAGCGGTAGCTAGCGACTACAAGTGACTAGTAGCAACTAATGTGTATAGATGGTGCCAACTTCCACGCAGAATATTTCTCTTGCTGCGGATGCCACGTGACCGATCCGCAGAGCATGCGCGGAAATTAACAACCTGCCGCATGGTCATTTGCTGATTCCCAAAGCGGCAAACCTGCGGAAACCTGCAAGTTACTTGTGACATGTACCGTAGGTACAGTCTAGAGAGTGCTAGCTAGAGAATAAAAATTCTATCAATTCCAATTGTTCATTGCAGATAGCATGTAACAACAGATAAACAAGAACAGACACTCACTGACCTTTCAATTGCTTTCCTTCCTCATCACATCCCACCTCAGGCAGCAGTTCAGCTGTTCTTTTCACTACATCAGGGGGCTTTGTACACTGAATCTGAACTAAGCGGTCCCAAGGCCACTCAGCTTGTTTCAGCTCTTCCACTTCTTGCTTTGTGACCATCTTCTCCTGGTACAGTGTTGATAGCACTACATGGACATGACAAACCTTGCTTCAACTAGTGTTGGAAGCCAATGCTCATGGATTATAAAACTCTCTCCTACAAAGTGTAGTCTCAGCATCAAGGATGCCTGTCTCTATCCTTTTGCAGCTTTTCCCCACCATTTCTGATCTTCGACTGGAACTGTCTGCCATGCATATATCATTGCTTCTGGTTGCTCAGTCGCTTTTTTGCTTTTTCTCATGAATGTTGGCATGTAACAATCACATGTACAATCGTTCATTTATGCATTAGTAACACCTACCAATACACAAAAGAGTCCCACAACTTATTTACAAAGATACAGTGTGTACTTTTCATTTATAAATTAGAGGCCACTTTTAGCGTAAATCGCTCAGCATTGACCATCCTGCATAGTGCAATCCACCAAAACGAGGCATCAATATCTACTGTTGATACGTTTCACAGTCTACTGGTGCCAATTTTGTTAGTCAAACTGGCCATTGATGCACTTATGCAATTGTTGCCATTGAAAAACAGCTTCATCGTGCACAGATTCCAGAAAAGTTCCTGCCACAAACATGATTCTCCTTTCTTACACAAACATTTTGAAAGATCACAGAGTAAGATTATTCAGGAGAGGGTGGTGCGCATTGTATCAATGGCTGATAAATGTAGCTAGATAGGTAATATCTAGCTGAATGGAAGGACGGGAAGTTGGGAGCTGGAATAGTTTAAAGGCAAAGAACCTGGAAGTGAGTTTTAAAGCTCTGCAAAAAACACCGCTGTAAAATCTTTCTGTGGGTATGTCCCCACACGCCCCCGCACTGTCCCCTGGACAAATAACCACGTAACCCACATACACACACACATAACCAACCCACATGCACTATTCTCAGCTTCGCCTGAGCGAAGTCAAATTGCTTCGGCCAGCTCTGCAATGAATGCACACTTGCAATGGCTTAGGTAGAACAACAGCTTCATGGTCAGTTAGGTAGACTCTAGAGAGTGCTAGGTAGAGAATAAAAAATATTAATTCCAATTGTTTATTGCATATAGCACATAACAACAAATAAACAACAACAGACACTACACACTCAGTGACCTTTCAATTGCTTTCCTTCCACGTCACGTCCCACCTCAGCCAACAGTTCAGCCGTTCTTTTCACTACATCAGAGGGCTTTGTACGCTGAATACAAACTAAGTGGTGCCAAGGCCTCACATCTGGTTTCAGCCCTTCCACTTCTTGCTCTGTGATCATCTTCTCCTGGTACAGAGTTGATAGCACTATATGGACGTGAGAAATCCTGCTTAAACATTTGTATGGAAGTGCTCAACATAACCTAGTGTTGTGTGACTGAGGCAGACATGTATTGTTACAAGTCACAGTGCAAAGATTGTGCAAGTCGTGTCAAAGTTGTGTGACACATACAAGTGGTCAAGCATGTACAAACACATCACCACCACACCTTTCTTTCTTTTTTTCATTTGTGTTGTAAGTTATACTATTCGTTGAAAACGCACATTTTCTTACTTTCTGCAATAATATACCTCACTTGACCACATCATCGTCTGACCGCCCTATTGGGTGGTTGAGCATGTACAAATACGGCATAAACGGTAATGGACAAAACATTAATGCAATTATACGGGATAGACATGACTGTGTAGTATACAAAAGAGTAGTAAGATCGAGTAGCCTCAGTGCTGGGGTACATCTCAGGTGCTCATCCATAATTCTTGAGCATGTACTGTATACAGTTATTGTTTATTACCTTAGAATTTCATGAAGTAAGCAAATGTATAAGCATGTAGCTCTGGCTGTACTGAGGTATACAGAATGTTTGAAGGTGAACGTTCACTATTGAACAAGGGTATACCAGACACAGATAGTGCATTTTATCAAGAAACTGTAGCAAACATGTTTCCAGACACGTTGTTGTGTGTAAAAGGCAGTTCCATGCCCGAGAAGAGACACATATGCTCTCTGACATGCAAGGCACCTAGGGGGACCATTGTGCCCAAATTGCATGTGATGTGGTTTGCCAAACTGCCAGACAGCTAGCTTCGGCTACATATTTCCGGAATGATGTTTGCCATTTGTATATTGCCAAGAGCTATATAGCTAGCTACCAAATGCAAGAAGAACTGAGAATTTAGCTAACAACAGTGGTACCATCAAGGCTCTGTCGTTGAATCACAGTCGTGGAAGTTATCCCCCGGGGGATATCTTAGTTATCGCCCGATGATAACTAATAAGCCCTACAATATCTAACGAAGTGAATCAATTATATAGAGACCACTAGATTCACACATCAACACCAACTGTTTCATGCTCAATGGTTTGAGTAGCAGATGTGAAGATATAAAAGCAACAAATTTTGAGGCTGCAAGTGTACTGCAAAACATTGCCAAGCAACGTGACGTCAGAAGGTGGTCGAATTTGAATTGTGCATTCTGGATCCTGTTGATCGGGATGGGTGATTTCAAGAGGTGCGCTGTGAACTCTCCCTTGCGTTTAGGGGTTACTGACTTTTGCTACTGTGACTCTGATCGAAAGGCGGAGAATCCAGGTGCAAGCAGGGGTGGCGCGAAACCTTCCTGTGCCAGTATTACTGGGAACTGATGTACCGGAGTTGGGAATTGCAATACCAAGGTGCCGGCCGGACAACGCAGCTGGTGATGCTGGTAACAACGCGAGCTCAGCAGAAGCGGGAAGAGGCAGCTCGGGCAACAAGTGAGTCCGAGGGGAAGATCCTGCAAGTGAGTCCAGGTGGGACTCCAGAGAGCCTGAGGTCCAGTGTACCAGAAAGGTCCAGTGACACTGAGGAAGAGGAGGCACCTTGGGAGCAGTTGGACGATGACCTCTTCAAAGGAGGTAAGCCGAGGAGGTACCTGACCTGGAGTCAGAAGCAAGCCAACAGGTATGCCTGGAGGGCCTGGCAGGGAGGTCCAGATGAGGAAACTAGCCGCTCCCTGGACCTGACGGCAGAGAGACTGCAATGTTTGCAAGAGAGCGATGAAACCCTGGCAGCAGCGAGGAGGGCTGCTAAAGGAGAGACCAACTCTGAAGGTAAGGGATTCTTCCTCTGGGGCAGGCGGAAGGCATGGGAACAGTGGAGCAATTGGTTTTGCCGGAACCATGTCGGTAGGCCGTGCTGCGCTTAGCTCATGAGATCCCATTAGCAGAACACATGGGGAAGAGGAAAACAGCACACAGGATCTTACAACGATTCTACTGGCCCAGCCTTTTCCGAGATGTGGCCGAGTTCATCAAGTTCTGTACAGAGTGCCAAAAGGTATCCCCAAGCCGGGTGAAGCCAGCTCCCTTGATCCCTTTGTCAACCATTGAGGAACCCTTTTCCAGGATTGCTCTTGATATAGTAGGCCCTTTGCCCCGCAGCCGGTCAGGCCATCGGTTTATTCTTGTAATATGTGATTATGCCACACGTTATCCAGAGGCAGTGCCACTCAGGTCAGTTGATGCCGAGCACGTAGCGGAGGAATTGGTGAAGCTGTTCACGAGGGTTGGGGTGCCAGCTGAGGTTCTTACTGATCAGGGTAGCAATTTTATGTCACAATTGCTGAGAGAGGTGTACCATCTCCTACGTATTGCACCAATTCGTACTAGCCCATATCATCCCCAGACCGATGGGTTGGTCGAAAGGTTTAATCAAACTCTTAAAGTCATGCTTAAAAAGGCTGCATCTGAAGATGGGAAGGACTGGGACCGCTTGATTCCCTATCTGCTGTTTGCGTATAGGGAGGTTCCTCAGTCGTCCACCGGGTTCTCCCCGTTCGAGCTGCTGTACGGGAGGCAGGTTCGAGGACCACTGGATATCCTGCGGGAGACCTGGGAGGCTAGGGGAAGGAGCACGGAGAGCGTTGTCTCTTATGTGATTGCCATGAGGGAGAAGTTGTCGAAAATGAGAGAGTTGGTACAGCAGAACCTGAAGCAAAGCCAGGCAGAGCAAAAAGCCTGGTACGATCGAAACGCCTGGTCTCGAAAGTTTGAACCATGGATGGAGGACTTGGTCCTACTTCCAACCTCGACGAGCAAGCTACTTGCACGATGGCAAGGCCCTACAAGATTGTATGGAAGGTGGGGCAGGTCAATTATGAAGTTGACATGACTGACAAGAAGAAGCAGAAGCGAGTGCTACATGTAAATCTTCTCAGTAAATGGCATGCACCAAACAGTACATTTGTAGCTTAGGAGGATGACCATGCCAGCCTGGACGAAGTGCCAGCCTGTGCTAGTGGGGCTGGAATGGTAGAGAGTCAGAAACTGAACATTAGTGACTGGCTGACGGAGAACCAGAGGGGGGAGTTGCACCAATTGTTGAAGTTTCCAGAGGTGATGTGTGATGAACCAGGCAAAACCAACCTAATTGAGCACCACATCGAGACTGGATCGGCCAGTCCCCTTCGCCAACCACCATACCGGTTGCCATATGCACAACGGGAAGCTGTGCTGGAAGAGCTGAAGGGCAATGGAGACCTGCAGGCTGACTGAGCCTTTAACCAGTAAGTGGTCTGCTCCGATTGCGGTTGTGGAAAAGAAGGATGGTACGTTGCAGTTGTGCGTTGACTACAGGCAGTTGAATAATGTCACCCGCACTGATGCGTATCCAATGCCGAGAATTGACGAGCTGTTAGATAGAGTAGGTCATGCCCAGTTTATAACAATCTTGGATTTGACACAAGGGAACTGGCAAGTACCTGTTGCAGAGGAGTTGCGGCCAAAGACAGCCTTCACAACACCCAGGGGGCTTTACCAATTTACGCGACTGTTGAGAAGGAGTGTCTGGCAATCCGGTTGGGCATTGAAGCATTCCGAGTGTACCTTCTCGGGAGGCCTTTTACTGTAAGGCTGACCAGCATGCTCTGGAGTGGCTGGACAGGATGCGAGACATCAATTCCAGGCTTACACGTTGGAGCCTGGTACTGCAGCCATACCAGTTCCAAGTCTGCTATCGGCCCGGAAAATCGAACAGTCATGTGGATGCCCTGTCACGTGGTATCCGTGACAGCGTGCCAAACTAACTCCTTTGTCGCTGAACAGGGGGGAAGGGATGTGAGGGATTGGACCCTCTGCATGCAACTTTTACCCTGCTGTGTAGTGTATCATTTTATTGCTGGCTGTGTGTATTGTGTCATGTATCATTTTATTGCTGCTGTGTGTATTGCATCATCCTGTCCAAACCAGTTAGTTCCAGTTTTGTAGTACCCCACTATTTAGGTGCATGATTGTTGTGGTTTTGGCCCTTTTCCATGTGGTTTAATTGGCTCTTTGTATGTGCGTTCGGTTGTTGTTGTTCGTCCCGTTGCTGGTCGTTTCGCAAGCAAGGGGGCTGCTCCCGATGGACGGGGTCCACGACAGTGTGGCAACCCAAATTGAGCAAATGTGGTTCTCAGCTGTATGGTTGCGCTAGCAGATGCTGATGTCACTGGAAACACCTCCATCCATTTGGTGTGTGCATCAATTAACACCAAAAACATCTTGTTCTCAAGAGGACCTGCGTAATCCAAGTGGATTTGAGACCATGGACGGCTCGGCCAACTCCATGGGTGCAACGGTGCTGATGGTGGCATTCTTTGAGTTTGCTACATTTACCACAAGCACCAGCGACTGCCTCAATGTCTGCATCCAACTTTGGCCACCAGAAAAAAGAACGCGCTAGACTCTTCATTTTGGCCATGCCCTGGTGCTCTGCATGCAACTCCTGCAGCAGTAGCAGCTGATGATGACGTGCCAGTGGCACGACCACTCTGGATCCCCACAGAATGCATCCTTCATGCGTCGAGAATTCACCTCGGCGAGTCCAAAATGGTGACATGGAGGGCTCGGTTGGTTGAACATTTGACCATCTCTACATACAACACTTTCGACAGTCTCTCCTTGTCCATCCCTTGATCTGGGCTGCCGTGACAGGGGTATGCGATAAACTCTCCATGAGACACACAACCTCCGCTGGCATTGGTGTGTGTGGTGGTTGATCTGGTAGTGGTAGTCGGCTCATGGCATCGGCGTTGCAATGCAATGTGGTGGGCTTGAATGCGATCTGGTACTCGTACGTCGCCAACGCTAGTGCCATGAATGAAATTTCTTTACCCCGAAAACACATGCAAGTCCCTCTCGCTCGATTTGTGCATATCGTCTCTCCACGGGTGTCAGTGCTCGCAAAGCAAATGCGATGGGCCGTTCTCAGCCATTCGGCATCTGATGTGACAGGACCGCCCCAAAGCCATAGGCAGATGCATCACAGGCTAGCAGCAACTTCAAAATGTGCAAGCACCTCCGAGGACACCAGTAGCTTCTTGGAGGCTTGAAAGGCTCTCTCAGTTCTCTCATCCCAACTCCAGAAGGTGTTCCCGCTTCAGCAAAGCGTACAGTGAAGCCAACACAGTGGAAAGATTTGGAAGGAACCTGCCATAGTATGTAAGGAGACCCAAGTAGGCCTTCAGTTGCGACACACTATTAGATCTGGGGGCTTGAACAACTGCTTCCATTTTGTCTGGATCGGGATGCAAACCTTCCGCATCCACACGATGATCCAGGTAGACAACAGAAGAGGCCATGAATGCGCACTTGCTCCGTTTCAATCGAAGCCCTGCCTGCTCCATGCGGTCCAACAAATGTTGCCAGATGCTCTTCGTCCGTTCTGCCCGTGACCAGGATGTCATCCAGGTACACCACTACTCCATCAATGCCTTGCAAGAGGCTCTCCATCACCCTTTGAAAGATGGCTGGAGCCGCTGATACCTCAAAGTGTAACCGGTTGTACCTGAAGAGGCCTTTGTGCATATTAATTCCCACACATGGCTTTGATTCCTCGTCCAGTTCGTTCTGCTGGTAAGCTTGGCTCATGTCAAGTTTCGTAAAGGTCTTTCCACCTGCAAGTGTGGCAAAGAGGTCCTCTAAACGTGGAATTGGATACTGGTCAGGCTTTGCAATCTGATTGACGGTCATCTTGAAATCTCCACACAGTCGAATGGACTCCTGGTCACTCATCAGCACTGGGACCACTGGTGCTGCCCACTCCGAAAACTGGATGGGTTCCACAATGCCTTCCTCTGTCAAATGCTCTAGCTCCTCCTCAATCTTTTTGCGCTTGGCGTATGGAACTAGGTGCGCTTTGTAAAACTTGGGTGTTGTCGTAAAATCTACTTGGATTTTGGCCTTGCATCCTTTGAGAGTACCTAGCCCGTGCTGGAACAGTGCTTCTTTCTGATTTAGCATTCTCTCCAGACTGCTTGTGCTGACACTATGGAGTCGATCCCAATCCAGGCGTATGTGCTGTAGCCAGTCTCTTCCAAGAAGACTTGGACCTCACCTTCGACCACAGTGAGTGTGAGCCTGGCATCTTGGTCTTGGTACTGCATCTTCACTTCAAGGTACCGCAGCACCACAATAGGGTCACCTGAGTAAGTGCGCACCTTCACCCGTGACTCTTTAAGCTTCCTTGAAGGCCACAAACGCTTGTATGTGGCATGTGAAACCAAAGAAAGTGAAGCCCGTGTCAATCTCCATTGGCAGTGGTTAGTCGTCGACCACCACAGTGACCACCCATGGTTTTCTTCCACCACTCTGCAATGCGAATAGAGGGTAGGTCTCTCCCTGGGTCCTGCACCTGCTGAACCTTGTGACTTTGTTGGCCTTGGTTGTGGGGTGAAACGCCTTCCCCACTCCTGCAAACGGTTTTCAGGTGCCCCACCTTCCCACAAAGGTGACATGTTGCATTCTTAAATCAGCGCTTGGCAGTAGTATGCCCTTTCTTCCCACAGCGGTAACAGGACAGATCACACTTTTGTGAACGTTGTTGTGGGGGTGCCACCTGATAAATCTCCTGTGGCAACAAGGCTACAGCCTGCTGAGAACTGTGTAACTCGCGCACATTCTTGGCTGCTGCTTCCCAAACTTACGCCAGCTCCATTGCTCTTGGAAATATCAAATTGGGTTCAGCGAGGAGTCTCTTTTGAATCTGGTCATCCTGAATGACGCACACAAGACGATCGCGCAGCATACTGTCGAGTGTGATGCCGAAATTGCAGAATTCTGACGGTAACTGCAGCTCCGACACGAAAGTCGCCACGGTCTCGCCTGGCTGCCTGAACCTGCTGTTAAACTTGAATCGCTGCACTATCTCCAACGGTGGAGGACTGTAGTACTTTGTCAGCGCTTCTACAAGTTCCGCAAAGGACTTGTCGGCAGGTGCCGCCGGCACAATAAGTCTTCTCAACAGCTTAAACGTCGCCGGTCCAACCATGGTCAAAATGTGGCACGCTTCTTCTCTTCTGACTCCACACCGTTCGCTTGCAGATTGAGTTGTTCGACATACTGTGGCCAGTCGTCTTCTGGACTGCATGGGGCGATACTCCCTACCGTCGCCATATGATAACGCGCTGCTCAAATCCGACCTTTGCCGCCAATGTGACGTCGCTGACAATGTGGACATAGGCACGAGCAATTGCAACTGAAATCAACAACAAAATCTACACTGCATAATCTACAACTCAACGGCTTCCATGCAGCACAGCACTAGTACATCATCCGACAAATGAGGACTGTGACTAAGGTGAGTACACAGCATATATACCCGTGATTGATATTCAATATATCACTTAAACACATCCTAATGATTACAAAAGGTGAGTCTGTGTGTGTGTGTCCAATCATAACAATTGGGCAAAAGAAAGCTGCCTTGTTGCCATCAAAGCAATTTGAGAAAACCATCAGCGAGGAAGAAGTACAGTACAGAAGACCTCCAAAGGTTGCATCCCTGCAAATGCTACAAGAAGCACTAGATAGGCACTTTGTACCTTCGCAGTTCGCAGTGTACCTCTTGTAATCACCCATCCTGTTCAATACGATCCTGGATGCACGATTGAATTTGAATCGTGCATCCAGGATCTTTCACGGTTTCGCATTGGCATGCAATTATGACATCATTTTGGAATAGAAGCCTGATATATCCCGTTTACTTGTACAATATCCAGTCATTGTCAGCGACCTTGGCTCCGCCTTGGTCTTGGGCAAAAAAACGGATATCGTACTCGTACTGGGATATTATAACTATAACTTATCATCCACGCTGTCAGTGTTCTTTCCTGGGATGTTTAGTGAAAAGGTACTCGCTGGAGGGTTGGACAGGTGACCTTTGAACCCACTCATTACTGAGCACGTGCAATAAATGCTTCCATTGCAGTTCCATGTGTGTGTAGTCTGTACAGTTTTTCAGTATTGCCGAAGGGTATGGTGTTAGTGAGAATGTTCATTAAAAATGAACAGTCCATGCAACAGAAGGAAATCAATGCCATTAGATAAAATGGACAAGTTTAGGACTGGTTTGTCCGTGAGTAAGGTCTCCAACAATGGGGTGCCACACGGTTGGAGCCCCAGGCAATACGGCACCATCTACCAGAAATAACTACCACTGACCATAGTGCGGACAATGCAATTGTCACACACTCTATCCGTGCTCTCTCCGAGATGTTTCATCCAAAGGGTACACCCTGGAGGGCTGGACAAGTGTACAAGTTGACCTTTGAACTCACCCATAACAATATACGCATAAACATTTGCAACACTTGCTTCCATAATGTCCATGTGTGTGTAGCCTATAGCTATCTAGCTAATGCATAATTCATTGATACTGATGGTGTGATGAGAATGGAGTGCAATAAAAAACAGAAAGTGGCTGTAGCGCACATGAAGGGATGTTCAGTATACCAAAGGGCACATGGGGGCTCCGAAGGGCTCTGTTCCCTCGGAAGAGGCCAGAAAGTACGCTGCGTTCTGTAGAATGTTATACTGTCTCATGCTACAAGTGATCATCAGTTGAAGAGAAAGAAAGATGAGTTTTACACTAGTACAGGGAGACACGATGACTGCACACAACACAAGCCATCCTGCAGAACCGCTACACCTAGAATGGGAGGACCGTGAATTGTCATATATACACATTTGTGATGGCTTAGGTAAAGTAACAGCCTGATTGAGAGTGCCACCACCATAATAATACCATCTTTTTGCTCATTGTCTATAACACATAACAGATAAACAACAATGAGACACTGGAAGGAACCTAGAAGAGAGCTTTAAATCTCTGCAAGAACACCTCTGTAAAGTCTTTCTGTGGACAAGCTACCACACATCCCTTAACCCTTTACGTACGAATGACGTGATATCTCGTCAAAAAACGCAATGCGCTTAACTACGAATGACGAGATATCTCGTCATAGCAGAAAGCTTGCATTAACATGTAGACCCTTCGATTGCTACGAGAGAGTAATGTCTCTGTGCTTTTCTTTGTAGTCCTTTGTCTATATTTTGGCTGCATAACCGTCTCTCCTGGCCACTCTCCCGGCGAGAAATCAAGCGCCAAATCTTGCGAAGGCTGCGGACGTCTTGAACCGCCAACAGATGCTTGTAGAAGATACGGCAAGTTGGCTAGATGCTAGTTGTGGAGCTGTAACATCTTCTACGATTGTTTAACATCACTACTAACTCGTATTAAACTGTATTTTGTGGTATATACCAGCTCGCTGCATGCGGCTACGTACGTACCAATCTTTCTTTCTTCTTCGTCGAAGAACAAATTTGAAACGGCTCCACTCGCTTCAAAACATCCTAACCTTCTCCTTTACCACAGCGCAAATCACTTCGACGCTCATCATCTCCATTCCAACACGAAGAAAGCGTAGCGAGTTGCTGCTGCTTGTTCGGACGATTCGGTTACGCCGCCATTTTGAATTTAGTTAGGAACTGAATGCTACCGCGCGAAATTTTTAAGTTCGGGCATAATGGGTTAACACTGTCCCCCGAACAAATAACCCACATACACCACTCTCAGCTTTGCCTGACCAAAGTCAAATTGCTTTGACTAGCCTTGTAATGAATGCAAACGTGCAATGGGCTTAGGTACAACAACAGATACACTAGAGAGTGTTATAGTTAGAGAATAAAATTCTATTAATACCAATTGTTCGTTGCAAACAGCACATAATAACAGATAAACAACAACAGACACTACACACTCACTGACCTTTCAATTGCTTTCCTTCCTCATCACGTCCCACCTCAGCCAGCAGTTCAGCCGTTCTTTTCACTACATCAGGGGGCTTTGTACACTGAATCACGGCTAAGTGGTCCCAAGGCTTCAGAAGTGGTTTCAGCTCTTCCATTTCTTGTTCTGTGACCATCTTCTCCTGGTACAGTTTTGATAGCACTACATGGACATGACAAACCTTGCTTCAACATTTGTATGGAAGTGCTCAATATATTTTAGTGTTGTGTGTTTGAGGCACACATGTATTGCTACAGGTCACAGTGCAAAGATTATGCAATGACTGTTGGAGTCACTAGGAGACCATGCACAGTGTAAACAAGGGAACATGAAACTCCAATAACCAGAGGAGAGACTCAAAGTGTCACTTGGAGACAGGGATGACAAACAGCAACATTTATATATACACATTTGGCACATGTGGGAATACAAAAGTGATCATGCACAAGTCACGGCATAGATGAATATGGACAAAACAGTTATGCAACTGTATGAGCCGCCAACAGGAAGATGTATAGCAGTGATAACAAAACATGGCAGTTAGTTGGGAAGAAACGATATTCGTAAGAAGTAGTAGACAAGACTACAAAAGAAAAGTACGAGAGACCTCAACACAGTGAAATCAGTAGACAAGTATATAGTTGTTCATCCATTCATGATTACTCACAATGGACTAAATTTGCACTGATTTACTGATATTACACAATACAAAGACCATATTATAGCCCTTTCACATGGACCCACAGTTGAAGTGGTCTCTGCCACTGAGATTTGATTTGTTAGGTTAAAAGTGGGAGGAGAATTTGGGATCAACTATTCTCCCAACCAGAGCAGACCAGGTTAGGTGATGTGATGCTGGGTTAGAGTATGTGACCTTGACAAGAGACCATGTCACTACAAACATCAAACACTTTGGTATTGTGTGCATTCCTTGTTAGGTGTAAGTGTAAACAAGTTGGAGCTTGAAGGGTTTAAAGGCAAGGCACATGGAATTACTAAGAGAGCTTTACAACTCTGCAACAACACCTCTGTAACATCTTTCTGTAGGCATGCCCCACACCTTAACACTGTCCCCCGAACAAATAACCCACATACACCACTCTTGGCCCCGCCTGACCAAAGTCAAATTGCTTCAGCCAGCCCTGCAATGAATGCACACTTGCAATGAAATGACTTAGGTACAACAACAACTTCATGGTCAGTTCGGTAGACTCTAGAGAGTGTTATAGCTATAGAATAACAAGTATTTCGACTTAAATAACTCATGGGGCTGCTGCCCCAACTCGAACTACTTGCTGTAGTCAGTTGCAAGTTAGGACATGACAACATGTCAGAGCAATGCAACAACATATGCCCATACAGCATGGGCACACATACACAGACAGACTCTGCATGCATTTTCCTTTCTTAGAATCCCTTCTCATTTGAAGTTGTACCAAACAATCCGGTTAGTCATGCACATGTTATACCGCCTAGCCATATTGATTGTATTTCTGCATTTCAGACATAGACACAATTAAGCCTGCAGTGACATGCACACACACAGGTCGCAGGGACACGGTAGCAGGTCTTTAGTAAGGGCAGAAGCGAATTCGTTCGAGTACAAACAGCGCGCACTGCCTGCCTGAGACATTGTACCATGTATTTGATACAATCATACCATTCGAGGCACAGAACTCTAGTAACCTCCTTCCATTATCATTGCATGTCTCTTCTCCACACCCTCCATTCACCTCTCGCCATTCTCCTATTCTATTCCCCACTCTAGCATTGAAGTCTCCCAGAATAATCACCCTATCTTTACGTTGTAGCCCCGACACTGTCTCCTGTAGCATACTGAAAAACTCTTCCTTTTCCTCAACCGAACTATCCTCCGTAGGGGCATACACTTGGACAAAACACGACCATTCCTCTCTTATCCTCAGCTTCACTAACACCATTCTCTCACTAATACATTTCCACTCCTTAATGTACACTCCCAATTCTTCCGTCACATAGATAGCTACACCAGCCTTAGCTCTTCCCTCCTGCACCCCAGAGTATACACAGGTCACACCTTCCACTGATTTCATTCCATTTCCTCTCATCTTCCCCTCACTTACTCCTAGCACATCCAACCTGTACCTCTTCATTTCTCCAATCAGCTCAAGCTCCTTCCCTGTCAGTGTTCTCACATTCCACGTTCCAAATCGGTAACAATCATTACTATTTACTAACTTAGGATCTTGCTTATTCTTTTGCGGCTCCATGAATACTGGCAGGCTGTCACTCAAGATGTTTTTCACCTAACACAGCTGGAATCCCGCCATTTTCGTGATTGCACAATACCTATATATACATATAGACCTTTTCCAAAATGACGTCATGAAACGTCGTCGGTCACATGACAAAACGTCACTGTTAGCAAAAGAGTTGGCAAGCGTATTGTTTACATACTATCTAACATGCTAAGATGGACAGTGTTCGAGTCATGCTAGACCTGGAGTCCGCTGCAAGCGAAGTAAAGGTGCTAGAAGTGTTTAAACAGCTGACGGTGAAGTTGTTGAAGGACCTGTGCCGGGAAAAGTCACTGAAGTTGTCGGGGAACAAGGCCGAACTGATCGGTCGCTTGTTGTAGTACTGGGCTCACTCCTTTGCTGACGGTAGTGACGGAGAACACTCAGCAGCGTCTTCTGGTAGCAGCACTGTGGCGGAATTGGCGGGATGCAATGAGATGCCATTGTTTCGACAGATCCGTGCGTGGAACAAAGATCTTTCTTGTCTGTGCAATTTCTCCTTCAGGCAACTTTATGACTACCTCGTAAACAACAAAGACAAGACTTCTGACAAGAAGAGCAATGAAGGCTTACAAGCCCCTAAAGGCGTATAAATACTTCAAAGACAGCTTCATTCGGAATGTGTGGTCCAATAGTCACAAGGAAACACAGTTAGTGGCTGTAAGAGCACACTGTTTCTCCTCACTGAAGGCAAAAACTACATACACGGTTTATGTCATGTTCAAGAAAGATGGCACTGTGGTGAGTGCAGAGTGTAACTTTGCTGCAGGTGTATGAGGAGCATGCAGCCACGTTGCAGCTTTACTCTTCTTCATTGAAGATTTCAAGAAGAAAGAGGCTCCACTTCTATCAGACAGAAACGTCACTGATCGACTGCAGCAGTGGCACATTCCTCCTAAAACTAATGTTGTTCCCCAGCCTGTGGTGCACATCAAGTTTCAAAAGGCAGTATATGGAAAGGCACCTCGGCAACGGCAACAACGTGCACAAAGTCGTACTAGTACTGCAGCTGACAGTACATCTCCACTCGTCAACAAGCTGGTGAATGACATTGGGCAAAGCAACCCCTTCAGTGAGTTAGCTCACTTTTGGTTGGAACCAAAAAAAGAAAGAAAAGGAAGGTGGAATTGCTACCGTAGATTGGCTGCTGATGGCCTCACACGTTTGGCAAAAAAGCTGATTGTTTTTGACAATTGTGACAGGTCTCTGCCACAATCAGCACTTGATCTGAATGCAATCAACACAGAAGGTGAATACTTCAAAGATATTTACCAGAGTTATGTCAGTGAACAGATCATTGACCAATGACTGGTTGATTTTGTGGAGCAGACCACACGATCACAAAGTGGAAGGAGTTGGCGAAGTGCGGATGTCCATGAACCTTCCATGGAATCATTGCTGGTTATCTGCGGACTCACTACAGACAGTCCGCAGAGATGCCGAATACGTTCTGCAAATTTCTGCGCAGGTTTTCACGGAAAGCCGTGATGGATTACCACGGAATTCGTCGGATTTCCGTAAGTAACTTGCGACATGTACCGTACATATATCCGTAGCATGAAGCCATACGACGGGCGCAAAATGAAAACAATATAGGGGCTGCCGCAAAAGTCTACTATATAATTCAAATTGTTCATTGCTGATAGCACATAACAACAGATAAACAACAACAGACACTACACACTCACTGACCTTTCAATTGCTTTCCTTCCTCATCATGTCCCACTTCAGCCAGCAGTTCAGCTGTTCTTTTCACTATATTTGGTGGTTCTGCACACTGAATCACAACTAAGTGGTCCCAAGGCTTCAGAAGTGGCTTCAGCTCTTCCATTTCTTGTTCTGTGAGCATCTTCTCCTTGTACAGTGTTGATAGCACTACATGGACATGACAAGCCTTGCTTCAACATTTATAGTGCTCAATATAACCTAGTGTTGTGTGTCTGAGGCAGACATGCATTGTTACAGGTCACAGAGCATAGATTGGGCAATAATTGTTGGGAGTCACCAGGAGCCCATGCATAGTGTAAACAAGAGAACATGAAACTCCAATAACCAGAGGTGAGACTCAAAGTGTCACTTGGAGACAGGGATGACAAACAGCAACAATTATATATACGCATTTGGCACATGTGGGAATACAAAAGTGATCATGCACAAGTCACGGCATAGATGAATATGGACAAAACAGTTATGCAACTGTATGAGCCGACAACAGGAAGATGTATAGCAGTGATAACAAAACATGGCTGTTGGTCAGGAGCGAGGCTCGTAAGACATAGTAGGCAAGACTATAATAGAACAGTACGAGAGACCTCAACACAGTGAAATCAGTAGACAAGTATATAGTTGTTCATCCATTCATGATTACTCACAATGGACTAAATTTGCACTGATTTACTGATATTAGACAATACATAGACCATATTATAGCCCTTTCACATGGACCCACAGTTGAAGTGGTCTCTGCTACTGAGATTTGATTTGTTAGGTTAAAAATGGGAGGAGAATTTGGGATCAACTATTCTCCCAACCAGAGCAGACCAGGTTAGGTGATGTGATGCTGGGTTAGAGTATGTGACCTTGACAAGAGACCACGTTACTACAAACACCAAACACTTTGGTATCTGTGTACTCCTTGTTACGTAGCGACAGCTGTAATGTCGGCTTACCTTTGAGGAGTCTTGCAAACTCCTTCACTTCATATACTCCTGTAGGAAACTGCTGCCGTACAACGTCAAGCGCTCGCCAGACATCATCCGTAGTTTTGGTCGCTACGACAATGGCAGCGAGTTTGTACCAGTCCCACTTCTTACTGGCGCACTCTGAGCACTCTTCACCAGTCAAAATGCCTTTGTCTGTGTGGAGGGCTTTTAACACTGATTCATGAGAAAGAGGCGGAGAGTTAACGTCACAGCAAAAATAGAACAAAAGTTGTATACAAGAACAGTCTCTTACCTATACGTGCAATCGGACCTAACGTTGACGTCGATGCGAGCTGAGGAAGGTTGGAATCGGTGCATGGACAAGGGTAGTCTCGTGCCCAGACCCACCTCCCCTCCATTCTATACTCTGACGTCCCCGATGACATCAGTATATAAAAATGGAGGGAAGGTAAGTGGTTAGTCTCGTACCCAGCCCCAACTTCCGTAAACATGGCTGACGCCGCGGAAGGTTAGGTCTGGGGACTATGTACATAATCCTGGCGGTGATTGCGCAATATCACATGATGGACACATGCTTTCATATCCGAAAGCCCAAGCACAGCTATCGCGATGCTCCTTCTGTGCACAGCCTCCTAGCGATACGAAGACAAGAAGGCGCCATCTATCTTCCTTCTGCGCACTGGTAGCATGGTTAGAAGCTTCGTGAGGACGGTTTGGCCTGCATTGTGGCACCAGTTGACAGTGAGTACGCAAACTGCGTACGCTTGCCGACGGTGCTTTAAAGATCTGGACACCGGTTCAAAGCGGCTTGAAACGCTAAGTCAATCCATTTCTAAACTGGAAGGATCATTTTCGAGCTCTGAGTACTATCCTTTGGCAGTTAGGACAACGACAATTTTACTCAACCATTCGATTCGTACCCCAGGTCTCAAGCGACATCAGCGATGACTCTCTGTATACGCAGTGGCTCGACCGTTAACTTGACCGAAGGAAGCTCCATCTCCGCTGTTCGCAACGCACGCGCATGTGACCGAGATGTGATTTGCTCATTATTATTCACGTATCTGCAATCTGATTGGAGTCCGCGGATCGCCGGACTCCAGACCCACCTTCCGCGCCTTATAAAATGGCGGCCGAAAGTGGGGATGGGTACGAGACTAGAGTCTGGTGGGTTAGTCTCGTACCCATCCCCACTTCCGACCGCCATTTCCTAAGGTCAGCCATGTTTGCGGAAGTTGGGACTGGGTATACCGTGTAAGCTCTAATTTCGCGTTTTTGGGGCGCCGAAGACGCCCCTATATTGTTTTCAGATTTAGGTTTTTGTATGCTTCATGTTCGTATATATATATATATATATATATATATATATATATTATGATATGATATGATATGATATGATATATCTGTCACAAAATGGCGGCGCTTGGGTTTCCTTGCATTTACCTAGCTTTTACTCACTTTGTCTTCATTTGCGCAGCCATTTGATCGAATGAGAAGTATTTAAGAACACTACTTTATAATACTAAGCCATCGCCAAGTCTGTACAGAACGCTTTCGAGAAGAAACAGCCGGAAAAAGAAGAGGCCTGGTAACAAAATGGCCGCCCCGAAGGCTTCTGTTCACCCGGTTAGAAATCGTCTTTGTTATCATTTCGCCCAATACCAAACGAACGAAAGTTGTTCACGAATAGTTTCAAGAAGACTAATGTTGCTTAGAAGCTTAAATAAATCTTACTTGCGGGTTACAGCTCCAAATCCTACCGAGGCTGAACGGCCATTTTATGAACGTTCTCGCATTGTGCGCGTAATACGAAGGCTAGCTAGCTAGCTGGATTAGAACAGTTAAGTATCAGAGTGCATGGAACTGTGTAACTGCAGGGCTCTATCCTCTGCGAGCATCCAAACACTTAGCTAATTAATGCACCTTCCCCTGCAATTGCCAACTTTTCAATGAGTGTGCATGTTAAACAGCTGTCTTGGTTTGTATCTTAAACCCTGATGCATTCATGCAAACCTCTGTGTGGTGCATCCTGGGGTCATTCTAGGATTTAGAGTGATGCTATTATGGCATGACAAATGTGGGCACTATTACTAGCAAGTAGTTCGAGTTTGGGGCGCCCCATTGGCGCCCCACGAGTTTTTTTTAACTCGAAATACTTGTTTATTTTGCGAATGGCAGCCTAGTTATTCAATCAATCAATCAATCAAACTCATGAATGAGCGTTTAGTCTCCCATGTGGGAGGTCGCCCTGGTTACAAGCTAGTACAGAACTAGCTATAATCTATAAATGCCTTAACTCTTAATAAAAGATTGCATGTTACTTAGTCTACTGTTAATCAAAGTTACAGCTCCATTTCTTCCTGGGTCTTCCTCAAGGGCGCCTTCCTGGAATCTCTCCATCGTAGATTTTCTTCGTCACTCTGTTGGTACTCATCTCCTCTACCCTTTGTTTCCAGTTCTGCTGCCGCTTCTTCACCGTATCCAGCCCTCCCTCCTGCTTCAATCTGCCCCTAAGGTCCACATTCCTCACTCTATCCAATCTTGAACCCCCCTCTATCCTCCTTAACACCCTCATCTGCATAGCTTCTATTCGCCCCTTATGCCTTGCCTGCAGAGTCCATGCTTCCCAACCATATGTCAAGGTGGGTATCACCACAGCATTGACCACTCGCACTTTCGTACCCTGTGTCAGTTCCTTCCTTCCCAGCACTGTTCTTCCAATCGCTCCAATCATCTTTGATGCCATTCCTTTTCATTGCTCCACCTCGCTATCCATGCTCACATCACTGCTAATCATTACTTCATCACCTCCACCTGCTCCACTTTCTGACCATTTACTTTCACATTGCACACATCTTGCTTTCTTCCAATCCTCATTATCCTTGTCTTCTGCCAGTTTGCCTTCATTTCCCACTCCTCCAGCCTACCATTGAGTTCTTGCATATTATGTTGTAGTGCTTCCTCTGATTCTGCCATCAACATCAGGTCATCAACAAACAAAAGTACCTCTACGTCCCCTGTGGTTAGTCGTACACTACCATAGAACTTGTTCCTAGCTTCTGACACTATCCTATCTATGAAGATGTTAAAAAGCCATGGGGACAGGGGACAGCCCTGCCTGACTCCCTTCCGAACCTGAAATGGGGATGATTCCTTTCCTGCCACTCGCACTCTAGCCCAACCTTCTTCATAAAAACTAAATTTATACTGCTGCTAATAGCTGTCCCTTTACACCATAATCTTTCAAAGCCACCCACAACTTACTCCTACTGACACTATCATAGGCTTTTCCAGATCTACAAATGCTGCATACACCATGCACCTTGTCCTTTTCAATCACCTTCTCAATTACTTGTCTCACTGCAAAAATCTGCTCCACACACCCTCTACGCACCCTGAAACCACCTTGTTCATCCATCAGTACTGCATCTGTCAGCACCCTCAGCCTGTCACAAACCACCCTTGCATAGATCTTCCCCACCACACTCAATAAGCCTATTCCTCTGTAGTTACCACACTCATCTCTACTGCCCTTCTTGTAGATAAGTACAATGATAGCTTCCCTCCATTCATGAGGTATCTTTCCCCCTTTCCAAGCTATATCAAAAACGTCTTTCAACCACACACCACTATGTATCCCCCCGCCTTCACCATCTCTACCTGTATACTACATACTCCACCTGCGCGTGCATGCTTTCCACATATCAGCTTTCTCACTACCCTCTCCACTTCCTCCACTTCAATCCCTCCCTCCTCATTCTGTACCTCATTACCATCTGCTGTAATCTCTTCTCCACTTCCTGCATCACCATTGAGAAGGTTATCAAAATGTTCTCTCCACCTAGTCATTGCCTCCTCACCAGATCGTAGTTCTCCATCTAACCCTCGAATGTGTGTGTTTGTCTCTCTCTCCTTAGCCCTCACCCTTGACCAAAATCTTTTCTGCATGCCCTTGGCATCCTTCTCCATTTCCTCTCCCAGTCTTGTTCACACTTCATTCTTTGCTTTCCTCGCTCTCATTTTTGCCTCCTTCTTGGCCTCATTGTATGCTGCCTTTGCTTCCTCAGACCGTTGATCCAGCAATTTTTTATATGCTAACTTCTTTGCCCTGACCGCTTCTTGTACTTCCTTACTCCACCATGCAGTTCTACGTCTCTCCCTTCTTACCCTTGACTCTCCACAAACCTCTACAGCTGACCTCAAAATCCCCTCTTTCAGCTCTGCCCAAGCTGCCTCTATGTCCTTACCCACCATTTGCCTAGCCACATTGTACCTGCTCATCAACCTGGTCTGAAACTGCCACCACACTTCTTTGTTCCTCAGCCTCTTCACCCTAATGCTGCCACCAGCTGGCTACTCTGCTTCTAATTGGCTTCTCTACCTTCACCTTTAACTGGATGACCATCAGCACCAGGTAGTGGTCACTCCCTATCTCTGCCCCTCTCACTACTTTTACATCTCTTAGTTGCCCTTTCATGTCTTTTCTCACTAAGAAATAATCTATGTAGCTAGTAATATATGTAGCTAGTGTATTGTATATATGAATGTGCAAAGGGCGAAATATTTGCGAGGTTATATATATTTTCGCGTAGGCCGACTATCTCGCGAATTTGCGTAAATAAAGACCCGCGAAAATTAGAGTTTACACGGTATACGACTAGGGCTGGGCACGAGACTAGGACAAGGGCGTGCCTTGCCAGCCATTTTAATCAAGTTCCGTTCCAGTTTCAAGTTCAACTGCTAGCACATATAATTATATATCAGACGTCACGGTAGTGACGTCTATGTAGGGATGATGGTGATTGTTTGTATACCGTAATACAATGGAAAACTGCCGCTAGCGTTCTACAGAGTGGAAACTGGGCGAATACAACTGTCGAGGCGAAAGTGTGCACTATACAGAAGACAATGATACCCCTTCTTTCAAGCGAAAACGCGCCAGCGCGTAGAAAACGTCCATGACATTTTCCGCATTTCTTCTTCTTCTTCTTCCTCTTCCTCTTCCTCTTCCTCTTCTTCTTCTTCTTCTTCTTCTTCTCCTTCTCCCATCGCTCTAGTGCACAAACGCTGGGGATTATAGAAATGATTCAATCACAGAAATATAGAACGTTCGACCCACTGTTTTCCTTTGTACCTTAGAGGTCAGCGCGTGCATATGACGATTTTCCAGCTTCTTCGTACGCCGCTTATCGGTGAGACGCCATTTGCAATGACGTCTTTCGTACAAATGGCCGCCTATCGGAACAACGGTCGCGCGGAGGTATACCATGACATTCTAACAACCCAGGGCACCATTCGTCAGCTTCAAGGCACGTTGGCTCTGATGCCACTGGTAGCTGCATAGTAGCACTTTGATTTAAAACTTAATCGACTGCATGTGTGCAGCTTGCACACCATAAAAAGTTCAGAAAAAAGGGAGGAGCTAAAAATGTTTTCCACCAAAACCAGTAGAGATGTAGGGATGGTGCCCCCAATCAAGTAGCTGCATAGAAAAACCAACTGGCGAGAAAAGGGTAGGAACAAGGAGGGGGATGCCATGACATTCGGACAACCCAGGTCAACATTTGCCAGCTTCAAGGCACGTTCGTCTACATAGGCTACTATTTTAGACAATGCTACTCTGACCTTCACTACTGAAGCTACTGCACAGCAGTCTGAAGTCCAGTGCACCCACTTTCGTGTCTCAACTTTATTCTAATGTCTGTTGGATTGCACAATTTTACAATAATGCAAAGTCATGCAAGGGACGTGCATTCACTCACCATACAAGAGCAGTCTGTGACCATGCAATCATCATTCAATGTGTCTATGTCAGTAATTTATTTACCTGCATAACATACTATCATAAAACACAATTGTAATATCTTGAGGCAGTGGCTAAACTCTCGAAGTGGTTTATTGCTCATTAGGAATACTTACAGTCAGTTGTGAGTTAGTAGCCATTGCTACTGCAACTATGAGCAATCGAACTGCAAGTGTGATGTGTCATGCAGGAAATGTTGATGTCACCAGCGAATGCTGTGAAGCTCATGTCTGTTCCATGCTCTGATAGTATTGTTACCTGTATACAGAAGCTGCAAATACTTGCCTAATCCTAACCTTAACATATCTCAGTGGGGGTTTATCATACTAACTTAGCTAAAATGTTGCCAAATGTAGGGATGGTGAAGTACGTATCCAACGTGCCTTGAAGCTGGCAAATGTTAACCTGGGTTGTTCTAATGTCCTGGCATCCCCCTCCTTGTTCCTACCCTTTTCCCGCCAGTTGGTTTTCTATGCAGTATATATACAAATATATATATTTTATGGAGAGTGTAAACATAGATTATCTAAACTAGATAATTTGTGGTGTAAATAAGGGAGCATGAAACTCCAATAACTCAGAGAGACTCAAACTGTCACTTGAAGGCAGGGATGACAAACAGCAACAATATATATATATATACCCATTTGGCGCACGTGGGCATGCATCTGATTATAATTATATATAGCTGCTATTTAATTATCATCGCTTGTTTTTATCATAGCTAGCTAGCTATACGGGAAAGGGGGTATTTATGTAGTAATATAATGTAGCTAGATATAATGGAAGCTAACTATAGTGCAATTATAATTTATATTACTTATAATAATAGCTAACTAAAATATACAGTTACTTCACACCTTAACAAATGAATGAAGAACACATACAACTATAAAGGTATTTTGTCAGCTGCATTATTCTAGTTGCAGTTCACTGCTAGTGCAGAGTTCAGTCCACGTTCATCTGGTCCAGTCCAAGCAGCTCATTCTGTTCAGGTGAGCGAGTGTAGAGCTCCACCTTCAGCTCAGGGTCCTCCTCGGGGGCACACACGTTCTGTTGGGGGGGCAGTGTGTGGTGGTGAGAGGGACGTGCAGGGTTGAGGTGAGTTGGATGAGGGGTGTGGGTGAGGGCCCACCAAAATAACTAGCTACATAAGTGCTAAGTGAGGTGTGGAGAGGGAGTGGTGGTGAGAGACTCCACCCCACTTGGCTGCTACCTGAATGTAGCTGTTTCCAGCTGGGTCATCCAGAATGATGTGGACACTGAGACGACTGCTGTCCCTGATCTGAGGAGACCGTGGAACAGAGACAGTGATGCATGTGGTGGGTGAAGAAGGGTGTGCCACAAGTGGGGAAGTGAAGACTCCAGTGCATGTGAGATGTAAGAGTGTTGGGTGGAGTGTGACTGTTGAGAGGAAGAACCAATAGCTACATACCATTAAGTGTATTCATTGGAGTGCACCTCCCTCATGAAGTACCAGGATGATCACGATGGTGACATGTCACTACGTATCTCACCCAGTGCATGTGTGTGTGTGATGGAGGGATGTATGTAACACTCTTAACATATTCAGTGCTGTGAGTCTCCACCTCTCGGAGCTGACGGACAAATCCCTGCATCTTTGAGTGGTCAGATGCACTATCACCAAACGCAAACGGATGAAGAGACTTGAGCTGCAGTAGACATGAAATGAGGAGGTGGTGTGAAAAAAGGAGGGAGAGTGAAAGGGAGAATAGAAGACAGTTTGAGCTATATAATTATAATGATATATGGTTCGAATCGCCCCACACACTGCACATATGTAAACACCCCCATACACATGCACAGACACACACCCACACACTTGCAACACAGACTTACCCACACCCACACACTTGCACACAGAGACTTGCCCACACCCAAACACCTGTACACCTGCACAGACAGACACGCCCACACCCACACACTTGCACACAGACTTGCCCACACCCACTCACCTGTACACACAGACACACCCACACCCACACACTTGCACACACAGACACTCACAAACGCACACACAGACACGCCCATACTCACACACCTGCACAGACACGCTCACACCTACACACCTGCACATAGACACACCCACACACACACACACGCACACACAGACACGCCCACACCCACACACTTGTACACACAGACACGCCCAACCCACACACCTGAACACACAGGCACGCCCACACCCACACACCTGCACACACAGACTCGCCCACACCCACACACTTGCACACATAGCCACGCCCAACCCACACACCTGCACACACAGACACACCCACACACCTGCACAACAGCTCCTCAAGCAGTCCCTCTACCGTTGTAAAGCAACCTCCAAGGGAACCAAAACCCACTTCAAATTCCAATTCAGGAATGAGAAGGGTGGCTGTTTCAGCCTACTAGGGAATACCAAACAGTTCACTTAATTAATATGCACGAATAATTTTCATTTAAGAAATTGAACAATAACAATAATGTACGCATTACATATGTAATGTAATGACTCCCCCCTTCACTACAGCCTAAGATACAGTACGACTCCTCCCTGCTACAGGTGAGTGGTCTGACTAGACAGGTCTCACAGGTGAATGGTCTGACTAGAAAGATCTCACAGGGAGTGGTCTGATGAGACAGGTCTCACAGGTGAGTGGTCTGATTAGACAGGTTTCACACTGCATGACTCTCCTAACCTTCAGTATGTCCCTTGAGAGGTCACTGGGGTCAGTGAGGTGGAGTGTGATCCGTGTCCTCTTTTCACTGACCCCTGCCCCTGACTTGACCTCGTTGGAGCGGTAGCCACAAGTGTCACATGTCAGCGCCATTACAATCACCTCCTTGAAGTGAGGGATGGCTGGAGGGACTGTCAAGGTATTTCTTAAACAGTAGAACTGCACATACATACGTACGTACAGACATACAGACACACACAACATGCATTTATATACATACACGTACATGCACGCACATACTGTATACCCATTATACATACGCACACAAGTGCTCACACAAACAATTTGATATACACATATGTATATGTACAGACGTACGTATGTATGTAAGTACATACACACATGGGCATTGAGACACCCCGCACACAGTCAGCAGATACCGACACTCTTCATCCTTGTCTCACACGGAGATTGACACTGAGGGCAGTACATAGGGAACACCATCACCTGAGACAGCGAGGGGGCAGGTTAGCTTAGTAATGTTTGTACACAACACACAACACACAACACAACACAACACACACCAACACAACCACCACCAACACAACACACAACACACAACACAACACACAACAATATATACACAACCACCACCAACACAACACACAGCACACAACACAACACACAACACACAACCACCACCAACACAACACACAACAACACAACAGGTTAGCTTAAATAAATACAACATCATACTAACACAGACATACACATACATACTGTGTGTACACATGTATGCCCAACCTACACACAACAGGACTCCTATCATTAGATGGCACGACATTAATATTCCCTGACCAGTACATTTTGTCATGGCAAGGGGTCCACACACACAAGGCATCCATCCATCTTCCACCCCCTCCCTCCATCTCCTACCATCTCCCACCCCCTCCCCCTCCCTCCATCTCCCACCCCTCCCCTCCCTCCATCTCCCACCCCCTCCCCCTCCCTCCATCTCCCACCCCCTCCCCCTCCCTCCATCTACCACCACCTCCCCCTCCCTCCATCGCCCACCCCCTATCCCTCCATTCATCTCCCACCCTCTCCCCCTCCCTCCATCTACCATCTCCCACCCCCTCCTCCTCCCTTCATCTCCCATCCCCTCTTGCTTTACCTTGTCAGGTATTGCAATATCCGCACAGAAACGGGTTATGGTGCATTGTTGAGCTGGTGTTAGCATGCAGGCTGATGGATGTGGGTGTGTCGTGTGTGCTATGTACGCGAGCTTATGACACATCAAAAAACATGAACCTGATTGGGTCTATTTCACAGGCAAAGTACCATCACACCTTCCCACTCACTCCACACACACACACACATACACTCACCTTCAATGTACCATCGCACGTCCCTTCTCCCTCTAAACCTGCACTGCACCATCACACCCTCCCTTCTCCCTCCATACATACGTACATACATACACCTTCACTGTACCATCACACCCTCCCCTCTCAGGCCCCCTCTCCTTCCACACTTGCACTATACCATCACACCCTCCCCTCTCTCTCCACACCTGCACTGTATATACCATCACACCCTCCCCTCTCCCTCCACACCTGCACTGTACCATCACACCCTCCCCTCTCCCTCCACACTTGCACTGTATATACCATCACACCCTCCCCTCTCCCTCCACACCTGCACTGTACCATCACACCTTCCCCTCTCCCTCCACACCTCCACTGTACCGTCACACCCTCCCCTCTCCCTCCACACTTGCACTGTATATACCATCACACCCTCCCCTCTCCCTCCACACCTGCACTGTACCATCACACCTTCCCCTCTCCCTCCACACCTGCACTGTACCATCACACCTTCCCCTCTCCCTCCACACCTCCACTGTACCGTCACACCCTCCCCTCTTCCTCCACACCTGCACTGTACCATCACACCCTCCCTTCTCTCTCCACACCTGCACTGTACCATCACACCCTCCCTTCTCTCTCCACGTCACTGCCAAGATCTGCCACTCTGGTGATTGCTTACCTCATTAGGCATGAGGGGAAGTCCCTACTTGAGGCCCACTCATTTCTCAAAGAGAGACATCCCTTTATCTGCCCCTACCTTGATTTCTGGAAGCAACTCATTGAGACACATCTTCAATGAGTGCACGGCACCTGGGCCCTCCTCTCTACTACATACCTCACCATCTTGTACATTTCCTAACCAAGCATATTCATACGCATTTCTCTTCTTTCAACACAACTGTAAACCAATGTCAAGAGTGCCGTTACAAAATGTAACAAGGAGAAAATATATGAGACTTGTGCACTCCTTCCAAAGACTACAAGACAGGAGCTACACACCATGTAAAGTGCTACAGTTCACTAGATGCATAGCTAGAAACACTACATGTGCAAATAACAAGATGAGCTGCTTCATAAAGTATTCTAATGATCGTAATCCATTGCAGTTGTCAATAGTGTTAGCACAATTAGTGCTTCGGAGGATGCTGATTGAAAAGCCATTCCATATTCTTAGCCACAAATCGAATCACTAGAGCGATGGACTGCATTGTGGCATTCATTTGTAGTTGATCATCAGAAGCATCTTTGATTGTCTCATCAAAGAACTTGCAACTCCCTGACTCCCCCTTGTGGCCCGTGTAGTCGGAAATGCCCTTTGCAAGCACAACTTCTGCTTTTGGACCACCTGAGATTGTATGAAATGTTTCCACAGCCTTAAGCACTCCCACGGCTTCCATCTCAACGCCACAAGCGTCTACACTCGGATCACGAAATGTGGCACCAAACAGACTGCTCTTGATCACCAAGGGTCCTGACAAATAGTCAACTTTCTTCACTTCAATCTTATTGAAGTCACCCTGAGCATCAATTTTACACTCTCTCATCATTTGTGTCAAGAGTGCAGAGTCCACTTGGTAAGTGGTCGGACTGCCCTTGAATTTGAATGTTGGTGCTTTGCCTTTCACCATCTCCTTGGCGATATCCTCTTCACATTCTTCTTCCTCTGTATTCAGGTGGCCCTTGATCTTTTCGGCAAGGAGAATGGTGCCCCGTGGAAAGTCCTCTTTCATTGCTTCAATAACAGATGCCCCACAGCAGCCAAGTATAAAGATGTACCGAAGTTTCCACTCCTTATTGTTGGCTGTCTTCATGAGTTCCATAGTTTTGTTAAAAGCTCCCAAAGGACCCTTCTTATCGCAGTACACATGCACTCCCACTTGCTTCTTACCATTAACTTCAAGACTAAAGAGACGATGGGTATAGCGGGGATCTGGTAGAGGTTCAACTTTAGCTCTCGCATTCTTTAGAACTGCATCCGAACTGTACTGGAGCTTACTGGCATGAGGATAACTAGCTTGATCAACATGCTCCAGCAGAAGAAAGCCATTCACCGCCAGCTCTTCCCTCTTGTTTGCAGTGAGGATGGCAAAGCTCACCTCTAGTGTGTCAGGTTCATCAGCTGCAGTCAGGTGGCAAGGAGAGAGAACAGGTGATTCCATATTGCATAGTCTAGCATGCAGCTTTGGGAGCAGATGTCAAACAAGATACATTTGTACATAGCTAAATTACGTACATGGGAAACAATTAAGAGCGTTACTGCAGGTTGAAATGATGGCATGCTCAGAAATTACACAATGCCATACAATTTACCAATCACCACACATCTACGTACTCATACGTTTCTAAATCATATTCAATCCTAGCTTCCTTTCCGTTCTAACCCACACACTTAGACCTGCTACAGCTGTGAAATCATGCCATTTAGCTACCTTAATTAGGAATGCCAGCATGTCATTGAAGGGAGGAATGGCTTTCGAGAGTTGGTGAAAATTGCAAAATTGTGTGTAGTCTCCAGTGTGCTCGTCTTACTGCTTGGTGAAATCTGCTCATCTTTGTCTCATAGATCTGTGCAGTGCAATGTTATGGTTGCTGCGGTGAAATGACATCTCGAATTCCGAGTCTACTCTATTCAACGGAAAAATCTGCATTCACTCATTTTCTAGCTTTCTGTCTGGTTCACAGCACGTGGTACTTGCTATTCTCAGTCACAGCTACTGCCGTATGCCAGTATCTCTGCTGTCCCATCTTCCACAAACCCAGTATCTCTGCTGTCCCATCTTCCACAAACCCCCCGTGCAAAACCACACTCCAGATGTGACTTCATAGTTCACAACCATTATAGTAATGTGTGGGCACACTCACTGGCTAGAGTGCAATCAACAGTTAAACTATTCCTATTGTTCCTGAGGTATGCCTCTAGATAGCTCTCCAGTCAAAAATATTCACAGCCCATTCACATGGACAGCCCCTCCCTTGTGAACTTCACTGATGAGGTGTGCATCCCTTGAGAGGTGGAGAACCCCGCCTAAGCAACAGGACAACAGCTGCTCACTTGATGATTAAGCGCTGCATCAAGCTGCCCATTTGCATTGAGTGTTACTGCGATCAATATTTTAAGCTGACCCTTGAAGGCCTCTGCAGAGCGCACAAACATCAGCAGTACAAGTCATTCCCATCATTAGCACTACCCAATGTCAAGCTAATTCTGAGTATGTAAGCTGTTAAGCCACGAATTCACAACATCTGCACGACCCTATTTTGCCTCCCTCCGTTTGGCTGGAAATCATACAAAAATAATTGATGCTGTCGTGTTCTCCGTATCACAGCTAGTTGTGTGTAATTATTGTGGCATTAATTAAAACATCACCACCTCCTCTTACTGCTTGGTGAAATCAGCTCATCTTTGACTTATAGATTTGTGTGGTGCTTTGAGAAGTAGACAGCATTGCTAGGTCTTGGAGACACACCGGTTAAGTCTGCAAGTGCTTGGAGCATTCTCTGTTCCGTCCACATCTGACTGGTTGAACAATCATGTATAGCTGGTACACAGTTATGCACCCATGTCCTGCTTGCTCTCTTGTGGGACACACAACGAGGAGTAATGCCTAAGACTTAGATAGACTAGCTAACATTGTGGTAACAACAGTTTTGTGGTGGATAGTTTATAAATGAAAATTTCATGTGAATTTCGCTAACTAATCAGGAATCTACAGCAATATTGCCTTTTGTATGTACGTGGTTTATAAAAGACAACTAACCAGGATAAACCTTGGCTCAATGAGCTCTATGATCTCTATAGAGGCCCATCATAGACACAGCCATTTAGGTACAGCCTTCACTACTGTTTCACTGCTTGGGTAAAGTGGACCTTCCTCCATCTCTGCTATTGGCTACCAGATGTCTTTCCCTCCCTTGTACAATAGACCACTTGCACGCAAGCAAAAATGTGTGTGGAATGTGACGACGTCACACTGGTGGGACCATTTTATGTACAGAAAGATATATAGGCGAAACAAGTATTCCATTGGCTTGACACTCTTGTGCCTAAACTGTGCTCTTTATATTTCTCTATTATTCAAAGGTCTATGGACAGTAACAGTTGGGTTGGGCTGAGTTCGTGATCACTGCAAACACACACATTGCATCACTTACAAGATGGTCTCACTTGAGGTGGACACACATTGAAGGGGGTTGCTGCCCCAGGGTGTGTGGGCTAGGTACACATTGCGTCACAGGTGAGGACTAACATCCAAATACATGTACCAACTGGTGGTCCTTACTCTACACAAAACACATCACTCCGCAGAGGACACCCAAGACAGCAAAGAGGCATGGCCAATTCCATCCAGCCTCATGGAAGGGAAAGACACTCCACACTGCTCACCTTCACAGATGGGTGGGCTCCTTTCTGCAGCAACTGCTCCTCCACTCACAACTGGAGCAGGACTGGAGACAGCCAATGCCTCTACAGTTCCTTCACTTCCTGTCAAGGCACATCTGACTACTGTCTTAGCTGGAGGCTGGTCTTGCAGGGCACCCTCTGTGGATCGCTTCCTCAGGGAAGGCTCACCTGGGGACAAGCAGGAGCAGGAGTCAAAGCAGGGGTGGGCGGTATTAATAAATATGGAACTGTCGTGTCTGTCGTGTGTCTACAGTCAACCATACAGCAGATGGGATGCACACCCACCCACACCCACCCACATGCGCCCATGCACCCACATACGTACAAGCACATACCTGCTGCTGGATTGGTCCCAGTTTCTACAACTCCCTCAGAGTGAGTGGGAGGAGTAACTGCAGTGAAGAACAACGATATGACTTTAATACACATGCTTGCTTGCTACAGCTGCTGAACCCATGGACAGGCTGGAGCAACACTCACACACACACAGTGCCACTGAACTACAACAAGCACTGACAATCATCACCAACCACTTCACTTTCTCCCCCTTTTACAAGTCGGCTCTAAGTAAATGTGTTGATTTTGTTTACTCCAGTTACTGTTTACGTAATATGCAGATCTGCCAATGCAACTGTAATTCTACAGTGCCAGGTACCAGACCTCACAGGCAGGCACTATAATTAGTCTTACTAGTGAATGGAGTGTAAAGAGTCGCCTTGAGCATTTCTCTGCCAGGCTCAACTATCTTGCAGCATCCTTCCATACCGAGGAGTTTCTTCTTGATGTCTGCCGCTTGCACTAGAGAGTGAATTCGCCACACTGTCAGAGTACATCCGTCACGAGCCTCACAGTATGTGAAGGCGAGGTTAGGCACTTTTAGATGACTGATCAGAAAATCTTTGTGATTCTTGATGTCCTTCAACCTAAGATTTGCAGAATCACACTGGCATTTCATTTCTAGCCAGTGTCCTTCGCCGCAAGGGGGCTTGTCCTTTAGTGCTGACAGACTGTCCGTCACATGGTTACCAAGCTTCTTCACGTATGGTTTGATTACTTCCAAAGCCTGCGTGCACTCGCTCTTTTCTAAAATGAGAAGGAGCCTACCAAAATCAAGCCAGTGCCACCAATTTTGCTTTCTGGCTAGCTGAAAGAATTCCTCGATGGTTTTGGCTTCTTCTGCACCAAGGAAGATCGAATCATTTGGGTCAGGGTGGGTCATCCAAGTGGCCAGGTGTAGGAGATGTTCTTCTTTCTTCTCTTCCTTCACTGCGACAATGATGTCATGTACTACTGCCCCAAATTCACAGCTGAATTCTGCTACTTGTCCATCCGTCTCTACCACGACTTCTGATTGCTTTCCCTGTTGGCTGTCAGTGCCAAACATCTGACCAGTAAAGTTGAAAGGACAATTGGTGGCCTGCTGCATCTGCACAGTCATGTACTGCAGAGTAGCTGCTCCATTTGGAGTAGCGCAAGGAAGTGGGCCATCTCCACTCCTCTCTGTAGAATTAGGCATCAATGGCGAAGACTGTGGCCGGACGAGAAGGCTCGAACCAGTGCTGGATTTCTGTGATGGGTTCTGAGCGTGATCGCCATCCTCGCAATCGCTGTCTTTCTTACGAACCTCCCGACTCTCGCTCAAAGCAGGGCCTGGCGAAACAAGAAACATATTATTATTATTATAATAAGAATTATATCATCCACACGGTCAGTCTAGTGACGGTAGCTAGCTACGTACTTATTACCCGTCATACAGCCTAGCTACACAGGCTAACCAGTGTCAGTTGCGTTTGATGACCGTGCACCAGTCACGCTTGAGTCTTGTAACTCTGTCATTACGATCCACTCAGCACCTCAAGACACGGGATGGCTATACTTTTCTCTGGGAAACTTCCCGACAGCAGAGAGGCGTGGCTTGTGTATACCATATTTGGCCATAGATAGAGGAGAGAACGATTGGCAACGCAAACCAGAGGTGTCGGAGCTCCGAGCGTATTACGTGCTTGCTTAGTAACCAAAATGGCGGAAACTTTGCACGATTCGGCGACGAAACAAGTCAGCGATATCTTGGAAGTAGCTATTACAGACTGGAGAGTACTGCAACACATTTTCGTAAAGAGCGACGAGGCAGACTCAAGAGTTGCAACAGTTCAAGGATGCAGTACATGCGAATTTCATGTGATCCCTCCCTTATAATTACAGCAACCAGATCCTTTGTGGATTCAACCTGCTAGCTAACAGACTACTGTTAGCTAGCAGCTAACAGTACAGCTACTGTTCAATCAAGCGCTGATTGGATCCATAAAACGAGATGGGACGCAAGAACACAGACCTCCAGTAGCACCTACAATGAATCAGAAATTGGAAGCTGATGAAGAGAATGTAATTCGTTACATGGCAGGCTACATCCCGTTTAAGCTGCTTCAAGTTTACAAGCGAAAGAAGTGGCTGATGTAGTAGCTTTTGAGTGCAGTGGCACAATCTGGCACTGAAGACGATTTCTATGCCTATATATACCCAGGAGTGGACAGCTGCCATCAGTAGGGGAGAGGTATGTATTGGAGTTCAGCAATGTCACCTTCGTATTCTTTCGACAAGTTGACATGTTGATGAGGAAGTTGTTGTCACAGCACTTGGTAAGTGGTACCATTAGTCAGGGTGATGTGACAGAAGCCATGGTCAAAGATGAAGACCTCCTGTTTTGATTGGACATATTAACTGGCTGGCTGTTAAATGAAAGAAGTGCATCAGTTTTGAAGCAAGTCATCATTCTCTGGATGATGATTCGTGTCCACGCTTTAGCCAAACCTAACGTTAAGTGAACAGTACAAGTATGACAATGAGAAAGACGCAAGTAAAAAGAAGGCATTGAGAAATGAGCTGAGTAAGGCACAGTAATTAAACTCTTTATATATAATACTCACACATACACGTATATTTTCACCATGATGTACATTGATCTTATATATCACAGTACTAGCTTTATATGGATCATATTCTACTTTGTTTGTAAATACGTATTTGGTCTAATTTTTGTGCAATTTGCAAATGTACAATACATAATTATGTAGCAATGTAATTCATATTGTACCGATTTGTGATGCATGACATTAACGTATATAATTATAGAACATTATGCATGTGTATTTATTCACAGAATATATACATGTCATCATAATTAATTATATACATGTGTGACGATGCGTGATTGTCTTGCATGAATTAATCATTGTCAGACTTCCGCTTGCATGTGCTTTGGGGGGGGTTGCCAACTTTTGGCCCTGTTGCAAAAATTTGTCGTTTTGCTATAATTATTATATGGCAGCTGATTGTCAGCCATGGCCACATACCTCATCCAGCACTGCTGATGTTTGTAATGTCTGTGACCTCTTGCACTGTCTTGGAGCTGGGATTGTTGCTCCATCCACCACTCTGCCAAACAAAAGTTTTCCAAAGGATCTGTGTTAAATTGGGCAATGCCTACCAATGGCATCACTGCAAACAATATATGATGTATATACTCTACGACTGTATATATATACCATAAGCACTGCCTGATTACATCTGTAGTGAAACATACATGTACGTGTATTGCTATACTCAGACCACTGCCATACTTCACATGTAATCTGAAGACCTTCTCTTGTTTCACGGGATAAAGAATCAGCTCTTGCTCAGCTTTTGGGAACCCCTCCCTGTTTGGCACACTTGTCTCCCAGCTGCTCAGGTAACCTAAAGAGCATCCTCCAGCCACTGTTAATGGAAAACTATCAACAGCAAGAGATCAATGTGTATACATATATACACTGTGCAGAATTGGAGGCATTTATCTATGTAGCTAGTTCGTCATGTACATGACTCCCTTTAATCTTTTATCATCTGGGCTTCTGTACGGCTTTAGGTCTTCCCTGTGCTTGTGGGTAGACTCATCTGAGTTTCGCACATTCAGCATGTCAAAAAAGCTATCCAACAACAACATGAATGTTTGCGTAGCTGCTGAGCCAGGGATTCTGCAAAACGTCATGACCCCAGTCCTGCTTCAGACCTTTAAATGATACAGTGGTTTTAGGGTTTCTGGTCTCGATTGTCTATTGCACACTTCAATCACTCATCATGTGATTATTAAACTGGAACTGCAGAGGCTCACCTGCTATTGGAGTTCACCTGAGCTCTGTGGTTTCAATACTAATCACATGAGTGATTGCAGTGTGCAATGGACAATCGGGACCAGAAACCCTAAACCACTGTATCAATGAGTAATCAATTACTTACAGTGAAACTACATTTATATATAAACACCCTATAAAACTGTGTAATTGCACCACGCCCACCCAGAAGGTCACAGAATGACCCCATGGCACTGAAATGACACAGACTGACCTACCACACTCTACATGCCCCCAACATACCTACATGCACGTATATATAGCGTAATATGTACACATACGTATATGCTCATTTTGTGTTTTGAGCAGTGCTTGCATGTAAGCATGCTCCTGGCCTGATGCAGAAATCCTGCTCGCATTTGAATGTAAGCACTACTAGCATACGATTGGTTCACAGGGTTGTTCACACTGTACTGTGGAGAGACCTCACTGTGTGCACACACAAAGGTGTCCATTGTTCTATTGACCATTTGAATGTGGTGAGTGCTGTTCTCCCCTTGTGTGTGAAGGTGTACCTGTTTCAAGAGCCTTATACCACCGCAGGGCAAGGTGGTGGGTGGTTTGGATGTGTGCATCACCACTGTGCTGGCTAGTATTCATGTCCTGGGACACCCTCGTGGTCCTATGGGTTTGCAAATGCTATGAAATGGACAGAGCGCTGGGTCGAAGTGTTCACAATCTATGCTTATGGTAAGACATACGGTGCCGACATTATTCACAAGGATCCTATCATGCTCCAATATGGAAACAGGTGGGTGTCACTGTGGGAGGTGTGGGCTACCAAGCCAGATTGTCCTGGAACTCTGCCACCTGCAGGCAAGTATGACTTCTGCGCTGGAGAGGCATTTGGAATATTCAAGCTGTAACCAGATGAAATTCATGCAACCTCAGCAGATGGTGCTGAGAATGGTATAACCATGTAGTGTGATTCAAGTAGCCATAGAAACCAGTGTGAGTAGCAGAGCCATACCATACCAAGTGTGAACTACAGCTAGTGTATAGAACTGTGATGTGGTTGTGAGGTGAGGTGTGGTGGTGAGGTCGATTCTAACTATTATATAAAGTGTGTGCCAAACTGTGAGGATTGGATTTGCTACAGCACACGGTGATGCTTGAGTTGTGCATGTTGCGTCTGTGCTTGCATGCAATTACAACACATACACAGAAAGTCACTGTGTATAAATGAAGTAATAGCATGACAATAACGAACCATGTGGACAACACGAAAAGGAGCACATAACACTAGGCCAAAAGATAAATTTCCTGATCGTCCTGCATCATGAAATTTATCAGGAAATATTATTCGCACAATTTCCTGTAGTAGTTTCAGTACCCATGCAATGGATTGGCATCATTGTATACACGAAAATGGCCGACACAACTACCTACGTACATGTACATTTCCTGAAGGTCAGCGATATTACCATGATGTTACTTTGTCAATGTGTACTGTTAAGGACGGTTCGGCCCTAATGGCTGTCTCCGTCATTGCGCGTACGTGTGTGTACATATTTGCGCCTCTGAGCGTTCTGTGCCTGCCTCTGTGAGCGCCCTAGTCGGCCCTAGCGAGCACCTTCGCTCGCCTCTGTGTGAGCGTCCTAGTCGGCCCCTGCGAGCGCCTTCGCTCGCCTCTGTGTGAGCGCCCTAGTCGGCCCCTGCGAGCGCCTTGCTTCCCTCTGTGTGCGCCCTAGTCGCGACCCATACCCGACCACTGGGAGTGCCTTAATTGGCTTGCCTCTCCCAAGTCGACCCCTGCCAACCCCTAGCCTATCCGCGCGAGCACCTTGCTTGCAATTGGCCCTTTGAGCGCCTTTGCTTGCTTCAGCTTGGGCCCTAGCTAGTCTGCCTCTGTGTTTGCCCTTGTCTGTGTGCCCTAGTCTGCCCCTGTGAGCGTCTTTGCTTGCCTCACTTGGGCCCTAGCTAGCTAGCTGCCTCTGTGGTTGCCCTTATGTGCCCTAGTCTGCCCGGTGAATATCTTTGCTTGCCTGTGTGAGCACCCTAGTCTAGTCCCCGGGAACGACTTTGCCCGCCTCAGCTTGGGCCCTAGTCTGCCCTTCATTGCTTGCTCCTATAGCTATGTGCTGACAGCGACTCCCAGCAAACCTGATGAGGCCTGGCATTGGCCGAAACACACTTAGGTGTGTCGTTTGCACTGGAGTGTATATGTATCCCTATATACTACTACTACTACTACTACTACGTATACTACTAGTATGTGTTCCTTCTTTTCTTTGTGCTGATGCACCTGCTACACACCGTATTTCACGTGTATACCAGATTGTCGCTGCTTACATTTGTGCTAGTGCGATACTGCATGGTGTTTAGTCTTATCGATATCGTATGTGAACACTGCCAATTCCTTCTCTCTCTGTGCAGCTAAGAGAAACCCCTTTTAAGCCTGCCAACCAAGAAGGGACCTCCTCCTGCCAAGATACCCCCCCTACTGGCAGCACACACATACTCTTAAGCAATATGCACACCAACTTTGAATATAGCTAAGCGGGAAGCAAAATTCCCTCATCCTGAATAATAAAATTAATATGTAACAAAGAGCATGGTCAGCAGTAGCATCCAAGTGAAGCAAGAAGTTGTCGAGAGCCAAAGGACTCCCCTGAGAACATGCGTGCATGTAAGGACTGCCTTGCCAGTTCAGCTTTTAGTTGTCTTCGCTGCACGCATCGAGCACATTTCAGATAAATGTGCTTGGGCTTCCGTTGCTCCTCGTAAAGCATCTCGCGTATTCGATCACATTCAGCTTTAAGAGCATTGAAATCTGCATCTTGCTTGTCTTTTTGGGTGTCCTTAAGCTTGCCACGTACATCAGAAGCAGAAGCTGAGTTCTCCTGAGTTCTGAGGTTCTTCTGCTTGGTCACTGTTCATGTTCGCTTCAAGTTCTCCTTGTGTTAGCCAACGCTTTGTACTTACGTTGAAGTACAGTCTCTTGTGGTCACAATATGTCTTCCATGACAGATTCTTTTGACAGTGGGGGCAAGTGTATATTGATTTTGGCTTCTTCCTTTCAGGCTGCAAGAATAAAATGTATATGGCACAGCTAGCTAATAATCACACCATTACTGTCTAAATGTTCAGCAACAGCAAACCACAAACAAATGTGACTTAGCTAGCTAGCTAGCTAGCTAGCTAATTCAGATTGGTTCCTGCCAATAGCTACTGCTAGCTAAATACAGCATGAATAGCCAGGTAGCTAGCTACGTAAAACGCTAGCTGGCTAAAGCTAGCTAACTTGCCTACAAGCCAGGTCTCTGTGTGATTCAATGGCAGTTAGCTAGTGGCTAGCTAGCTAGCTAGCTACATTTACTAGCTATTTAACAGCCAGACATGAGCACGACACAAACTCTCGCGTAAGTACAAATGCGTACCTGAGATTCTTCGAGTACAGCTACAGAGACAGCGTCTCTAAGACGATCGCGCGAGGCCATCTTAACGATCAGCAAGACAAACAAAGTGCACGCGTGGCGGGTATATACGACTGAGCTACACGTGGTCCCGGCTTCACTGAGCATGCGCACTACAACTGCACGTGATGCACATTGCCCTATAAGGCATTGTGGCGGCAAAGTTAAAATTCATAAGGGGGCCGGGTGGATCGACCTTCCTATGCATTCTATTGCAGACTTTAGCTATGGCTACCTTGCGCGGTGTGACTCCCGACCTGGAAGACGTCTCAGATTCAGAGCCTGAGGACCTTATGCCCCCTGTGGAAGTGGAACACACAGGAAGCTTCATCAGCTGTTCCACTCCAAATTCATCTCTGCTCTCTGCAGATCTAGAGCCCCCTGCAGCTGCTACTATGGCTACAACTCCAGAACAGAGTTTTAGCAGTGTTCCAGGAGGCGAGACATCATTCATGGCCATCCTAAGGGAGACAAATGCCATTGTGAAGCGCTTTGATTCCAGGTTGGATGCGTTGGAGCAGAATGTGGCTGAATTGAGACAGAAGGAAACTACTGCTACCGTGACAAGCAGCGGGAAGGGAAAGCCAGCAGTTACTGATGAAATCAGGGTAAGGTGTACTCCCATCCAAGCAAGTATTGCCAGTGCATCCCAAGGTATACATGTAGCTAGTTAGTCGGCACTTGTTTTCTATTCCTCTTATACAGAGAGAGACTCGCCGAACATACAAGAAGCTGCAAGGAGAGAACAGTGACAGTGATCCCTTTCTTGGCTGGTCTCTCGACTCAGCGTGCGTTCAATGTGCTATCTGTTCATCACATATAATATGTGTGTGTCACAGTGTATGTATTTCTGCTGAATGCGTCTCTTGCGCAATTCAGGTCCACTCTGAAAAGTGACCAGAACCAAAAGACGCTGGACACTCTGGTTAAGGAAGTACGAGTGCTTCATTCAGACTTCAGCTTATCCGCTGTGATAGGTATATGACTACTTTTATAATATTTGATTTTGAACCTGATGAATAAGTGCTGTTTAAGTTTTTATTACCACATTATAGATGCTGCCAAGAGGTACTATCGTACCTGCCGGGAAGAAGAGTCAAGGCAAAGAAGGGGAATAGCTGCACAGAGGTAGGAGGGGAGGCGCAAGGAGGAATGCATTTTGAGAGTAAGTCAGTTATGCTTGTGAATGTTGACTGCATGTGTTGTTCCTAATTTTTGCTGAATGCTATATTTTGTGTATCATATTACCTTGTCAGAAGCGAAAAGACCGGGCAGCTGCACTGGAGAGATGCACCTTGCCTGAGTCCTCCAAAGTGAAGTGGCGAAAGGTGATGGACAACTTGCTGATGTCCAGCGAAGACAGCGGAGAAGAAGACAATGTAAAACTCTTGACAAAGAGGCCACTACGCTGCAGGACTCCAAAGGTGGATGCCTTCTTTGCCAAACTTGACTCGCTTTCTGCCACAGAGAAGAAGGGGGCCAACAGTCGTTTGGCTTTTCCCCGGACTATTGGCACTCCCTCTGACAGGACGTTTGACTACAGTAAATTCCCTGCATGGGCTGTAACTCAACAGTAACATTGTCAACTCGCTTGTTTTACATTGTACTTGTTTATCTCTCTGAGTATATTGTACTTTCTTTTTTGTCTAATTTCCATTTGGAAATGAAGGGATCAATGAAAAATAATAGCAATGAAATTGCATGATAAATTGCATGATAAATTGCATGCAGGAAATTTGCATGAAATTTGGCATGACATTGCATGTACATGCAATGTTATCTGTCATGACCACCCCAATTTGTCCTGTCCTGATCCATGAAATATGTCAAGGAAATGTAGCATTTCCTGACCATCAGGAACACCATAGGAAATGTTGAATTTCCTGCTTGTGGCATGGGCAATGAAATCTTTGTTTTGGCCTAGTGTAATTTGCCAGGATATGTTATAGTCACTATAATTATACATAATTTGACTATATTATATATATGTACACTTTGAGGTAGACATGCACCATCCAACAGAAGGGAATTCGAATGCATGTACGTGCACATGGACACGTGCACACATATGTAGTGCTGCAGCTGGAATTGACTGGCGACTATCATACAACATTACGTATATGGTATAATGTTATAAGCCAAAGGTGAACTTGAGTTGTATAATTATGCGATGTAATTATATTATTATTCATGCATGCATATACGTATATATTATATATATATATTATATATATATAATTTATAATTATTCCTTCCTACATATAATTATACATGTATAAATATTAATTACACTTGCACAGGCCACCCATGGTATTCACAGTATAACAATGGAAGTGTCTACAGCATATATATAATTATATAATATTATATATATATATATGTGAGCGTCCACGCAAAAACCCGGCTTCGTGCATAATTGCATAAAGTTCAGGAAGCGGAATAAACGAAATCGCGAACGAAATCGTCCGCCTCTGCGGTATGGTAGTAGTGGAAGTGATACATCTCTGCGAGAGCTTTCATTTGATACCTAATTTGTCTTGTTTAGCTCAAGGACTAGCTTTTAGTTAACATTTTGAAGTAGCAAGTGTGTTGGCAGAACTAGAAGAACTGGTTTACCCGCTGAATAGAAGAATAGGCGCCCTTGGCAAGCAGCAAACGTTTGTCACAGCTTTGGACAGCGAGGGAAGGGGCGAAATAGCTTCTCCTTGTTTCCTTCCTATGGAAGAAGCGGCTGATGCCCACGAAGGAGAAGATAAAGGTCTCAGTTTGCCCTTTCGAGCCGCTGTGTAGAAGCAATGATCCAGCCACAACTGGAGGAAGAGGCACACTCAATTCGTCGATTCGCCGCCCGTGTCGGCAGATCTTAGAATAGAATGAAGCTATGGGGACAAGCAAGATTACCTCCTCACGAAATTCTTGGCAGAAGTCGTAGCTGTACTGTAAGTCCCTAATTCACCATGCTCTAGCTTTCCTGAGGCACCATTGCCCTTATATTCGCAATAGCAGTTTACAGCTGCCTAGTTTACAGCCCAGCTGCGTGCACAACACAGATATTGTAGCACTCTAGCCAACATTTGCTAGCTTTTTACCGAGGGAAGGTAGATTGCTAGGTAGCTTCTGGCCTGCGACCAAATGCATTTTACTTGGTGGACAGATCTGTAGGAAGAAATGTTACTTCAAATATACATGCAGTTAGTAGAGAATCCTCAGAGAACCTTTGGAAAACTGATATAAGCACAGATATTGACTATTTTGCAAGTGTATGAGGTCATGAATATATTTATAGGGATCATGAATATTATTATCATTGCTTATGAATATTAGAATTAGGTAGAACTTTTATTTTATACTCAAATATCTCGCAGTAGGAATGGAAATGGAGGCTGCTCTTGCAGCAGCTGATGCCTTTCGCATAGATGATGCATCATGTGCAGTAACTCAAATTTGGGCAAATATACACGAAACCGGTTTTTTGCATGGACACACACATATTATAATTATATTATAATAATAGCAGAAATGTTTATGGCACTGGCTGTGAGTCTTGGACCCTGCAAGCGAGGCATACGTCACAGTTGCAAGCTGTGGAGATGAAATATTTAAGACGTGTGGTATATAGGGGTAACATGGACGGACCGGGTGCGAAATGATGAGGTGAGAGAAAGGCTAGGGTAAGAAGCAGTTACAGACATGATGCGGAGAAGGCAGAGGGGGTGGTTGAGAAGCTGAATGAAATGGACAATGGAAGACTAGTAAAGAGGGTGTTCGAAGATGAAGTGGAAGGCAAGCGACCAAGAGGAAGACCACGGAAAAGATGGATAAACAATTAAAGTTAGCAAACTATATAATGCATGTGAACATCTCTCAGTAACTTAATTAATTATTCCTAAGCCATGAACCCTTTTATATATACATAGTCCCTTCATGAATTTACATATCCGTTTTGTTGGCAACCCCCTGCATAGGGGATAATGCCTTGAATGATTGATTGATTGATGTTTATGACATTATAATTATGCATACATAATGTTTGAGTTGGAGATGTACACGCAGCAGTGCAAATAACGCAAGCGAACATTTGTAACAATTTGCACATACATATATGCTGTTGTGCATGTTGTGTTTGAATAGCCTTTGCCATCGATCAGAGCTCGAGTCTACAGACCTAAGGCCACCACTGTCGAATGTTGATTACTGTAAATCATTGCACAGCAATGTAAAGTAACAGTACAAAAGGTACAAGAGCACACTGCCAAGAATGTATCACGAATAACTGTAGATCAACTATAGGTCCTACTATAGGAATGTAAAAGACACAACAGTTAGCTTATGTACGATGGATACCCTGTACAAAAGACACAACAGTTAGCTCATGTACGATGGAGACCCTGCACTGGAACCTGCAGTCAATGGAAGGCATAAGATATATCAAAAAAGCTGGGAGAATTCAATGCAACTAAGGAGAATCACCGTTAGAGTCATCCCCAGGTGGTGGTGGTATATCAGAAATCTTGGCAGCTTCCTGGTCTTCTGAAATTGTTACAAACAGCAGGGATCAATGCACAATAGTACAGTTGCATGTAAGACCAAAGGAATGTCATTACCATGACGTCAGATTCAGACTACTGCCTGGACTGTGTTAACTCCTATCCTTTCTATGGAGAAACACAATCATGAGCGCTTCAACTTCCCTTCCTGGGATCTATGTGTCAGTATCATTCATGGAAACGATTCAGTGGTAGTTTCCATGCGTGTACGATTCAGTGGTAGTTTCCATGCGTGTACTACTGTGAACAGAGACAATCCATGAAGTGGTTGTCTTGAAATCGTCTGCCAAATGCCCGTGTGACCCAAAGTGATGCTCACTCCAGCTGATTTTCATTGTGTTGATCTTAAGGAACCGTTGAAGACTGCTTCAGTATCTGCACTAAGGTGGTGGCTACAGTTTAGAAGCTCAGTCGACTCCGCTTCTTTTAAAATTGAAGTTACTGCTATATTGCCATATGTATCCTACTTGAGAGTCGTGGGCAATGTGGGACACTGGAGATGATCTAGTCTCTACCAAGAGCATTTATTAGTAACAAGCAGAACCTCTCAGTTTAACTGTTACTGATACTGCTGCTACTGACACATTATTACTCAAGCTGTGATCGACTCTTAGCTGTTCCAACTTATTGATTTTAGATGCAGCCTGCGGCAGTTTCTTGTTGATGGTCTTTGTTCGAGGTTGTACACGCGTGGAAACTACCGCAGCTTAGTGCTGAATCGTTTCTGTGAACGATACTGACCTGTAGATCCTAGGAAGGGAAGTTGAAGTGCTCGTGAGTGTGTTTCTCCATATAAAAGATTGGAGTTTATGCAGTCCAGGCAGTAGTCCAGATGTGACGTCATCAACCAATTAACATTCCTTAGCTTACCTGCAACTGGTCTTTGTAATGTTAGAGCACATGCACGCGTGTTGCTTATATTCAAACTTACCAACAATCTTTTCCAAATCTTTAGCTTTCTCCCTTAGCATTTTTGCCTTTCCTTCAAAGTTATTTTGTTCCAAAAGTGTACAAAAGTTTTCAAAGTATTTATCTTCCATTTCCAGTAGGTAATCAATGACCTTGTTCATCTGTTCAGCGGGAGTCCTCTTGGATTCCACCACCTGCAACTGCTCACGACTAAGAAATCCCAGATTATCTGGACTGGCAACACCTAATTTCTCCAGCTGCTTAATCATTACCACGCCCATGTCCACTCCCCCAAGCTCTTTTCTCATGAATTGCAAGGCTCCCTTTTTCCAGGGGCTCATGGTTGCTGGATATGGAGAAAAGGACAAACATCCATGCTGCTATACAAGTAGCTCTTTTGAGTTAAAATTGGACATGAAAGCCCACCCCACTGAAACATGAAAAGCATAAAAGAGTTTCAATTTCATAATCACCATCAATATATGTATATATTAAAAGTAACTGAGGACAATTTCAGAGATTACTGCTGAAGTGACATTATGCACTTGTGAAAGGATAGAAGGTCTAACTTGTTGCACGTTGAACGAGGACGTTGTTTAACGATCATGTAGCAAGGAAATTGCAGTGAGATGTTTTGACCTCGAGGGATTCATCAGTCGCTAAACTTCTTTTCAGTTTAGTGACTGTAAAAGACCCTCGAGGTCAAAACATCTCGCTGCAATTTACTCCTTGCTACGTGATTGCTCAACAACGTCCCCGTTCAACGTGCAACAAGTTAGACCTTCTATCCTTTCGCAAGTGCATAATGTCACTTCAACCAGTAATCTTTGAAATAGCTAAAGTGGCCACTTCTCTGCTATTTAAAGCAGACCTGGGACGTCATCCTCATGCAGGGGCAACGGGTCACAGGTAGCTTGTTTTTTTAGGTTCTCTTCCTCATACATTACATCATCAGTTGCTTCTCTTATGCAGCTGGAAACAGTAGCAACTCAAGCAATTATTCCACTATTGCGGGTGCCTTCCCGACTGTAATTTCTAATTGCACAAGTGAGTACTTTCCATTGCCCTGTACCATCATAGATGATCTAAACTGGAATTGAAATCAGGTATTGCATACTTTGTGCTAGAGCGACTATGTGTTTCTTTTGTATAGATAGTTGCACAACGTTACAACACACATTGTCACACAATGCATTTCAGAGATCTCAGATTTTGCCTCCCTAGTCCCGTTCCTAGTGTGCACAGCACAGACAGGTGCACTGATGATCCATTTCATTATATTATCCTTTGGAGCAGGTGCTTTTGCCGAATATTGTTAGTTACTTCTTTAGTGGTAGAAGTTCAGTGCTCTCGTCACTACTGATGCTGACAATAGCTATCACTGGTGTTAGAAAAGTAGACAGCATTGCTAGGCCTTGGAGAGCATGGCTCACACTTGTAGTTAGTGAGTGCTTGGAGCATTCTCTGTTCCGTCCACATCTGACTGGTTGAACAAAGTTGTATAGCTGGTACACAGTCTTACTTGCCCTTGTCTGCTGGTACACAGTTGCACCCATGTCCTACTTGCTCTCTTGTGGGATACACAATGAGGAGCAATGCCTAAGGTTTAGATAGACTAGCTAACATTGTGTTAATAACAGTTTTGTGGTGGATAGTTTATAAATGAAGATTTCATGTGAATTTCCCTAACCAATCAGGAATCTACAGCGATATTGCCTTTTGTATGTATGTGGTTTATAAAAGACAACTAACCAGGATAAACCTTGGCTCAATGAGCTCTATGATTAGTCTCGCTAGCCAGACCGCTTCCTCCCCGACCGATGACGTCAGTTTGTAAACAAGTATTTCGAGTTAAAAAACTCGTGGGGCTGCCGCCCCAACTCGAAGTACTTGCTGACTCAGTCACAAGTCAGGTACATGACAATTTGTTCAAACTTTCCCATACAGAAAGCATTGGCATGCACATAGCTTCACTCATGCAAGGGAACGCAGACATGAACAGACTGTGCAATTATTTCTTTCTTTCCTTTGCTCATTCGGAGCTGCACCAAACAATCCTGCTATTCATACCTAGCCACATAGTGTGTTTCTTGCTTGAAGACAGAAACACAATCAGAAGGTATTGACACACACACATGCACACATGCAGACACACAAACACACACACACACACCACACACACACACAGCCCAGAGGGACACGGTAGCAGGTGTTTGGCCGAGGCAGAAATTAGGATTCGTTCGAGTACCAACAGCGCGCCACTGGAGACAATTGTAGCTAGAGGCTTTCACTGCGTGCTGAGATTTTCTACGCGAAACACAGCTAGCAAGCCTAAGAAGAGATGATTCACGCCCTCACCAAGCTTGGCGTTACTCCTGACAATTGTTCTCGGCAGCATTGTCAAGATAGAAAGTCGGCAAGCCACAAATTGAACACGCAGCAAACGATACGGTTCGTTTTCTGAGCTTAGCGCCGCTCCTGTCCTTTGTCCGCGGCAATGGTGCAACAACGCTGATGTTGGCATCCAATGAACAGAGCGGGACGTTCAAAGCGACGACTAACGGCGACCTGTGCCGCTTTCTGAGGTCTTTCTGTAGCTTTCTCCCCCTAGCGAGCCACAAAAAATGGCCGACAATATAAATGTTTCCGAACGCAATACTTTGCCTGTACTTTACAATATAAATGTAAGTACAGTTATACTACCACCGCGTCAACATTATATATATATATATATATCTATATATCTATCTATATTTCCGTAACATGAAGCCATACAACGAGCGCAAAATGAAAACAATATAGGGGCTGCCGCAGGCAGCCCCTAAAAATGGAGGGGAGGAAGCGGTCTGGCTAGCGAGACTACTCTATGATCTCTATAGAGGCCCAACATAGACACAGCCTTCACAACTGGTGCACTGTTGGGGTAAGGTGGACCTTCCTCCATCTCATTAGCTACCAAATGTAGAAGGGCCAAAGTAGCTATAACTATAGCTACAACTAATAACAAGCCAATTTCCACAGAACAAGGTAGCTAGCGTACGAAAGCGTTCTTAAGTATATTCTCGTTACCTCCGCAAGTGCTATATATGCGCTTTTCGTCCTGAATACCAAAGAAACAAGGAATCAATACTGTGCATCTCATTATGGTTCCACATTTGAATCTGTTCTCCTGCAGGGTACCTCTGGCTTTAGTGCACTATGAACTTGAGAACGTGCACAAGTAGTGTACGGGCAGGGGTGCGGAAGCTGAGATACGAGTGCGCGGTCGGCAATTGCGTATGCGTTTTTGTACGTGTGGTCGATAAATGGCGGTTTTTCAGTCAAAGTCGTAAATCGGCAGCGCGCTCGCGACTGGAGCTGAATTAGAAGGGCGGACAATCACGGCTTAGTCTCGCTAGCCAGACCGCTTCCTCCCCTCCATTTTTTACAAACTGACGTCATTTTGTAAAAAAAAAAATGGAGGGGAGGAAGCGGTCTGGCTAGCGAGACTAATCACGGCTATGCTCGCGAAGAATAGTGTTCGTACAAACCCCGACGTCCAGAGCCAAAGTATGCGTGAGTTATGCTTCTCGATCGGTACACAACTTGGTCGATAACCTGGGTAACCGATAACCATGCAAACCTGGGCATGGCTGACTTGAAGAGTGAAGAAACATTTAAGTAACTAATGAGACAGAGTTTAAGTTGAATAGTTGCCAAGCAATGATTGAGTGGATGCAAAAATAACTCACTCATTCTGCTGTAATCGTGCCACGTGATGCACTCACTAATGTATGGTAACGCCCCACCAGTAATTACAGGGACCACAAAGTATACATAGGGTGACCACAATAGACACACACACTTGTAAGACTCATTGGGGGCTACATATTAATATTAATAAGTAAATCCTCACTTGAGCTGATTTTCCTGGTGCTGACTTTAAGGAACCGTTCAAGATCACTTCAGTGCCTGCATGCGCTAAGGTGGTGGCTGAGAAGCTTAGTCAACTCAATGGTTTGCATGCTCATGAGAGTCAACACATTGACTGGGACAGGTACACAGTGAAAAGAATCATAACCAACTATTGGCAGACAGAAGAGACAAGAATCCGTCTACTGTATTGCTTGAATAGACGCTGCTCCGGGTTTAGTGGCTGCCCTCGAATTGACGCTGCACTTAGTGAAGAGCGAAGCAAAATAGTAACTGCTCTTGAATAAATGCCGCATTAATGATGCCCCCCCCCCCCAACCCTAGCACGTGTGTTGGCTTAGAGTGTGCATGTAGAGTCCTTCTTGTCCTGTATCCTCTACTTCTTACCGCTGCAATATGTTAGCCTATACCTATATCTTAATTTGCATTCACAAACCCTCTCCACTTTTTCACAATTAAGAATGAATTAATCATTAAAAGAGGATAGCAGTAAAATGTAGCAGGTTCACAATTTAGTAGATTATTCCAAAACAGCTCTTAGTGAGTGTACAGGGTATCCTCCAATAGTGACGCAAGAAACAAACTGTCTCCATCCAATTGGCAACCTCATTTAATCACTTAAGGTATGTGAAAGTTGCTATAGCTTCATGGTTTGAGTGAAGTTGCCACAGGAGAAAAAGAACCGAGACTGCACTCAAAACTGCAAACACTCATACACACACATGTACATATGTACATGCACCCCACCCACTCCATGATGCATGCACGTATACACCCATATACACCCATGCATGGATAGAAGAATGCAAGACACGGAGATGCCCACACACACTCACACATGCATATTATATGCACGATATAAGAATACAGAACAGAGACGCACACACAAGAGTCACAGACTCACAAACGCACATACACAACGACACCCACTTACGTGAAGAGCCTTCAGTCTGTGCAGGGCCAGGAGTGTGAGGCGGTGGAGCAACTGCAGTGATGGGGAACAGTACATAGTGTGGTGGTAATGAGCTGGTGTTCTAGGTACTACACAGAGTGACAAGGAAGGGAAAGTATGTGTGTTTGATCCAACAACTAGCAAGCACTCGTCTGCAGAAAAAGTACTGAAACAAACATGCACTAACAGTATGCATGAATTCCTGAGCACTGTCATCACAGTCTTTAAGGTATAGTGGTTTGGCTGTGAGACTACACGCACGCACACACGCATGGACGGACGCACACATGCACGCACGCATGCACACACGCACGCACACACTACTTCATCACTTACCTGGTGTAGGCCTGTTGTAAGGTGGACAAACTGATAGATCACTTGATGTCTCAGCTTGTGTAGAGTGCGTCACGCTCAAGGGAGTGGGGGAGACGGCTGCAGTGAGGGGGAACAGAGCAACACACCTCAAACTCTGTGGTGGCAGCATGGGACAACCCTTAGTACATATACAACAGGCTGAGTTGTTCTACCGACACACACCACACACACAGGGAAGGTGTGTGCTACCCCAGTGTGTACATATACACGTACATGTACATACGTAGATATCAACACTCCTTATAGTACATACAATCATATACATGCACAGAGTTAGTGTATGCATAGCTGAGACCAATACGTACATACGTTCATGTGCAGTCACACTACTTTACTACTATGTTGTACATATATCAGTGCCTGTACCACTTGCATGTTGTGGACTATATACTGTTTGCAACAGACCATGTTGGTGATCACTGCCAACACGCACCACCCACACCCACATTGTCCCACACTACGTCACTCACAAGAGGAGGCCTCACTGTGAGGTGAACACACAGAGAGGGTGTTTTCTGCCTGAGTGTGTGGAAACCGTGCAGGGCTCACTGGAGGGGGAGGAACAACGCATTCGTGTAGAAAGGGCACAATATGCAGGTATGCCATATACCAACTTAAACACTTACTGTACACACAAAAGTACACTCATCTCACACCACCCCCTATCCCGCACACAACTCACATGAGGCAACTCTCGTGGTAGGAGAGCACACAGAGAGGCTGCCTGCTGTCCCAGTCGGTGGACACTGTGCAGGGCTCAAGGGAGTGGGGGAGACGGCTGCAAGGGGAACAGAGCAACACACCTCAAACTCTGTAGTGGAAGCATGGGACAACCCTTAGTACATAGGTATACATGTACATACACAGAGTTAGTGTACAGTACAACTGAGACTATTACACATGCACTCACACACACCGGTGTTTGTATACTGCCCTCTATATGTTGTAGACCACACTGTTTCAAACAGGCCGAGCTACTCACCCACCCATATTGTCTCACAGTAACTGCATCACTTACAAGAGGAAACCACACTTTGAGGTGGACACAAAGAGAGGGTCTGTGCAGCCCCACTGTATGTAGACTGTGCAGTGCTCACTGGAGTGGGAGGAAGAACTGCAGAGAGAAGAGGGGGAATATGCAAACTCACACACACTTCCTCCTCTTGTCACCTTGCCCATAAAGGAATGGTATGTAGTTTCTGAGGCCAAAAGATGTCACAAGGGGTGGTCTAGCCAGGCCCATGCCTGACAGCCCTGGGGTGAGTAGCAGCTTCACACCATGGCCATACAAATTGCCGTCCAGGCACACCAGGTAAATCAGCCACCGTAGCCACTAGCGGCTTTGATGGTGGTCAGGTCTGACCGCCAGCACAAGAGACCCCAAGGGGTGCAGTGGTAGGGTAGTGCTGACAAGTGGAGGTACAACAGAGCGAAAAATACTGGGTCACCTCGCGACAAATTGGCACATGCTGATGATGGGAGCTGGCTCGCTGGGTCCAAAGTATGCCCTTTACGTGTAAAGCTCTACCCATCAGCAGAAAATGCACTACTGCCATGCGAATTGCCCAAAATGGCTGTTCTCATGCGTGCGACCTAGTGGGCTCCACACGGCCATCTCGGTAACTCCCATAAACATACACATACCCCACCCAGTCCACATATATACATACCTATGCATAATAATACAAGAATGCAGACCACATGCACACAAGCGCTATGTCGCCCCACTTACGCACATGGCCCACTTACGTGTTGCTTCCCACACAGACAAGCTGGACTGAGAGGTGATCACAGTTTGTGCAGAGCCGAGAGTGGGAGGTGGAGGATCAGCTACAGTGAAGGAGAACATCACACAATGTGGTCGTAAAGTGCTTATACTCTGAGCACACAACATGCAGCATGTGCATCTGATCCAACAACCAGCAAGCACTCTGCTTCTACAAGACAAGTGCATAGCTATACATTGCAACAATGACCATTTTGACAGTCCAACTCAAAATGGTTCTGAGCATATCACCACTCCTGGACTTGCTTTTTAAAATGCTATTGGGGCAGTCAATAATGGGTTTAATCAGTATTCCAATCACCTTGGATTCGCTCATAAGCTGGGCACTGGAACTCCATCTTTCTGTCTACACCACTGATGTGCAGTTTCACCACAGTGGGTCTTCCAATTCTCTTTAGCTCTTTCCTGTACTTGACAATGCAATTTATGGTTGGTGGATACGAAGACTTCTTCACTGCCTTTTCCAGTAGTTTGTGAGAGGCAATACTGTGGCAGTCATATTGCACATCACTGGGCAGTATCTGTTGGGCAGATGCAATATGCAACAGCTTTGGTAGATTGCAGCTAATGACATGAAAAACAACACTCATCCCACATGTATCCTAGCCTCACTCAACAGCTGCTCAATAGGAGCAAAAACAAAGTCTGGTGGTGTGACTTTTGGTGCTCTCTGGTGCCACCTTTGTGGCATGTACTGTAGTTCTTTGTCAGAACACATAAAATACAATTACATTGAAGCAGATTCCTTTCTGCGTAAATTTGGGTGCTCGCACCATGTATAACTACACTTGAAGATGTCATGAGTGCTCTCGGGAATCACCATGGGGTTGCACTTTGCCCTATTGCTCTACACAATGGCTGGTGAGTGAGACAATATACATGTAGACAGCGTCAATTTCAACCTGTCACTGGATCAATGCACCTCTGATGTCCCAATGAAGTCAGCACGCCAGTCACCATGCACATGGCAACTATCTTTGAGTGTGGCAGTGATCCTGTCCTGCTTGAATTGGAACATATCATGCTTTAACACCTTCCACCCACGTCTGTATCTCTGCTGCAGTATCTGTGCAGTATAACATGCAAACACACAACCATTAATGCAAGTATTCCAAAGGAACAATTCAGTACCGATGTGATTACTGAACATTACCTGTGCCCAAAGTGGAGATGCATATGTCACTGCAAAGTTGCACTCGGTTTTGCCCCTTTCTTTTTTCACCAGGAATGTGGCTAGGTACATTGGTGTGGCTCCCAACTTGAACACGTCAGCGTACAAGCTGCAGTGGCCATGAATTTCTAGTAGTCCATAGTGAGAACTACCTGGGAATTTCCCTCCAGCCAGTGGTTGGAAGTCGTACACACTTCCCCTGTTGAGGGAGTGGGAAGCAACAGCAAAGGAGAGGCCATCCCTGGCATGGTCCTCCCCACCATACCAGTGGGGAAGATGTAGGGTCAGTGGTTTGGTCACACGTCGGCCATCATAGTAGATGTACACCACTGGGCTACCAAACTGGTAGCCCTCCGGCAGTGTGAAGGGACCACTAGGAATGATGGCATAGCGCATCTTCACATCAGCAGAAGTGCTAACAGCATCTGGGGGTACCTCCACAAAGATGGTGTCTTCTTTTGTCCCGTGTAATATCTCAGTTGATGGTTCCAAGCACAAGATGCCTCCTTTGGCTTCAATTGATACAGTCTTGATACCAAATGGGATCCAACAAAGTCTTTTCAGAGCGGCTTCATCAGCTGTAAGGGAAAGACACTCATGCATTTGTACATGCAATACTGCCTTTTGGATCATCTACTGAGAGACGTTACACACACAGTCACACACACATACACACCACTCACTCTCAATGTCTGATGCGCCTTCTATCTCTGGTGGATCAGACCCTTCCCCAGTCTGCAGACTGGAGACCTGAGGAGAGTTGAAGAGACACTGAACAACAGTACAATATTACACACACTACATGATTTCTGCAACAGCTGCAGCTCCTCTTGTGTCCCTGACCTTGGTCTTGGGAGGGGAAACACTGAGTTCTCTTGGTGTGGATGTCAAGGGAGATTCTGAATAATTCAATTACCAAGTGACATGAAGAGGTTAACTGCAAATGTTTAAATAAAAGAAATTTAGACAGCTCCACTTATGTATGAGCATGGAATCCTGTTAGATCATATGAACCAAGACAATCAGTTCATGAGACACTAGAAACCAAAAATGTCCACAGACAGATTTAAGGTGTTAACAAATGAGTCACATGAACAAACAAGGCATGTACACTTACTTTTGGCCAGTGGATGCTCTGACAAAGTTTGTGGACTTGCAAGTGTCTTTGTTGGGTATTGTTGAGATGACGACGTCATGGCACTTGAGGTCAGTACTGTTTCCAAAGGGTCAGATGTGGTAGACTCTATTAATGTAAGAAGCCATATGTATGTATGTAATCACTGATATATATGTACGTATATACTCACATATGGTATGTGCTTTGGTGTGTGTGTGGACGGGGAGGGGAGGGAGTGTGCACATCTGATATTGATGTAGTCGTATATAGTATGTAGTTATATATACATATATGTAAGTAGCTATATGGCATAATTAGTAAGAAGTTCAATAGAGGAGAGCAAATGAGAAGTTCAGACAAATACTGTACATGCCGATACAGCTTCAGTGGTGAACAATGCTTTCTTATCTGCTCTCTTCTTAAACAGACCGTTTCATGTTGTTGTACCATCCCTTCTGATACTTGTGCATGTAGTGTCTAGTATTTGCAACAATTTACTGTATCGCTTCAGATTTGTCATGCAGAATGTTCTCGCAGTTGATACTTATTTCCATTCATTTTTTCTTTGAAGTTAATTTCGTCTGAAGTAGTAACAATTACAACTTACATATTTGTATTCGTTGGACCAGTGTCAACCACATAAAGTAAGTGGGTAGATTTTAAAATTCGGCAGATTAGATACGATATGTTGGAGGCTCAGTACTACGTTTTGTTGAATTTAAGGGGATGGGGGGGGGAATGCTCTGTTTAATAGAGTTCTACTACATAAACTTGCTCGAAAATCCCATTCAGTCCCTCACCGGAAGTTTTTCACTCTTCAGCCTATTTCGTATTAGCAAACGCATTCTCATCCAAACTGTGCATTAGCTGTTCAGTGGTCACCACCCCCACCCCAGTGAACCAAATCGCCAATCTTGTGTTTGACGTTCACTCGATTGGTCTTTACTTTAGATTCTAGCCACTCCACGCAGATTTCGTTCCTTCTTCGAGCCATACTTCTTCCTCGTGAAACCTCTGTAACAAGTTTGTTAGGTTACTCTCGCTGTACAAGCGAAGTTGGGTACAAACTATTGATAGCTGCATGTATACCTGCGTGTGCTTGCAGACACACATGCATATGCACACAGTCACCAGCAATTGACCTGTGTTTTTCTGGTATATTACTTCTAATCATGCAGCACAGTAGCTATGTGATTGCTCAACAACGTTCCTCCCTGTTCAGTGCTCTTGGTGAGTATAAAGTTTGGTGGATTCATGTGTAAGACCTTTCATGAGTGTTGCTAGCATGCCAAATTGACAGCTGATCGATGGGCTCAGTCTAGCTGCACTTGGCCATACATTGTAATAGGTGTTGTTGAACTGAAGGGGGGGGGGGGGGGGATTTGCAAGCAATTCTTGTAGTAGAAGTCACACAGACACAGAACGTTTTGGCCATGTAAGCCTTCTCCAGCTGTTGTGCTTCATGACAGCTGAAGAAGATGTAGTACTGTATGTGGCTGATGTTTATTAGACTTCTACTACCTGAATTGCTTGCAAATCTCCCCCATGCATCCACAGTCCTTCAAAGGAAGTTTGTTTTCACTTTTCAGCAATTGGGCATTAGCAAACGCATCATCATCCAAACTGTGCATTAGCTGGTCAGTGGTCACCACACCCACCTCAGTGCACTTAGGCTCACACCCTTGAGCCTCCAGCACCATCATGTACCTCTATACAGACAGTATTATGGTGCTAACAACATGAGTCACATGAAGAAGGCATGCCCCCTTTGAACTTTATCAAGCCCTGCGTTGTTCACATCCAGCTGGGCTTGCCCAACCCTACTCTTGAAGTGTCACCTTGAGGAAAATGTCTGGACACACTACTGGTGTATTATATAGGATTGTGCTGGCAAGTTTCTGTACTAATGTGTTAGTACATGTGCTCACTGTACAGCCGAGGAAACTTCCACTTGACTGAGGACTGTTGAGCTGCAGTCGCTCACAGGAAGGCCGTGGTGCACACATACCTGCAGTTGTCTTCTCTGTCCACGAAGGTGCCGTGAGGAGTCGGCCATGTTTGACTCTCCTCTGGATGCCTTGAACAAGGGTCTGGACTTGGGAGAGATAGTGAAGGCCGCACAGCCCTTCAAGCACAGCAAGATACTCCACTTTACACAGGTCAGGTGGAGGTCATGTGACTGTCACATGCCAGTCACATGACTCCTTTGTGTGGTTGCAGCTTCGGGAAGAAGTTTATGGAGAATTGGCTAATGTTGACCAAGTGGCAGGAGTGAAGGTGTGTGTGTGTGTGTGCGTGTGCATCTGTGTGTGCATGTGTGCGTGTGTGTGTGTGTGTGTGTGTGTGTATGTGTGTGTGTGTGTGTGTGTGTGTGTGTGTGTGTGTGTGTGTGTGTGTGTGTGTGTGTGTGTGTGTGTGTGTGTGTGTGTGTGTGTGTGTGTGTGTGTGTGTGTGTGTGTGTGTGTGTGTGTGTGTGTGTGTGTGTGTGCATGTGCGTGTGCATCTGTGTGTGCATGTGTGTGTGCGTGTGTGAGTATGTGTGTAAATGCGTTGACGTGTGTACATATGGGTGTGTGTATGTGTGTGTACAGAAAACATCTTCACTCTCCCCTATACCCCACTTCTTTCAGTGGAGGAGGTTCCCTCACTTGTCCAATATTCTGAAGGGCCACCGGGCTGGAGAGTTAACGATATTCACGGGCCCCACTGGCAGTGGTAAGACCACTCTCATGAGTGAGTTGTCTCTGGACCTCAGCCTGCAGGGGGTGAGTGGGAGGGTTGAGTGGGAGAGTTGAGGGGAGGGGTGAGTGAGAGATGGAGGGAGGGAATGGAGGGTAGGAGGGTGGGAGGGAGGGGGAAGGAGTGAGTGAGGAGGGGAGGAAGGTTTACTTCAACCAAGGAAGGAGGGACGGAGAGGGTGTTTGTAATCTTTCTGGTACATGTATGGCAAAAACCTTGCAGCAGTCAAAGGTTGCTTTAAACCGAATAGATACATGTGTTCTGTACAAGGTACCTGACTCCTGTTCCCCCATTCTCCTGAAGGTGCCCACCTTATGGGGTAGTTTTGAGATTAAGAATGTACGACTGGCAAAGATAATGTTGAGACAGTTGTTGGGGTGAGTGAGTGAGTCTGTAAACCTCACCACCCTCACCAGCACACCTTACTGTCACCCTCACTCTTCTGTCCATCTCGCCTATCACTCACCCCACCCCTCACCCCACCCCTCACCCTACCCCTCACTCCACCCCTCACCCCACCCCTCACTCCACCCCACCCCTCACCCCTCACTCCACCCCACCCCTCACTCCACCCCACCCCTCACCCCACCCCTCACTCCACCCCACCCCTCACTCCTCACCCCACCCCTCATCCCACCACAGACTAAACTTGGAGAAGCACCTGACGCAGTTCCCCTTCTGGGCAGACAAGATGGAACAGCTGCCAATGTACTTCTTAGGCTTCCACGGCGCTGAAGACGTCAAGAGCGTCATTGAGGTGACTGTCACAACCTCTCTTGTGAAAATATCACTGCCCAGTGTGTGACAAAGTGTCACTGTCTTGTGTCACTGCCTTACGTATGTCACATTACATGATAAGGTCGTTGTGTTGTCTACTGTTCCCTACTTGAGGCCTGCTAGTCTGGCCTGCTAGACCCTCTGACCGTATGAGTGTGTGTCACTGCTGTTGTCTACTGTTCCCTGCTTGAGGCCTGTTAGTCTGGCCTGCTAGACCCTCTGACCGTATGAGTGTGTTTCACTGCTGTTGTCTACTGTTCCCTGCTTGAGGCCTGTTAGTCTGTCCTGCTAGAACCTCTCTGACCGTATGGGTGTGTGTGTCACTGCTGTTGTCTACTGTTCCCTGCTTGAGGCCTGCTAGTCTGTCCTGCTAGACCCTCTCTGACCATATGGGTGTGTGTGTCACTGCTGTTGTCTACTGTTCCCTGCTTGAGGCCTGCTAGTCTGTCCTGCTAGACCCTCTCTGACCGTATGGGTGTGTGTGTCACTGCTGTTGTCTACTGTTCCCTGCTTGAGACCTGCTAGTCTGTCCTGCTAGACCCTCTCTGACCGTATGGGTGTGTGTGTCACTGCTGTTGTCTACTGTTCCCTGCTTGAGGCCTGCTAGTCTGGCCTGCTAGACCCTCTGACCGTATGAGTGTGTGTCACTGCTGTTGTCTACTGTTCCCTGCTTGAGGCCTGTTAGTCTGTCCTGCTAGACCCTCTCTGACCATATGGGTGTGTGTGTCACTGCTGTTGTCTACTGTTCCCTGCTTGAGGCCTGCTAGTCTGTCCTGCTAGACCCTCTCTGACTGTATGGGTGTGTGTGTCACTGCTGTTGTCTACTGTTCCCTGCTTGAGGCCTGCTAGTCTGGCCTGCTAGACCCTCTCTGACCGTATGGGTGTGTGTGTCACTGCTGTTGTCTACTGTTCCCTGCTTGAGGCCTGCTAGTCTGTCCTGCTAGACCCTCTCTGACCGTATGGGTGTGTGTGTCACTGCTGTTGTCTACTGTTCCCTGCTTGAGACCTGCTAGTCTGTCCTGCTAGACCCTCTCTGACCGTATGGGTGTGTGTGTCACTGCTGTTGTCTACTGTTCCCTGCTTGAGGCCTGCTAGTCTGTCCTGCTAGACCCTCTCTGACCGTATGGGTGTGTGTGTCACTGCTGTTGTCTACTGTTCCCTGCTTGAGGCCTGCTAGTCTGTCCTGCTAGACCCTCTCTGACCGTATGGGTGTGTGTGTCACTGCTGTTGTCTACTGTTCCCTGCTTGAGGCCTGCTAGTCTGTCCTGCTAGACCCTCTCTGACCGTATGGGTGTGTGTGTCACTGCTGTTGTCTACTGTTCCCTGCTTGAGGCCTGCTAGTCTGGCCTGCTAGACCCTCTCTGACCGTATGGGTGTGTGTGTCACTGCTGTTGTCTACTGTTCCCTGCTTGAGGCCTGTTAGTCTGGCCTGCTAGACCCTCTGACCGTATGAGTGTGTGTCACTGCTGTTGTCTACTGTTCCCTGCTTGAGGCCTGCTAGTCTGTCCTGCTAGACCCTCTCTGACCATATGGGTGTGTGTGTCACTGCTGTTGTCTACTGTTCCCTGCTTGAGGCCTGCTAGTCCGTCCTGCTAGACCCTCTCTGACCATATGGACACAATAAGGAAGCAAGTCTGTTGAGAGGTTGGCGATGTAGTCAGACTACTCAACAGTGAACTCAGTGTAACAGCTGAGCCAGTCCACCCTATACCAGCCTTGACTATTGTTGGTGGCCTCATCTAACCCATGCTGTGTGGGACATTATGGTTCATTGCTAATTGGATGTATATATCGTATGGAGATTGCGCAATCCTGTAGTAAAGGATAGGGCTAAAAAGTATGTCATATGCCGTAACAACCCCAAAAGGAGGTTCATTATCATATCATACGTGACATGTCACTATTCAGCATACAGTAATTGATGCGTTAAAATATTGACGTCAAAAGCAAACTTGAATGAGATGACATAATTGTTCAGATTAAAATGGACATCATGAACAAAATTAGCTAGCTAGCTAGCTACTATAACATTAAATGCAAAAACAGCACAAATATGGTAAGTGATAAGATGAGTGGATGAGAAGCAGTTCTATTGGTATGTTATTAACACCAGATCCATCCGATGATATCTTACGATTTAGACCTGACATCAGCTGCACTATGCTTCGTGGTGTGTATGGGTCTCCACTCTATTTTCTCACTTCCATTACGAAAATGCACAGCCAGTGACACAGCACTTCTTCATCCTCTGTCATCAATATATCGCGTGGGCACTCGGATTTGTTCTTGATTGTTTGGAATTGTAGAAATCTCTCCATTGCTCAAACGTCCTAACTGCCAAGCGCCGCGTGTTATGTATGCTTCTTCGACTTCTTTCCTCTCTTTTTCTTCTTCTGCAACAACCTGAAAGCGTTCAGATAACGGGCACTTGAGCGAGAGCGAGAGCCTCCGAGTTTTCTGCTGTTCCATCGTGGATCGCAAATGCAACATTTGAAATTGGCGCCAGAATCTACTGCGCATGCGCAGATTTGGCTTGTAGGGTGACATCCAACTACGTAGGCGTTTAGTAAGGAATGCAAATGGCGTCACCTGCTACTTGCCCTGGCTGGCAATAGAGCATTCACGCACTCTCTATGCTTCAGAATCGCCATACGATATAACGTACGTATAATGCGTGGGCGACTGCTGCTGTTTGCACTAAACAAGTTGTCCTAAGTGTAACGTTCCTCCCAACTACTCCTAATTATCACTTACATGCATGTGCACATGTGTATCTGCGAGTGCCCACATGTGGATACAGTGTAGTACTTGCTCATGTCACTTACATGGTCAGCCACGTTTGGTGATTTGCATGTGTGTGTGCCAAAAGAGACCATTGAGTATCCCATACCTCACGGTTACAGTACATGGTCAGCCATGTTGCCAGTGTTTACATATTCTGTAAGCAGCTGCCCATGTGACAATACCCACAGTACACCTTCTGCCTACTGTATGTGTGTAGAATAGGGCTATGTTCCAGGGACTATGCTAGGGTAATGGTAGGAATGGTGCTTACTTGATGTATGGGAATACCAGTGCAGGGGTAGTGGTAGGAGGGGTCTTACTTTCTGGTTCCTTTTACATGTGTCCAACTGTTGAGTGTATACTGTGCAGTGAAAATGTGTACACAGCACACTGCTTCATGGGGATGTTGTTGAGCAATCACGTAGTAAGGTAAATCTGAGAAAAAACTGAACTCTTCAGTTTTATGACTGACAAAGACCCTCGAGGTCTAAACATCTCACTGCAATTTACCCTCCTTGCATGCTACGTGATTACTCAACAACGTTCCCGTTTGGTTAGACCATCTCTAACAAACACCGGTGGTTTAACAAACATAACAACTAGTTCACAGGTTGCTTGTGACCACCACAAAGTGTTCAGAGCAGAGCTAGTAAGTACGCCACCAGATGGATTGGACACTTTAACAAGATCTAGTACAGTCAGAAAGAGGTAGAAGATGATCAATCAGAAGCCATGAATACTATTAGCACGGATCTTTGACAGTAGCATCTGATTGGTCCAATACTACAGGCAAGGCGTCAAACTAATGGCAATGTTTTCTAGACCGTCCCTCCCTCTCCACCCCTCCAGCCTTTGTTAGGGATGGTCTAGCTAGCCAGCCTAGCACAGCACACACCTTGCTGTATTGGCATTATCGTATTACTAGGATGGATGTATTAATTGGGCATGTGTGGGGGGGTCGAACAAACAACTGAATGGTCAAATTATTGTGTGAGGTTATGATGTCATAAAATGGCCACTAATCCCATAAGACTCAGTTCATTGACACTTCAGACAAAAGGTGCAGAACCAAACGCCATCTAATGCCTGTTTGATGTGAAGAATGACTGAAGGTGCCTTCTTCTGGTCTAGTGCACCTGCTAGTCCCCCTTCTCCTTCCACCTCCGGTGTTCACGGGATGGATGGATGTATTGATGGGCATGTGTGTGGGTGTACTAGCATCAATGAGACTGTGCTGTATACCATAAGTGTAGTAGGTAGTGAAAATGTGCACACAGTGCTATGGTGCTCCATCGACGGCGTTCTCACGATAGCATTTCTATGATGGGGCTTCCAAAATAGGATTCTGGTAGTTATCATGATGATGGGACAGTCAAAGCTTCTGACATTAGTGAATCCAATAACTATACCCGGTCTGACGGAGTGTATACGTAGCTTCTGATTATGCTGAGTCTCACAAAGTTGGGACATGAAAAGGTCTTCGTCAGTTACAAAACTTTTGTAACTGACGAAGACCTTCGCGGTCGAAACGTCTTACTTGTTGGAACTATTGCTACGTGTTAGCTCCATATCTCTGGTTCTATGTATTTAGTAGCATGAGTCTCTATGACATCAAGTGATTTGTAAACCTATTCCCACCCTGCAGCACTGAATGAGCTCTTCACTAGACACCTCCTAACAGCAAAAGAATGCTATGAGGTGGCTAGGTGGGGGAGGTGGTGGGAGGACCATCTTGCTCAAGTCCTGTCAACCAAACCTGCAGAGGTAGTGCAGGAAGCCTGTCAAGTGCTGGAGAAACATGGCTGCTCTGTGAAGGAGCTGAAGAGTGAGTTATACTATAGTAGCACACTTTGCCAAGTTGTGCTCCAAGTACTGCATTATGCCAACTTGATGGTGGCACAACTGTATAGACTGTTTTAATCTCCAATGAGCAATCACGTAGCAATAATAGTTGTGATTGGATATTTCACACACACACATGCAAGTGCACAGTAACGTACACACACAACTTTCTCTGCTCAGCTCTGAGCATGGACACATAGACATGGGCATCACTATGCCGTAGAGTTACAGGATGTGGTAGTCAATGTTATCTAAGCCCTCAGCCCTAGTGTCCAGTGGGAGTGGTCTGGTCGTGTGACCATGTCTGGACCATGTTTGATTACACTACACATGTGGTGATGCACAGAGAGGGAGCTCAGGATGCTGGGGTTGTGACAAGACTGTCCACAACTCTCACATGTGGTGTGTGACTATCACACTGCACACTGCATGCTCAGAGAGGCTGCCCCTGGTCAGGCCAGACCTACTGCAACTCTCTCTGTACCATCTGCAGTAACTGCACGTGTTAGACTGTGTGCTCTGTGCTGTTGTGTAAGATGCAGAGGAGCTGCAGCAAACACCAGGTGTCATCCTCCTGTATGTCCATTCTACATCCAGGGATGTCAAGTGATTCAGGGAGCACCCAGACCCATGGAGTGGCAGGTGATACATTTAAAAGTCCTGAATATTCCACTGATTCAGAGGACTCCCAGAGCCACACAAAGCTGAGCTCAAAGGAAGTTGCAGTGGAGTCCAAGCATCAGGGGTCAAAGATCAGTAATGCAAGTCCATTCACCCACAAGTCATTAATCCCCACCCACCAAGACGTGACTTGTGCCTCCTTCTTCCCAACCATGCAGGTCCCCTCTGAGCCTGCCGAAGGAGAGTCAGATCCTCATGAAGAACCAGAGCCAGCCGCAGTGAAGGGTGAGTGCAGAGTTGCTGTCTGTCTGTCCATGTTGGTTCCCACCACCAATATGAGGAGAGGTGATGCTGACATGTTGCATCACTCACTGCCAACACTAACCACTGCAAACGTCAGTCTGGTCTGCCTGTACTGTGCATTAAACATACGGTCCGCGACACAGAGAACTTAACTTTTTCTGCAGGCATCCCAGCTTTTCCGTTGCTGGCATACGCAGATGTCTCAAAGGAAAGTCACAGTTATTTTGTATTATTCTATGCGGGTGTAGCTAGCTGTGTATACGATCTCCGTGCGGATTTGTAAGGAAATGGCGGTAAGCAGTGCCTATAGCGTACGCAGTTGCTTACGCATCCAGGGCGTGAGGCAGCAACTGTTTGCGCAAGGGTTCTGTCGGTCGACAAAGGAATATTCATTCGTGACCATTCAACTGAACTGTAGTCTTCGACT